>JAXDDW010000023.1:2075000-2182500 GCA_034670385.1 Hoplostethus mediterraneus
AAGGCAGTAGCTCTTGGCTCTGAAAGCGGTAATAGGATAATCCATTGTTATTCCAGCAGTGATTGTACGGTGGACAAAGGCCTGTTAAGAACACGGCTGTGCAATTACCTGGCGCATGTTAAAAGCCAGAGGAGGCTCACTGGCAGCCATTAGTGGCGCCGTGAGATATGGAAACCAAACTTCAGCAGCTATTCTGTCACGATGTGGTCCAAACAAGATCCATCTGACTGAAAACAGCTACTAGGAACATTCAGAGGAGTCCAGCAGTCTGACGAGACGCTGACCAGACAGGAACAGTGGAGGGTTCAGGACAGTCCTGGTTCAGCACCAGTACCAGTACTGTTTCTCTCTTTGAGCTGGGCTGAAGGGCATTTTAGTACACTGCAACACACACACACACACACACACAATTGTAGCCGTAGTAGTAGTAGTAGTAGTATAAGTAGTAGTAGTAGCAGCAGTAATTGTAGTAGTATTAGTAGTAGTATTACTAGTAGTAGTAATCGTAGTAGTAGTAGTAATAATAATAGTAGTAGTATTAGTAGTAGTATTAATAGTAGTAGTATTAGTAATGATCGTGGCATAAGTATCATTTTATTATTATTATTATTATTATTAGTAGTAGTAGTAGTAGTAATAGTAGTAGTAGTATTAGTAATGGTAGTGGTATTAGTAGTAGTAGTAGTAGTAGTAGTATTTGTATTAGTAGTAGTAGTAGTAGTATTAGTAGTATTAGTATTGGTAGTGGTATTATTAGTAGTAGTGCTATTAGTAGTAGTAGTGGTAGTAGTAATAGTATTAGTGGTATTAGTATTAGTAATGGTAATGGTAGTGGTATTAGTAGTAGTAGTGGTAGTATTAGTAGTATTAGTAGTGGTATTAGTAGTAGTAGTAGTGGTATTAGTAGTAGTAGTAGTAGTAGTAGTAGTAGTAGTATTAGTGGCCCAGTAGAAGTGGCCTTGACCAAAGCTCATCTGAACCTTGTCTAAGTCCCAACATGTAACCTGTAAGGTGAAACTGTAACAGCCTGTGAGACAACACTGGGGGAATACATTAGAGAGCAGGCAAGCAAGGAATGAAGGAAGGAAGTACATTTAGCCTGAGCCTTAAAGCTATCAAGTCTCAAGCTGCTGTTTACATCTCGGTCCTGGTCCTGAAAGGCCACTTCATCCACATCAAGGTCTTAGGTCCCCATGAAAGGGCTCCACTGTGTTGGACTGTACTCGACTGAAACGGATCAGTGTCCAAGTCTATTTCAATTCACAGGCTTTCATTCGAAGCACGAGCTGAACTTATCAAGTAAAACCGAGGACGACGATGTACAATACTCAATTCAGCCATCGGGACCAGGAAGACTTTCTTTTAGCTCACACAAAAATCATTATAAGTTTGAACGTCTGCTCTCAGGCTTCAGATAAGTCTGGGGCTGCAGCAGACACACTTCAGGCCTTTTAACTGACGCTCTCATGCAGAACAGTTCACAGCGAGTGAGAATAACACCCCGTCTACACCAGACGAGAGTCCTCCACTTCTCAGAAATGTCACTCTGACCTGCTCCATCTTTTTACGCTTCAAGTATATTTTGTTCTGCCTATGCAGGTACACGCAGACCATGTAAACACCAGTATTTTAGTGTATTTTCTCTACTAACTAAAAACAAACGCACCCCCAACACCTTCCAGGAAATGCTAAAATGTCACCAACAATTATTTTGAGTAATACACAGAGCTGGTGTCTCTATGTCTCTAATATGTCTCTCTCAACCGTCTGCATTCCCAGGTCCCAGAAGCCATAACAGCCCCAGCCTACAGTACACAATAGACACAGTATACAGCACACACAGAGTACACACTGTATACAGTACATACAGCGCACTGTGCACATAGTCCACACAGCATACAATAGACACAGGATAATGAACAATGCTGCTAATGAACAGTTGACTGCCCTACATTGTCGCTGGTACAATAGTACTCATTGACAACACTAGAGTTAGCCTCAATACCACAAATCACACACCAACCATTAGAGAAGTACAAGAGGTACATCTGGTATTTGCATGAAGTACATCAAGTTTTTGGAATTGGTCAAATTGTTGGTCAACTTCCAACAGGTCGTTGGCTCTCGTACTCCATGCTAACACTTCAGCACATGTTGAGTGATAGTAGGCAACTAGTCTAAGACATTACATTCTCATAACTTCACAGGTAAGTTGACCGGTATATTAATTGAACTCAATATAGAGAGGATGAAGATGGGAGGTGACGGGAGGTGACGGGTGGATAGGATGGAGGGGAGGGGCAGGGGAGGTAGAGGAGTGGTTGGGGGGGGGGGTGTTGAGGACTCACCAGGCCAGCGATGGGAGTTGGAAGTCTGTTGATTTTCTTCACCAGGCCGGGTTTAATACAGCTCAGCAACCTGACAGACAGACAGACGGTCACAAGTTAACTCTAGTACAAAACAAAAACCTTCGAAAGCTTCGTGACCACAGGAAAATCAATGAGATATTTCAAAGACATGCAGCACAAGACGAGAGGAGTGAAAGGGCTGCAGGCAAAAGAGAGAGAGAGAGAGAGAGAGAGAGAGAGAGAGAGAGTGTGTGAAAGTGTGTGTGTGTGCTGTCAGAGAAAAGAGAGGACAAAACATTTTTTGGAGGTCCCACTGGGAGGTCGGTAATGACACTGATCCTAAATCAGAGGCCACGTGTTGCTCTTTCTATACCTTTGGGAGCTGTTAGCTAATTCCAGTACATTTCATAACAGAGAACACACACACACACACACACACACACACCTCCTGTATCCAGTGTCTAGATCTGACGTAGCTGATTGTATTTATATCTGGTATACCCACAGAAATCCAGTTTCTCTTTCCCTCGCCGAGACGCAGGCTGTCACCCGCATCACTTCCTCTCATAATATTTACCTTCGTGATTGACAGTATACACTCATCAAGTCATGTTTACCTGCACAGCCCTTGATCACGGCTACAGTCTCAACGGTCGTCACAGCGGCCCGCATTACGAAAACAAGAAATGACGGCGTACGACGGCCCTCGACCTTGCACCCTCGCAGAGGACGAGGAAAAAATCCCACCAAACCTTATCAGATATTCAATGCCTCTTAGGTGCATTTACACCTCCGATTACAATCCAACCCCTTTTACACCTGGTGTACAGATGCATCTCGGGTCGTCAGATTGCAATCCAATCGTGCTTATTCGCATTCAAATGCACCCGAGATGCACTGGAGGAGGATTGAACTCCAATTCTACTCTAGTACAAACGTAGTAGTCGTTTTGTTGAGCTGAGCTGAGGAAGCACCGGTGGGCTATACAGGAGACAACCTCTACCATCGGGGGGGAAACGGATGAGAAATGATAGACAGGAAGGATGGTTAAAAGTACATTCAGGAGGAGGAATTGGCGTATTACGGGGGAAAAGACTGGGAGGGCAATCAGATCTGTCTGGCTACCGGAGAGACGTAATAACAAGTGTAAATCACATGTGGATACAATCTGGACACGAGTCACATAAAACATCAGGTGTAAATGGGGTGATGAGGCAGAGTTCAAACCTCCTGCCCACGTAGATCCTCTCTTCCTCAGTTGTGTTGGTGTCTTCTCATCAGAAGAAGCACTTGAGTGATTCAACCCTGTTACAACTTCATCACAGTTCAACCTTGTTACAACCTGACGTGATTCAACCCTGCCAGCGCAGACAGTGCCAAGTCTGACGAAGTGGGAATGGCAGCTAGAGAGTGTCTTCCTGGATCCCGACACACACGCGCATGCGCACACACACACACACACACACACACACACACACACACACATACACACACACACACACACACACACACACACACAGCTCCACTTTCCTGACGGCCTTGTACATGAGGAGGAAGCTCGGAGAGTGTTTCCTTTGCGGAATCGGTGAGTTTCAAAACAATCCTTGCAGAGGAAGTCCAATCTTCTCTTTCCTCGTGTGCTCGGGTCTCGTTTTAGTCCATTACTTCACTAAACGTTTGTCTCTTTTCAGCCATTGTGTGTCTATCATCACATGCGTCCTTGAGCAAGCCACTGAACCCTCTTTACCTGCGTATTCACTGTAAGACACTGTGGCTATAGAGACAATGAAAACACTGCAGAGTCAGACGAGGGTAACAATGTGGGCAGGACTTACTCGCATAGCAGTATCCCGTTCTCCAATCCCCCTCTGAAGTCCTTGTCACCGAAGCATCTCCCGGTCGCGGCCTACAGATGGAAGGAAAGAAGGGAGTCGGTGTTGTTCGTACGATATAAGATCCCGGGGGCAGTTCAAGGCCGGAACAGAAAACCACACGAATCACAAACAACAGCCTCAAGGTAATGTGCTCTTTCGTCATAGCGGACTTTCCTCAGACCAAAAACACTGAAAATCATCACAGGCAAACAAGTCAAACATAAAAAACAGCTAAATAGCAGCATCGCATGCGAGATGCAAGCACGTCTGGTGAATGTGTTTATATCCTTGGTGTGCTGGACCGCCCAATGGACAGGGCTTAAGAGAGAAAAATAGCAAATCAAACGTCTAGACACACAAAACCCACTTGGACAACAAGAAACAAGCACAGTCACCTGTGTTGGCGCTCCTTGCACGTCGTTCCTTGACAATAACTCGGGGGGGGAATGCTCAAAAAGCGGCTGGCCGTATATCAACTTCCTCTCTGGTTAAAGGGGCTGAACACTAACAAGCTTGACCTAAGCCGCCATCATCCCGACCAAATGGCTCTGGCAGGCTAATGTGTTGTGACAGGGGATTTATCTGTTAGGCTGTGTGTTGGCATGTATTTGCATGCCCAGATCAGGCATATGTGTGCGCGTGTTCTTGAAGAAATAATCGAAAATATTGCGACACGTATGAAGACGTTTCATTCTCACGTTGTAGTTGTGGTCAAGTGTCCAAAAGCCTACGACGGTGACCTTAAAATGATTCTCCGGTTCAGTGGCAGGAGAGGATAAAAAAAATATGCAATGGGTGTATTCTATCTAAAGGAACCTCCTCCTGACCTTTTAAGTCATTTGACCTTTGACCTTCATTTAAGGAAGCAGGGGGCATCTCATAAAGGCATTAGCAGACGCATTGTATTCAATAGGTAGAACTCAGATGCACATGCACGCAAATACTCAGAAGCCTGCTTCATCATTACCAGCAGTGAAATACCTTCACACTCAGAAACCGCCCCTGTCTCAAGACCCGCACAACTGAGCCCATTTAAAAGCCATTCATTTTCGCAAACACCATCAGACATTTGGCCGTTTAAAACCCGGCCCCCTCTGGACTGCTGGTCTGGAAGCCAAAACAATTACAAGATTAAATTTCCTGACTGATTCTGTTACGTTTGTTTGTACAGCTGCGGTTAAAAAAAGTGTGGGGATACAGAGCATCTGGCTCAGCTATGTGTTTTTTTGTCCGCTCCTTGGCTTGTCAGGAGACCTGGACCTGTTACAAAAGCAACGGACTGCTGTATGTCAGTGAGCAGGACGACAGTAGGCCTGATTTCTGCTGCTGGGGGGAGGATGGAGTGAGGCCTTCTGTTTGCTGCGAGAGAGAGAGAGAGAGAGAGAGAGAGAGAGAGAGAGAGAGAGAGAGAGAGAGAGAGAGAGAGAGAGAGAGAGAGAGAGAGTATGGCACAGATTTGGCCCATGTGCTGACACTTGGTCATTCACTACTACCATTCACGACCGCGACAGCGCTGGTGAACTGGGCATTGTGTGCCTAATGTTGACAGCACAAAAGTGATGAGAGACAACATTCTGCTGAGTGCGACGCCTGACGGTCTACCTGACAACAAAAACAACAGGGTCCACACAATCCACACGAGTTTGTAGTAACTGATTATTTTAGTTCTACAAACTGATCTGGAGGCAGAAATAATCTCATTGATTAAACCTCAGTGGGCGGAGACAAAGAACGACAACAGAGTGCAACTGGCAAACTTGAACAACAAAGAAGGAACTCAGAGAGCCCGAACCTCCGCCAACGCTGAACAATTCTCCAACTTCTCGTTACACCCAAAGACACCATTCTCATCACTTAACCCTGCAAACATACCCTGAGGATTTGGAAGTCTCCATCTCTGTTAGTGTCATAGTTATGGCTAAAAAAACAATAATCGAAGAAAGGCCAGATCTGGATCACCACCAAATTCTAATCAATTGTTCTTTGGCCGGCGGCCTATCTGTCCACTCCTGCTGACAGACAGGCAGACGAACAAGGATGAAAATAATCATAAATATAAATACATAATCTCCTTGGCAGAGGTAAAAGTCGTTCATGACCATGGCATGCATGATTTTAGAAGGTCAGCATGCTAGCTAACTAGCTTTCCTATGGCTAAGGGCTAGTGTGGGTAGTTTGAACTTGGAAGGTTAGCTAGGCTAACAAGCTAACCTATGGCTACTCCTTGCCATTTTCACTGAGCTTCTGTCAAACTGTTCTTTTGCTCCGCCCATTGAGGTTTAAATTAACCAATGAGATGTTTCTTCCCCCAGAACAGCTGTGTCTCCGAGAAGTGTTTGTATAACTAAAACTCCAGTGTTTGTCTATGTCTCTCTCAGACTGGACTACAGTAGAGCATTAGTGAATAACATACTACTCCTACTACTACTCATACTACTCCTATATACTCCTGAATGACATTCCCGGATCTTACATTACAGAATAATATTCTGCGGTCTCAGGGACATTAGAGAATATTATTCCCAGGTCTCCTATGTGAATGTACATTCCCATGTCTTGTACTTCAGTGCATAACATTCCCTTGCCTTGGAAGTTGAATAATATTCCCAGGTCTTGCACATTGGAGAATAACATTTCATGATATTGTCTCAGTGAAGCTTCAGTGGCCTAGATCCTTTTATATCCGCACCTTAAAAAAACTGCAGCTGAGTGGATGACCTTGATTTAGGAGCTCCTCGATAAATATGTTGGTTGAATGTTGAGTGCTGTGCGCCTGCAGTCTGACCCTTCACTAAAATAAGATAACCGTTTAAATCTATGGCATTGAAGTGACATCCTTATCCAGAATGCCTTACCGTTAGTGAGCAAGTAGGGGTTTGGTGGTATTGGTGGTTTGAACCTGTGAGCTTTCGGTTACAGCACGGCCTTTCTAACCACGAGGCCAGCCTGCTGCCAAACTCCACGTTGTGCAAAAGGACATTGATAGATTACAGTGTTGCACCACCTGAACAGGGATTGGTCTACAGTGTGAGGGGGTTATTTTTACCACAACGCTCAAATGTAGTTCAGAATGCAGTGCAGCAGAGGAGGGACACGAAGGCAGTCACACACTAATACTGTTTTATCGAGACAAAAACGGCACGTGGCTCTTTAAGAAATGAAACTTCTACAATGAGATGACTGATGGAAAAAGCAAGAGGAAGAAGGTTCCTCCTCATCCAAAATAGCCCAATCGAAGCTTTTCCTCAGAATATATCAGCTGCTTAATATATGTTTGTATGAGGCGCATGGACATACAGTGCTGTAAGTACATGATTGGGTTTGATTTGGCTCACAGCCACCAAAAGCAAGTTGATACCTACTTAGCGGTGTAAATGCAGAGAATTGTGGACTTCAGCACCAAATGATTTGTTTTCCCTGTTCAAGCTATTTTACTGGATTAATTATTGGAAGTGTAAATATTCACTGTTTCACAAGAAAAACAAAACAATTAAAAGCATGATAATAAAGGGGTGTATTTGAAATATATTTTTTCCACATTTCATAAATCCCAGAATCATTTCTTGGACCACGGGGGGGCCGTCCGACGCCCAGGATGAGAACCAGTGTCTGTGGGGTTAGGTTCATTGACATACTACCCTTGAGGGTTTATTTTCATAAACATAAATTGCATATTTCTCTTTTTGGCTATGATGAAGTCTGGAGCATAGAAAATGGCAGGGATTCGTTTTTCTCATTACCCGGCCGCTGTGCTTGGCAGCGACTGGAAGGCTGCTAAGGACTCTAATTCATGCACATCTGTTGCTCCCATAAGAGTCACCCAGACCTGAAGAGCACATGAAACTCCTGTTTGGCCAAAAGAAACACTTTAAAAAGCGATGTGTCATTTTCAGTTTGGGACAACGCACATTTGTATTTGTACTATTTTCAATAACATGTGTTAATAAGTAAGTAACACCTATCTGTATTGTATCAAATTCGACAGATCTCGACGAGGCCCTTCGGCCCAACGCGCCCAACGTTAGCTCATCAAGAGGCTTGCTGATTGGCTGGTGAGGCTCTGGGTCTCGGTTGGCTAGCACAGTCCCCTCCTAACTAATGAAGCCCCCCTGAGAGTTGCAGGAGGGAGCTGTAGCTAACTCTGCTATAAAAAGTGAGGTTGCTCATTTGTCCAGCATGCAAGGGAGGGTTGTTTGTTGCAGGCCAGGGGCGCGGTGTACAGCAACAAAACAATCTGTACTGAAGTGACCTGGGTTGATCTAGTGGAGACTGTAATAAACTACCCAGACTAACAATTCCCATTTTCTGATCTTGAAACATAATGATTGAACAAAAACAATCTACCTTACTGTGGACGATGGTACTGGTGGGAACAACAATATAATCCAATGAGGTTTATAACTGTGTGAGAGTAATTTACTGAATATCGAAAACGTCAATGGGAAAATGCATCCTAAAGATGCTGGAAACTTCTGGATCTGAACCCGATGTTTTAAACCACAGCAGGGTCGCATGAGGGGACTCAATTAGACGGAGGAATGTGTCGCCTTTGTTGTTTTCAGTGGAATGTAGCCCGCATTGTTTCACAGACAATCAAACGATGCTGGTTGGCTTTTTTCCCATTTATTTCCTTCCCTGTGGACCTCCTTCATGTCCAGACAGAAGCCATTCTCATGGATTCATATCCAAAACGGTCATCTCTATCACTTTGTTATCCACGAAGAAAGGAAGTCTCCGTTGGATGAGAACAGCATCAACGAACTTTGAATAAGCAAAAGACAACTTAGCTTTTGCCAAATCCTTTTCCCTAGGAGCAATAGTGTGGGACTCCATCATTTACTTTGATGAATTATAAGATTTAAAAAAATGCAATGATGTTCTAGCTTTGAAACTCAAGAGACTTCAGTTGAGGTTCTGAGAGAGAAAACATCAATGGATAGTAAATCATGCCTGGCTACCGACCACGATTCAGAGACAATCGCTGATGTTTGCCAAGAAAAAGATCATTTTTGGAATAGGATGCATCTTAAAACTGTACCTGCACATCCAGTTACTGCAGCAGCCAAATCAAGAGCTTTCCTTCGTACAGGGATCCTCAGCATGCAGCGATGCTCTCTCCGCTCCCTGTCTGAACTGTTTCGAGTGCGATCCCTCCACCCTGAGGGCTATCCAATGAAAACAGATCTATTGCATGGCTGTGGTAATCTCTTGGGGCCGGCCTTGGACGGCTACCTGTCCCAAATTAACGACCGGTAATTCAAGGTTTGGAGACGGGCAGGTTTCCGTGACTGGAGGGAGAAAAACACTAGTTACTGCAAGACCCTGAGGCAAGGTGTGATCGCCCTGTTAAAGAGTTGACAGCTGTTAGCTCAAGGGCTTATAAACATAAACAGAGACGCGTGCTCAAACCCACACACCCGCTTTCTAGTCGAATGGATTCTACTTTACAGGATCCTTTCAGAAGTGTGTTGCATAATCCAGAGAGAATCCCACGCTATACATCCAAGTTCAACAAGTGCATGCACGTCCTCTGGCCATCGGCCAATAATCTTGCTAATTTGCCTTGGCAAGGGGATTTAGGCTATAATCTGTAAGTGCTCCAGGTGATTGAGTCAGATGCATTACACAATATTGTGCAACATTTGAGGCCGTGTTTTGCATAAAACTTGGCCATCCAACAATGCAAACATGGAGTTAATGGAGGAGTCATGGAAATGGACAATACTGCTAATGCAGATTTTTCATTTGAGAAAGCATGCTGTTCCCAAATTCAGTGCAGCCTTGTGAGTTCTTCCAGCGAGAGACAGAACAATAACACAAGCCATTTTCTCCAATATTGCAGAAGCTAAATCAACTGTTTTATGACAAGGCAAGGCACAGCTCAGGCACAAAAATGACCGCCCCACTGCCAAGTTTTTATAATCATAAAATAGATACAAATCTTCCCTGTGGCTTTATGAGAAATACAAGGATTTGATAAAAAAACGTACCAAGGACAAACAATATTGAAATCGATAACATCTGACTCTATGTATGAGGGGCCTCTTGCTGGGGGTCCCTCAACTCAAGGAGCTTCAACAAGTTCAGCCAAAGGTCAGGAGTGGTATCTCCCTACAACCAATCACCCAGACCTTTTCACAAGCTGCCACCAGCACCAGCACCACAGGCTTCTCAGAGGAAGACCTGGCTCTTTCATCATGACTATGGACTGTTTGCTGCGTGCTCAGTGTGCTTCACATGTTGGTGGATGGATTGTACTTGAGAGGAGGGAGGGAAGGGGGTGGTGGGCAGTGGGGGGGGGGGGGGGGTCGCTACTCTACAGTCCCTGTTATTGGCTTTGTATGATGTGACTGTCATAACTGAGGCTGATGAAACTTTAAGCAAGCTGGTAAAACTGCAGTAGGTTCCCCCCCTGTGCAGCCCCACAGACCTCTGGGAAGGTGGCTTGTTGGTGGCTGGAGGATTCTGGCCTACTTTCTGTTTTTAGCACTAGCCCAATGTACTATTCTATTTCTTCTTATTGACCTCCATCGGCGACCGAGGAATCGCAACATTGGCAGGTCTCTGGCTCAGATCGTGAGTGTCTTGACATGTGCGGGGAGTTTTTGTTCCAGAACAGAGTACGGGACAGAAAGTGAGACATCTCAGCACCTGTTTTCAGGTAGGGCCGTAAAGACATCGGGTAACAGGCGGGCTAGGGCTTAATTTCTCTACTCCAGAGTCCTCATAAAACTACCATTATAGGTTTGCCATTAATGGAAGGAGCCTTAAATAAAATGGGTAAATCTGAGCTTTTTCCACAACTGAATCATATTTAATTTCCCATATTCTAGACTCCCTCAAATCTGCAGTGCGACGGCAACCCTACAAGAAGCTATATGACCTGCAGCATTAAGGATGAGCTACAAATACCATCCAGGAAGACCAAGCAACCATGACAGCAAGCATCCTCCCTGCTGAAAATGTCCTCGAGCGAGACACTATCCCTACCAGCTCTAGGGGGTGCTGTTCTGTCGGTGGAGCAAGCTCTCACTTCCCTGTGGAGGCGGGCAAGTGAAAACAGGTATTAGAGAGAAACCTTAACACACAATAATATACAGGGATGAGCTACAAAATGTGATAAAACACAGTACAATGCAGCACATAGTATTAGCAATACAACATACTGTTATTAAGTCTCCCCTCCAGAGAGCAGAGGAGCACTTGAGGCATCTGGGGCCAATGTGGGCCTGGAAAACAGAATGGCTTGTATCTTTTTCCCTCCGTCTAATTTTAGTTTGCATCCTGGGGTTCACTGACTTGGCAGAGGCTGTATCGCATTTTGGGCTGAGATTGGATCGCGGTTCTGAAAGCCTGCGCGGCAGATCACCGGTAAATCACCACAATCAGAAGCAGATCCAGCCAATCAACACACAGAGGTCGCGCGGGTTCGGAGACGCGGCGTTCCGGCAGATACAAAGAGCGCGTACCGAAGACGAAGAGCCCGAACAGACGAGCGCCAAATGCAATTAAGTAAACCTCGGGTTATTTATGAAGGTATAATATTTTATTCACTGACACAAAGACTCACACACACAGCGCATCCACTTCCTCGCCCACGCGCTCATCAACACATTCATTTGATGTCAGCATGTGCTTACAGGAGGCCTACTGCAAACACCCCGGGCTTAGTTTTGGCGGGAGTTGAGAAGGACCCGCAGAGGTCTTAAATCAATGGAGCCGAGCTGGAACCGCCGCAAACAGGCCAGAGACAATGAACAAAAGGCTATTATGAACCAGGGATCATCGCAGGTAATGACAGTTAATGGAGCATAATTGCCGTAGTATTACACGGTGGAATCAGCACTGGAGCGCGGCAAGTCCAATCCCTCAAAAACGCCGAACTTCATCTTCTGAGTCGGAGGTTTTCAGACCGGGTTGATGACAGCGGGCTCTTCGGGCTCAGTCTGTTATGATAGTCGACCGTGTTTCATAGACGAAAAAAAAAACTTCACTTTAATGGCTACCATCTTGAAAGACCACCTCAAAGTTACGAGAATGACGAACCCTTCCACAACAAGAAAGTACACTGCAGCGATTCAGGAGACAGGAAAGGCAACATAAGAAGAAGAACTATGCGTGGGGGTAAAATGTTATGCAAGACCTTTGTACTACATTTCAGATGTGCCAACCACGCGCTGCGTGCAAAAGCCATAAATTAGCTTGATGTTCAGTCGTGGGGAGGATAATAAAGGGGAAAGGATGCCATAAATAAAGGAGCTGTTCAACAGGAGTGAAAAGGCACTGTACAGCAGATGAATTACACAGCATGCTAGCAGACATCCAATGTTTACAATGACAACATCTTAACTGTGCACTAGCGGTTCATTTGTACAGGAGAGTTTATACATGGTAGTTTCTTATGTCACAACTGATAATATATAGTATACATATTACAGCCTATACTGTACCGCAATTTAAAGAGTGCGAGGAGTGAAAAGCAGAACTCGACTCCTTTTGCTCTTAAGTGCAGAAAGCTACACACACACTTCAAACAAATACTTGATATACACACACACACGCACGCACGCACGCACGCACGCACGCACGCACGCACGCACGCACGCACACACACTTGCTGCTGCTGCTGCCTCATGTTAGTCAGAAAAGCACAAATGTTCCCAGGAACACAGTGGATCCTGTGAGAGTCATCTGTGTGGGAAACCTTACATAACCCCTGATTACTCATCTATTACTCCTACTCAGCAAGACACGGCTTCTTCTGAACAGAGGATACGTTACATTTACATTTAGAGAGAGGAGCCGTCAGCTGACCAAAAGGGGACTTCTTATTACCAGGTCAAGGTTCAGTTTCTCGTTCACTTCAACAGAACACCAGGCTGGTGATGGAAAACATTGTGGGGATCAAGCCTGTGACATCTCTGACTCCTATTGGTTGCATAAGTCATCTGACGATACTAACATGTTAACCCAACAACCAAAATCGAGGTCCGAGGTCATGCGTGAAGAGACAATTGGAGGTTTAGACATACAAACATTTCTCGGAGGAGAGATGCTCTGGGGGCAGAAATAATTGCTTATGGTTATTTTCGTTATTGGTTGAGTTAAGTGGAAAAGGTAAGGGGTGAGAGAGAAGCTAGCTACTTATGAAGCCTAGAGGTCTTCCTACTAACTCATAAAATGCAATCTAGCCATACTAAGTTATTTAGGTTAGCTAGTTAGCCTAGCTCAAATTAGCCTATAGCTATCTAGGTAAGATAGTTAGCTAACCTGCTAACCTTCCAAGATAATGAATGTCATGGCCATGAATGAATGAAAAAAATATTCTTTATTATTTTGACCTGAGTTCCTTCTTTGCCATTCAAGTTCGCAGGTTAGCTAATTTGTGCTCTGAAAAACGGTGGTTCTTTGGCTCCGCCCACTGAGGTTTAAGATGATCTCAGCCTCCCGAGCATCTCTGCCTCCCAGGAATATTTGTATAACTGCAACTCCAATCTGCGATTAACACACCACCGAACCGAACACACTGTACACACACACACACACACACACACACACACATTGAACTGACCTCACATCATGGTCAGTCACACACCAATTAGGAAACAGCACCCTGGGGACTGCCGGTCTGTCAGCTGCCCGCAGCCGTTTTCAATGTCACACCTTGGCCTCTGGGGATCGGCCGACTGTCTAGAGGAACTGACAAGCTATGAATGACTGTCAGTCTGTGTACACAAATCTGGAGACCACCTACTAGTTTGTTCCATAACTGGCTGTCTTCTGTAATTTCAATCAAGAGAAGTCGCCGTACGCTCGGCCTCAGTGCAGACAATGCTGGGGAACACAGCGCAAGACCTGCCGCTTTGGAGATGCTCTGACCCAGTCGTCTAGCCGTCACAATTTGGCCCTTGTCAAAGTCGCTCAGATCCTCTTCGCTTGCTTAACCGTATATCCCACCCCTTGACAGGTGCCAATGTAATAATAATCAGTGTTATTCACTTCACCTGTCAGTGGTTTTAATGTTGTGGCTGATCGGTGTGTATCAGTCTATCGGTGTGTGACGGCTTCTTTTGATTTAACTTCTGTTTTGCTGTGGCTATCACCTCAACAATATCTGTATCTGGCACATAGAAAAATACAAAAATAGAGCATATACATAGAAATAAAACCAAAATTAAATAGGAAGCTCTGCCTTTTCATTAGCTCAGAGGCTTAGTGAATCATCAAATTATTTCTTTATGTCGGTGCACATACAGTATGCACACACACACACACACACACACACACACACACACACACACACACACACAGCCCTAAAGACCCTGCATAGAAAACATCGAGTCAACAGGTGTGCAAACCCTGAACCGGGCCAAGTCCATAACCGTAAGGATTTAAGACAAGGCCAACATAAAATAAATAAAGTATCATTTACCAACACATTACTGCATTATGCCTCAACTCAACTCAAGTAGGCCAAGGTCTTTCCCAGCTTGTTTGGCCAAGACAGTTTCTTTTTCCCGTGAACGTAAAGTGACCCTCTCACCCGAAGACAAAACACCATATGGGGCCAGGCATCCTGGGAGAGGAAAGCTGTCTTCATGGTGTATCCTTGAGTTTTTTTGAAAAATACATGAGCGCCAGCCAGCCCTTCAATGCACTGCGGTGACATCTCATCGCCTGTGCAATCCCAGTCCGTTAACGGCTTCAAATCAGAGCCCAGTGGTAACGTTGATCAGGGTAACGTTTATGTTTTGAACCAGTTTAATACCAGCCACTTTAACAGGCCTGCAGGCAGCGCAGGCCGATAGACTTTTTCTTCTGGTCTGTCACCTGCTCATGATTAGAAAGTAACGTGCACCGCATGCATGCACACACACACACACACACAAGCTGTCATATTCCACTAAGCACTCTGTGACAGTAATTCCCAAAGACAAGTGGAGGAACTCGGAGTGGGAGAAGTTTTCCAGACTTGGCTCGGCTTTCCCCTCTCACTTCAACAGAGCAATGAATCAAACGCCACACAAGAGAGCCATGTGACACATCAATATTAACAATGCTTCAGTGACACGGAAGGTCAAAGGTCAAGTTGCGGCTGCGGCTCTTTTGATCCTTTGTCTCTTTTTGTCTCCGTCGGTGAGTGTCGCCTAATGAACAAGCTACTGCTAATTTGCTCGTGACGCATGTCATCCAAGTATGTTGTGAATCTCCTTTAATCCTCTCCAAGGTGCATTCTTACCCTTTCTGGCATCAATCAAACTGTAAACACGCAGTGTCAGTGGACGTCGAGAAGAGTTAAACACATCATGTCAACAGGGAGCCACGTGAACAGTGCTGGCAGGAAGTACTTCTCTCTACCCGGGCAAGAAACTACTTTTCATTTGTCATAGTGGCAAATTCAACCAGCAACTTTCACTATATATACTATATATTTCAACTAGACTCTTAAAGGTGTAGCCTCACATCACTAAATCATTACACTCTCGCTGCAACAGGAAGCATCATTTTGAAGATCAATACAACTGATGTGTGATAGGAGCTACCAATCATTTGTTTACAGAATTATACCAAGCTATACTGATATATGTAACACTTTTCCAATAGAAAAAGACGTCTAAATGATGTTTGAGTCATGCAGACTAACATACCCACTACTTAAACTAAATTTATTAGCATTTGGCTGGGGGCCGGCGTTAATCTCCCAGCCTGCTCTGGGGCATACAGAGTGGGGAAAAGTGCTTGGACAAGGCGGCTAGATAGATGAACTCAGACAGACAGAAAGAGCATTAACAATACCAGGGAGACACTACATCAAACTTAATCTGATTTATTTCCCGTGAACGGAGCCCAGCTGTACGAGCGCGGCTGCACGCGGGGGGCCGTAGGGTGACTTAGTGATCAGCGAGCCGGTCCGCGGTTCGAGTCCTCATACCGACAAGCATCCGCCCTGCAGGAGAAACTGAATCGCTACTACCAGCTCCGGTGCCATTTGTTCTGCAGCTGAGCCTGACCTCTGACCTCCCTGAGGAGAGGGGCGAGAGAGAAGATGGATTTCTCTTTCAGGGATCAATAAAATATCACAAACAGAAGAGTGACATGCTTTCAGGGTAGCAGTACATCCCAATCACTCCAGCGCTACATACGTTAGTCAGGTAAGTGACAGCAGGGGCGTCATGCAAGCCAAAATTCTGAGGGGGCACAATTAATAATAATAATAATCTAAGCGGCTTAAATTCACAGATTAAATGCTAATCCATTCAGAGAATAAAATTAATAATGCCACATAATAAAGTCACAAATGATTGGATATAATGATTGAAAGGATGAAGAGGAGTTTCTTCCCTCAGGCCATCCGTCTGCTAAACTCCGGACCATACTGTAAGACTACACTACACTGAATATCTGGACTGAAGAGACAATTGCACTATCCATGCACATTTCAATGCACATTCCGTCTGTCTGTATATGTATTATCCTTATACATGCCCATATATATCTCATCTTTATTTATTTAATATTATACTTATTTGTATACATACTGCTTTTCTTAAGGTTGCAGGCAGAAAAATACATTTCACTATGCATTGTACAAAGTAATTGTGTATGTGACCAATAAAACTCTTGAAATCCTTGAAATATAATTTAATATAATTTATTGTTAATATTTGTTAATACAGGGTTGGGGGCTTCTGGCTTTTTTTTCAAGAAACTAGATATTTTTTGTTGCATTGCTCACCTGGTTAGAGAGATATGAAAATAATTCAATATAGTGGTGGTAGCTAGCTAACTATCAGCTCACTACCACAAGATTCACACACCAGAATCAACTTGAGGAATCGTTAGCAATGGTCGCTAGGCGCTAACGTTAGCTAGCTAGCTAGAAGCTAGCCTAATTTACTAGTAGCTGATAGAGTCATGGCTCTGGTAGCTGACCGCTAGCCTACCATTACTAGTAGTTAACAACAGCAACAACTCTAAACACTAAATGTCTTTATTTCTCAAATTAATTGCGTTTCATTTTCACACGTCTGTAAAGGGACATTTGCTCTACTAACCGCTTCGACAGCAACCGCTCTGTCTGAGCAACTTCAATCACCGACGAACGAACTGACTTTGCTTTGGAAGAAACCAATACCATAGAGAAAGGGAGGGGGTGGTGACTTTTTGTGGTATGATCAATTACGAATTCGAAGAACACATTTAACTCATACTATAAAATGATCATAACTACATTGTACATTGTATTATTAAAAATAATAGTAATAAAAGAAAAAAATATATATTAAAAAGTCCAGATACAAAAAATCTGAGGGGGCACGTGCTCAGGGGGCACGTGCTCAGTTTCTATTGGCATGACGCCTGTGAGTGACAGTGTGTATGAACCTCTGTATTGAAGGTTGTGAAATATTAAAATGGGAATATTATATGATCTCTGTCTAAATCAAATAATAATAATAATAATAATAATAATCAAAAAGGCTAAAAAGTGATTTACAAGAAAAAAAATTATATGTAGAGCTAATAATAAGATAAAAACAAAATAAAAAGCTTAACACAACATCCTAAATAAATGAAAACCATGAAGTGATTCATGCCATTCAAAGGATTTAGTCAGAAAGCGCTGGCATCCTCTGCTGGCATGGCCGAAGTAAACAGAGCCCTGGTAGCCCAACGCTGTGACATTATACATTCATTTGGATGACACTAACAGTGACCGGCTGACACTGAGAGTAAGCTGGCAGGGGTTCAGACCTTTCAGTGTGGTTTGATTGCCTCACTGCCACCATCCTGGTCAAGAGAGCGGTCAAAACGTAAACTGCAAAAATGTCATCATCTTTTTTTCCCATGTTAACATTTTATTTTTCTTGGAACACGTGAGAAAGTTTGTCAAAATATATCACTGTGACTCAACTTTTAAGAAGTTCCTCAAAACAAGGACAATATCTTGACACAGGTGGAGTTATCTTGCTTATTTTCAAGATACTGTCACTTGTTGGTAGAAAAGTCTAGAAGGAAGTTGCAGATTGTCTCACCCGTCGTCTCTAAACTGTGTGAACGTCAATATACAGAAATCATGTTAGGTGATGTCGGTAAACTGTACCAACCCAGACGGTCTGTGATGCTTTATACCCAAAGTAAACCAAAGATCTAACGTTGGCGAGTCCAGCTTTCTCTGGATGGATCATTCCCTTTCTTCTTCCTGTGGGCGGAGAAGTGACCATACCCGACACCGGAATTTCATTCAGGTAAAACGGGAGAATCTACAGTGTCTCAAATAGTTGCAGCACCACTTTGTGTACATTTGTCACATAAAATCAACAGGTTAGTTTCCTTTTTCAGTCCATGGTGGTTATATGTTAGAAGCCCTTTCAGTGGGCACCTTAGTGGGAACTTTTCAGAACTCCCTTTGGACCCGTTTTGTTCTCTTGGGTTGTTTCTTGCAGTTTCCTTTCACATGACAGATGAAAAGCAGAGTGGCCTTTCGCCAATGTTTACACAAACCCATCTTTGAAGAAGAGCTCAAAACTGAACTAAAAGGTCAAGTTCTTCTAGAAAGAGAAACAGACATTTCGTGTCAAGCCATGTTTTTCATTTTTTTGCCTACAGACACTCGATACTGTAAGAAAATCACAAAATCTCTGCAGACGCAAATCTGACAATCTCTGGAGTTGTCAGATTTGCGAAGAGTTGTTATGCAACACCGGGGAGGGGAGGGCATAAAACCTTTTTGAGAGGAGCAGAGAAGTAAAGAACCCAGCACAGACGTTTGACAAGAGATGCCTGCAAGGTTCATGGAGAGGATGTTTGGGCTGCTGGGGTAGAGGCTGATCTCCGGAGAGCTCATGGACGACAGGAAGGGATCAGTGCACAACGATGGGTGTCAGGATAAAGAAGAAGTGTGTGTGTGTGCATAAAACGCTTGTCAGGAACACTTCATTTCACATGCACTTAGCACATAAATGACTGTGTAAACTCATGAATCAAAAAAGAACAAACACCACAATTGACATCATGTGTTTTTTCTCCAACTTGTCTGTCATTCCATCTAGAAGCTTCTTTCTTGTCCTCCAATCTCTTTAGTACAGTATCAGTCAGTTTCCATAGGGTATCAAATATTGGTGCTTTCATGGTCGGTATTGTAGATACTGACAAAAATGATGACATTTCTAGAGAGTGGATGTTCTGTTTTGTAGATAAATTGAGCGATGAACTTCAAATAATGATATACAACATTTTAGAAACTCTCTTCAGATGAAGTCCATTTCCCCTCCATCTTCCCTCGTTGTTTTTACACACCAAACCATAGAGCAGATATCTCTTACCGGGGCGTAGAAGATGGTGATTACAGTTTTAATGGGTATCAGTCGGGGCTGAGTGAAGTTTTGCTCTTCCAAGAGGCATATCGCTTCTATCATTTCTTGTTGTTGTTTCCTTCCAAATGATATATCTACAACTTGTGAAGAGTGACCCCTACTCTTACAAAATAAAAGCACAAAATGAAAACAAAAGTATTGTCCTGTCATGGTAGGTACAGTAGATACTTGAATCCCTGAATGACAAAATGATGACATTTCTAGAGAGTGGGTGTTCTGTATTGGACAGAAATTGAGCGATGAACTTCAAATAATGATATATGGCATTTTTTTAAAGCCTTCAAATTAAGACCGTTTCCCCTTGATCTTCCCTTGTTTTGTACTCATGCTCAGCGGATGGTAATTACAGGTTTAATGGATGACTATTGCATGGATGTGCACACAAAAACTCTGGCTGTACAATCACAAGCTCGACACACTCGCCTCCCCGAAGAGACTCTGCAGCATTAATAGCTCTGACCCAGTTCATCCTCTGGCCCAGTCCATGTGCTCAGAGAAAGGTTGCTCATTCTCCCAGTAAAGCCAGTATAACCAGTGTACTGTGGATGTCGTTCTTAATCTGGGGTTTTTAATCAGCTGAAAAAAGCCTGAAAAGGGAAAATTAAAAACATTGGCGGTGTCAAATTTCATCATTTTGTACGTTTAACCTTACAAAAACTGGGCTTCCTGTTTGGAGGCAACAAGCTGAAAAGGTGGAGAACCACTGTGGTGAGGGGCCAAACACAAAACACCACAGCCCAGCTCTGTCATTACAGTTGGTCTCTTCCCAGAATAGCAAGGGGCTGTTTGACAGGGAACCAAGAATTGGGCTGTTTTTAATTTTCTATAGTGTTTACTGCTTGTTGTCTAGGTATGACGGGAAAAAACATCAATGGGAGTGCAGATTATAGAGTCGTAAATCAATCATTTATCTATTTTAGGTAGTCGGTAGTCATCGTGATGTAATGAGTATAGTTTAGATCTCCTCGTCTCTATTCCTAAGATCAAACAACACAATGGAAATGACTGTTTTGTGTTATTCATGGTGATTTTGAGATGCATGTAAGGTCAAAATTGTTCAGCAAACTAAAATAATGGCACCCTAAATTAAGGAATCATTCAGAGCTTATTAAAGTGAGACAGACGCTTCAGGATATAAATAGAGCTGGTAACTATTCTACCAAATTCAACTTTAAGTTCAAGGTCTTCCTCACTGAAACGTGTTAAAATGTTAAATCAGCTTAATGTTCAGTGTTACGGCACAGGATGAGCTGCTGGTGCAGAAAGTAAAACGGAGTTGCTGACAAACGCCGGCCTTCAACTACTAAACACATTACGGCGTAGGGTGTCCTTGGCTCTGGAGACACACACCTGGCATTCAGACACAGGAGACTGTTTTTCTTCCAGACTTGTTTTTTTAAGAGCTTAAACGGTCTGAATGCCGACGCCCGGTTCCCTTCTCTCTTTGCCTCCCATTCCCCTGGAGCCTTGATAAGCCCCTCTGATTAAACAAGCCAAATTTCCTGCTACTAAAGTGGCCTAGCCCCGAGCTAAATGTTAGTATTCCAGCCAGTCCATCCCATTTCCACCCTGATTAGACGATGGAACAATGTTTGGGTTGCGGATTAACCCTGCGCTTGGCCCCCATTGGCGCTACTCACTTCCACCCCCACCCTCCCACTTTTTTCTCCTCCATTCTCCTCCAGTCTTGGCGGGACCTTGAGCCCACATGAAGGGGAAGGACGGACTATTTGGCCCGAGGATGGCTTGTGAGTTGTGGGGATACAGAGGAGGGAATGGGACCTGGGGCAAACGGGGGGGGAAAAAAAGTGCGGAGAGGAGGGTCGGACATCGAAGGGGGGTGAGAAGTGGAGAGGTTGAGCTTGACAATAAAGTCCTCCTCTTCTAGCCTCAAAGTGTTGCTGACAGTTGTGACCTGCCTGCCAAAGTCTGACTATAGGTGTGTCTATAGGGGCCGGGGGGGCGTGGGGGATAATACAGGGATAATACAGAGTTGACACTGCAGGCAGACCGGTGTAAACCAACAGCAAGTACATAAAATAAATCAGGACTAGTGTGTGTGTGTGTGTGTGTGTGTGTGTGTGTGTGTGGGAGCAGGGAAATCAATAGTGCTATGCCAGTCAGTGTAGCTGTTCAAATGGAAACTGAAAGAGTGATCATGCTATAGCCAACACAGGCGCACCAAACTTATATAATCACAATATATGAGTTTTACTGGACCGTTTGCAGCTCTGTGCCGCATGGTGAGCATTTGATACCAGATCAAACAAAAAGTTTCCATTCCAAGGTCTAATCCATCCTTGTTTACTCATGTTTCAGCAGCACCAAGAAATTAGCAGTGGAAAGTGTTTTATTTATTTTTTATTCTTCTGATAAGATGATTGCTGGCATATTTTAAGACCTTTGCAACCAAATATTAAAGCAGCTCAATGCAAGGTTTTATGTGATAATACACCTGTTTTAGCAGCCTAATTCACAAAGTGGGACTGCACCAGAGATTCACCCAAATGCCCAAATGAAATTCTGGTGTCGGGTATGGTCGCTGGCAGGAAATCTTCTCCGCCCACAGGAAGTGAAACACAAACGCCAGATCTTTGCCTCTCCTGTCCCTTTGGTATCACAGACCGGCCGGGTTGGTGAACATCACATCACATCGGTGCTGTGTACAGTTCAATGACGGCACGTTACCGCATTTCTGGGTACTGAGGTTTGTTTTTTCATACAGTTACCTCTCGCTGCCACTTGGAGCCGCCACGTGCAAATTTAGTGCAAATTTAGTGCAAATTTTGATGTTTTTTAATTATTAAATGATGAATTTCAGGTAACTTTCTTTCCCCAACAGCGATATATATATATATATATATATATATAATTTAGAAATTTTAATTCAATTTTCAATATCACCTTTTTATCCAGGGGTTTTGATGACTCTGTGGCCACCAGGTAAAAAGCTGCTGAGAAAGGAGGGGGGGTGGAGGGAAAAACCGTCTGACCTCACTAACAATGTCCCTATAGAGGACTGGGGAGCCGGGTTGGGCCGGACAGGGACAGATCCACACAGGACCTTCATTGTGTCCCACCACACTGCCAGCGGGCGTGGGGGGGTGAACCCTCGCCCCCCCCAGAGACCCCTTCACTCACCTCAACGTAGCCGTTACACTGGGTGTGCGGTTACAAATCCCCTTTCTGCTAACCCCGCTCACCCCAAACACATTTTCATTACAGTGAAATTAGAGACAGGAAGCGAATGTGTGCGAGGATGAATGAAAGCGTTCGAAAAGGAAGATAGTGAAGGGAATGGAGGTTTGTCTTCAAGGACATATGAGATGTCATCAGAAAAACAGGTACAGTTAGGGGTTCAGTGTCTTGCTCATGGGCAAATTCTGATATTTGCAAAGACCTGCGACCTTTCGGTGACAGGGCGGTCTCTCTAACCACTAGGCCACCTCGAGGTGTCTAGGTTGGACATAAAAAAAACCTCCAAACTCCAGTGGTAATGATCCGACAGGCCAACACTGAGCGCTGCAGTACCTTACCACCCCACACCTACTAGGCCTTCAGTGACAACCTCCCACAGCTCAGCGAGATCAGAGACAAAGAGCCTCCGTGTCGACATCGGCCCACTGAACTAAGCTTCCTAAGCAGTGGGGCTTTTCCAGGGGCCTCCGCTAGTCTCCAATATCCTGCCTGCTCCAGTCTCCCTAAGGCCAAGGGGACCCGCCAGCCGCCAGCCACCGGCCACACTGGGAGCCAGAGTCAGACAGGCAGTCGCCACAGCCTTGACCTGCTGGGATGGACATCCTGGCGCCGGTGCTGCACCAGCCAGTTCTTCAAAGCTGCACTTAGGGTGCACAGTGGTCCTGTTAGGGTGCAACGCATGGAGTGTTTAGAGAAATCTACAATAATCACACACACATTTGACTTTTTCTGAAATAATACATGAAATGCGTTAATCTGGCGTACATTTTTTGATACAGTGGGTAAACTGGCCTAAAGCTCTATTCACATGGGACCTCATGTAATTCATGAATTACTCCCAATATCTGCATTTTGTGAAATGCTTACAGACAGGAAGTCACCAGCACCCTGTATGAGGTCAAGATCCAACAAATTGTCACTTTCTGACGATGAAAATGCATTTAAAACCTCCCAAGATTCAACTACTGCCCCCATCCAGTATTATCCAGGGACCTCTGTCTTCATCAAAAGGTTGTAGGTCATTTGTGCTGGAATTTCTACAAATCACGGACAAGGCAGATTCCCATGTAAAATCACCACCAGTCTCAGGTAAGACCTCCCGTCCCCCAGGTGAACAGGGTTGAAGTTCCAACTCAAGAACTTTCAATTAATGCATTTTTTTATCCAGATCATCAAAGTGTAACAGATGTGTTATTTACTTGGAGACTGAGCAGGACAAGATTTGCCACCACATGCTTGTGAAGCGCACTGTGCTCAGTATCCAGGCAACAGACTTGGAACTTGGTAAATACAAGGACAACAAGATTCATCTGCGCGCTGTAAATTCGAGAGAGGGAAGCGTCTTCGTACCCGCCAAAACAAACGCTAACCCTTCAGCGTGACAGGATTCTGCTCCTCACACGTTCAGACATGCCCCCCCTCCCTCCTCATTATAGAGCTTTGTTCTCAGCATGCTGAACTAATCAGGAGCTTCACTGACATACTGTGTCAACACCTGAGCATAATGGCGGTCAATCAGCGTCTTCACAATGGCTTCTGTGCCCACAAGTGTTTGAGGTCCAGGACTTTCCCTGGTCAGTGGGTGTAATCATGTCGAAAACATCCACGAGAGGAACAAATCACCGTCGATTCAGTTATAGTTTCCATTTCACCATCAACATAATTACACGTCATGATATCAAAAGATTCTACTGGTATTTTCAAATGAACATGGACGATGGAGTGAATTGCTTCCTCATTCAGAAATGATAAGACCGGATGACTATAAATAAAAATACGAAACACAAGCATCTCTGGCAACAAACAAATACAAAAATACTTATAAAAGTCCAACAGGTTTTCATGAAAGTTACCAAACATAAAAGATACTTCCATATTTTCAGAGCCAAAAACACATCACATCAGTAGCTCAATGTTGCTTGTGGATTTTTTTACACTTCTGTTTCACTTGGACATTTGTGAATTGGTCCACCTAGACACATTTGTATTGATCCTATCATATATTTCTGAATATTGCACCATAATTCACTCCAGAGTGCGCTACCAAACAAGATGGGCCAGCTAGCTGAGGGTCTGAATATCAGCTTGCAGGTGCATTGTCTTGGGTTGACACCTGTCACCGGATAACACTGCAGACCTATTGAGTATATCAGACGAGGCCCGGGTGTCTTCAAAGCCAGGAAACGCCCCTCAACACCACATTAGGGACTCAAATTCCTAAATGTGTAAGTGCAGCGTAATGGCACCTCTGGTCCTTGACAGTTTCCCAGGGCTCAGTCCAAGATCCCTACAGGCCCCTCCGTCTCGCCCCTGGGAACGTGGGCGTCTGTCAGTCCAAGTTAGCGCTGAGTTCCCATTAGAAGACGGGAAGAACAGGAGAGCCGGGCTTCCCTTACTCGTAATGCACAGAAATCCTGCCATTGTGCCTCTCCCCAGGGGGCCGGGGACTTTAAGAAAGAGTCCCAGGCCCGATACGATATCCTCCACGGGACAAAAGAGTATCTGAACTTCTGTAGAAGCTGCAAGGGGGTGAGATAGTGGACATAGTGTGTATTAACACCAACCTCCAGCAACGGGTAATAACGAAAGAGGTAAAGGAAAGGGGTTAAGATAAGAAAAAGCATCATTTTTGCATTTGCATTGCCATACTCCTGTCAGTCATTTGTAGCAAGTGCTTGACAGAGGTGTTTGTTGTTGCCTGTGTGGGTGTGCGTGTGACAGAGCCTCCAGTAGTTTATCAACCATCCCACATCACCAGCTGTCCACCAGCTGAGTCTGCTTTCCAATCCTGTGCGTGTTCTCAATGTGCTTCTCTACATCTCTGCGTCTGATCTGAGTTTCAACTTTCACTGTGTCCAGGCTAGTCGGAGCCCTCCCCCTACCTGCCTACCGAGCAGTCACAATGCAAACGGTACGTCAGACAACAAAAACCCCTCGGGAGCCTCGGACAAAGATCCTTTTTTCTATCGCGCTGAATGAAGCTAAAGGCTACAGCGCGGTGTTCTGCCTGGAAGACACACGGATCAGGCCTACTGGGGGTTCAGTCTCTGTTATAAGTCACATTTATGTACAAAGGGCCTTTACACGGCAGCAATGGGCATAAACAGGGGCACAGCGCACCCAAAGCCTTTTTATTTATATCTGAGCGATGTTAGATATTGAATATCTGCGAGGGCACGCGCTCCCTCCATTTGGACGGGTGTGATGTCAGTGAAGGTTGCTGCCTCTGTCCTGACGAAACGTCCTCGTGTACCTCCCCTGTTCTGTCTTTCCATCTGTCTAATAAATAATAAATAACACCAAAAGGTAAATGGGTAAATGTGCTGCTCACTCTCTCTTGAAGAAAGCATCACATCACATTTAGCGTCTTTAACCAATCGCAATATTTCAGTGCAGGAAGGAAAAAAGCGATAGGACAAGGATGGTGAGATAGAGGTGAGATGTAAGAACAATTAGGCCTTATTCTACTTGGACTATCGTTGTAATGGCCTTTAGTTTAGAGAAGTACGCACGTCATCTTCACACCTTTCGTGTCCACCACATGAAATCTGCGTTTCATGTGAAAAAGTGCTCAAAAATGAAATATTGAAATATTGCTTGAGGCGAACATGAAAATTATTGGATTACACTGATTCATGTACTACCATACCACACACACACACACATGCACACACAGAGGTCGACCAACAAAGTGAGGAATCTAAAGGTTCCTGTTAGGTAGCACGGATCAAAACGTCTTTTACACAAAGTCCCAATAGTTTCACAACAGCTATTACATGGGAATGTTTATTCATCGAGTCTTAGGCCTTGCTCACGTTGCGTAAGTTGCTAAGTAGCTGTTTAAATAACTGATTATGTCATTGGGAAACTCAACAGTCTTCAGGGCTCAGTGTAACAACAAACAGTCTAGCTATGCAGAGATGTGAAGACACGTTTCACAGATAAACCCTCGGCTGTCAATCTGCAATCATCCATGGTGCTCTAGTGGCTGAGCAGCTTTTCCTGTTGTCCTGACAGACAAAACACTTTGATCTCATCATTCTGTTCACCACTTCACATTTTAGGCATTGAGCTGCCGGCCTCATCCAAAGCAACCTAACACGAGTCCAACAGTACATTAAGTTTTAATTCCTTCACTTTGAGAGCAACTAACAGCTAGAAATTCAAGGGTCAAGGTCACAGTGCCCTTGAAATAGATGCAACAAATCTCTGTGTTGTCCCCAAAACGATAGAATTGGAGTCGAGCCACCCAGGGGAGCTGCCATGCTCACCCCCAAAAGAGGGAGGTGCAGCTGGCTAGATTAGTCAGGATTAGAGTTTATCCCCTACTACCAGCAAGCTGATGGGGATAACTGCACTCAAGGGACTAGTACTGTAAGCTAAGCCATCCACATTTACATTCCACTGTAGGTATTTAGTTGACACTCTTAACTAGAGCGACCTACAGTACGTGAAGAGCCAGGGGTTCAGTGTCTCAATGCAGATATACTGCACATTAGCTGTTGTAAGGATCAAACCTGTGACATTTCTGGTTACGAGACAGTCTCTCTTTCCACTAGGCTATCCTGCTGCCTAGCTAGCGACATTACTTCCATTTAGCGGGGGTAGAAAGAGTACCAAAATATCCTACTCAGGAAGAAGGACTCTTACTTTGGTGAAATTTTACTGAAGTAAAAAGTAGCTCATTTAAAATGTACTCAGAGTAAAAGCTACTGAGTATTTGTTCATATCTTAAAACATATATTTTCCATGCAATGCCAAAAGGAGATGGGCAGAGATCAAAAGAGGATCTTTAATTAAACAACAAAGACTTTACGACATAAAGTGCAAAAAAAACACTGTGTAGACAGACTAGTGTTAATGCCATGTTATATATGATATATTATGTGGAAGCCTGTAGGTGCTGTAAGTGACTCGTGGTTGATTTTATTCTGAAATACCTGGTGCTTGCAGTGAACAGAAAGAATATACAACCTAAGAATGAAGAGGCAAACATGACGGAAACGATCATGAACAAGAACTTCGTCAACCTCTTATCCAACAAAAGCTTAAATCAATTTTTTTTTTCCAAATCGAGGCATATTGGAGATCCATTACCGTGGTTGCAATCGAGGTAGGCATTATTCACTGACCAAATAGGAAACAGAAGGTGTACATGGACTGGGTTTGGCCTGTGGGCAGCCGACTTCTTATCGCTGATCTAAAGTGTGTTCCTCGATGGAGGTCGACCGTGACTTGCCTGCACCACTGAGTGTGTGTATATTGGGACAGGACTTCAATGAGAGCTGCTAAATGCCCTGTGACAAGTAAATCGACGGCGGCGTTTAACAAATATCCTACATGGATAGCAGGACTGGCGGCGGTCCAAACATGAAGTGGCCTTAAGAGACCTCTGCCTGATGCTGTCGGGGGCCCCTGCTGCACACGTCAAACATACGCCATTCAGCGATCGCTTTCATCCCTTACAGTACGGTGAGCCCAAACATTTTCAGCATGGTTGGGCCCAGTGGAAATTCAAACCCTTCACCCTGGCAGCGGTGGCGTCAGGCTCGACCCACTCAGCTGTAAAGCCTGTTACAAATATGGGTCACGCTCAATCGAAGAACCAATCAAGTTGGAGCATCACTACACGGATTGGCAATCTCATTTTTCAAGTGGTAAATCTCCACTTTTATTTTTCAGTCGTTGCTGTGGTGTTCCTCACTGTGGTGTTCCTCACTGTGGTGTCCCTCGCTGTGGTGTCCCTCGCTGTGGTGTCCCTCACTGTGGTGTTCCTCACTGGTGTTCCTCACTGCTCTTCCCAGAGATCACCTGTCAATCAAACAGTGTGTCCAGCTACTGTGACGTCTTTCTCCTTGGATTTTCTGTTGATGGAGTTTGAGTTCCTGTAGGTGGCGCTCTTTTCTTTGTCTGTTCAGCCATGGTGGCTATCGCTGCTCATGCAAACTACCCAGTTCTTCTTCCTTCCTTCCTAACAAACCGGAAACGTAAAACGCATCACTTCATGTGAGCCAGATAATTTTTCCTACCTGACACCGGGTGTTTAGACCGGCAGATGGAAAAGCTTTCATGAACTGACTAGATCACTTGATCACTGTTGTGTTTTACCAGTCACTGACAGAGACTATTCATTAATGTTTTGTTTGATGGTGTACTAATTGATACGTAATACTACTAAATGTACTACTACTTAATGTTACTGATATCTGGTAGAAAGTTTACAAGCCATTTGTAAGAGTAAGTTCAACACTTTTCCTCGCTAGAGGGAGAGAACAAGTAATAAAATATAGCAGAGGGATACTCAACTTTTGTCATAACGCCCCTCTAAATCGCCCCTCAACCTAAAATCAACCCCT
The DNA here is from genome assembly GCA_034670385.1 of Hoplostethus mediterraneus. Classification (NCBI taxonomy): domain Eukaryota; kingdom Metazoa; phylum Chordata; class Actinopteri; order Trachichthyiformes; family Trachichthyidae; genus Hoplostethus; species Hoplostethus mediterraneus. The sequence goes on from JAXDDW010000023.1 coordinate 2,104,151, forward strand.
GACCTAAAATAAACCCTTCATGTTCATGCTGTGAATATATCTGCTTCTTCAGGTGCAATAGACAATCTCAGAACTACCTAACATCTGCAGATGCTCCATTTTTAGGGAGGCGGTTTCAAGCCTGCCAGTCAAACTTGGGGTAATTCATGCTCAGTCGTGACCTGTTTCACAAGTGCATAGAGGATCATGGGAACTCATCAGGGACACATAATGTAACTGGTAGCTGGAGGAGTTTCATTTTAATGATTCAACCTCTCCCATGCAGGGACTGAGAATCTAAATTCAGCTCAGCTGGAAGGTCTGAAGGTCTGAAGGTCCTGGCAGAGGAACACACAGGGTTCTTATACAGTTTCTATTATCCATACTCTTTCCAGACATTCATTTTCTGACTGGATCTGCTGGATAACGAGGTCCTGTATGTCGATACTGTCTGGCAATGTGACTGTCAATGTCAAAATATGTAAAATGACAGCGGCATCTGCAACCACATGAAATATGAAGCCTCGTGTGTTTCTGGACTGAACAAAGTATATTTCTCTGTGCTGGTTCTCTGAGTTTTTCATGACCTGGAAATTCAGTTTTATACGTTTCCAGAATTTCCACACCTGCACAGGGAGTCGGTGATGAGACTCAATGAGTTCATGATTAAGGCATAATTATTGTTCATCAGCTACATTCTAGTGGTTTCATGATTATACAAATCGCTCATAAATACCATGAGGTGGGAGCGGTAACGTTGGAGAACTGGGCTTGAGACAAGGATACAAGGATGTAAGGATATAAGGACTGCACTTTCATTTTCAGGCCTAATGATTGTACATAATTCACACGATTAAGTACACGACAAAGTAGCCAACGATATCATCATAATAAATAAAGGACCAGTTTCCAAGACACAAATGTAGTCTTGAATGTGAACGGTGATTGACTGATTGTTTCTGTCCAGTGAGCAAAGTTGGATTCATCTTGTCTGCCAATCACAGTGTAATTCAGTTGACATTACCTCTATGAAACCTGCTCAAACTGTGATGTTCTGCTCATGTATCAGTGAGGTGTAGTTGGTGGAGGTGTTTTTAGCATGCTGGTAGATTGTAATGACAACACACGCCTCATTGGTCCCAGGCCAGATTCTCCCTCTCTTATTTTCTAATTTCCTTTTTTCCTGCATTCTAGTAGCAACATTAAATCACATTTTTATTGACTATTGATTCCGATAGAACAGAAAAAGGCACAAAAAAAACTAACGAGAGAAAGAGGGAAAGCAGACATTTATAATAATGGCTAATGTTTGAGCTGAACACCAAACAGAAGCAACGACTGGACAGGGGGCAGATAATCTATCCTCCATTAGACTCAACAGGGAATCACTCTGTCCCGACATCCTTCTCACCACTAACCCTAACCCTAACCTTCTTCACACTGGAGTTGAAATAGTAACAAAAGACAGAATGTCAAGATGCTGAGACAAGTCCAAGGCCTGGGGAAGAAAAGGAGCACCGTCGTAAGAGTCAAGGTCCTTTCCAGGTTTGGTCTTTATCACCTCAGAGTCTTTTGTACATCTAGTTGGTTCAAACGTTTTGCTCGTTTTTTTTAGCATTGCTGTGATTTAAAAACTAGATATGTCAGGCATGAGCCATTAGCTTAATAAAAACAGAGACACCTACTCTGGCATGAAAGTAACAACAAGTTTTTGGGGATGCCCATTTGCCAACTTAGCTGTTAAGTGACACCAGAATCATCCATGTGTGCCTGGTAGATCTTTGTGCTCAACACGTATGCTAGAGTATTATAACCTACCGGGGACACATGGATGACTCTGGTGTCTATATTCTCATCACTTACAGGTAAAACTCCTTTTTCTTTAAAATATACTTTAAATATACTTTTTCTTAAAAATATACTGGAAGGCCTTTAGCTGAAAAATATTAAAATTTTTGAAGATGGACTCATCTAACTAAGATGGATATACTGTATAGCGTTTTGGAACGAAGCCCTTCAAATATTAGCAGCATGACATGGGTGCCATATGACTACACAGATTGTAGCATCTATTCTGGCAGGATGACACTGAAGACAGTGATGCTGCATCACGCAGGCCGATCCAGACACATGCCAGTCAGCTGAGGGACGATTGTGTCACTTTCCAAGAGCTGGTGACAGCGCGCATTGTTGCTGGGGGCTCCCAGCTGGGGAGCAGTGTGTGTGTGTGTGTGTGTGTGTGTGTGTGTGTGTGTGTGTGTGAATGGGATGGGGATTCAGGGGGTTAGGAATGTTGGGGTGAGTGGGCATAGAATCATGTGTGTGAGAATGTGTGAGAATGTATGTGTGTGTGTGTGTGTGTGTGTGTGTGTGTGTGTGTGTGTGTGTGTAGGTGTGTGTGTGTATCACAATAGAAGCCATCCCACGCAGTTCTAAAAGCCACCATCATGGTGGCCAGGAGTTATTTGGTTCTCTGCACTGCTAAAAAATCTCAATCTTTCATCTCATCTCAGTAATTTAATCTCACATTGAGTCTCACAATTCCATTTTTCATTTGAAAAGATCTTTGTATGAAACAAGAAAAGGCAGATTCCTTGGCAGATTCCTACGTTGTTTTAAGACATTGTTACTTGTTTCTGGAAAAGTCTTGAAACAAGCTGAATTGTACTGAAACAAAAGAAAAAGTCTCATCCCACTGGCAGGTGAAGAAAAGGGAAGAGTTTATAACTCAATAAAACATAAAATCACTTGTTAAAATGGAGATTATGGATGTATTATCACATTATCCATTCTCCTCCCTTTAACAAGTGAATCTGGTTGAGCTGAGCAGTTCATTTCAACTGGTACTGGTTACTACACATTATCTCTGTCTAGTGTGTGTGTGTGTGTGTGTGTGTGTGTGTGTGTGTGTGTGTGTGTGTGTGTGTGTGTGTGTGTCTGTGTGTGTGTGTGTGTGTGTGTGGTGACAGGAATCAAAAGCTGATAGAAATATCTGAGTCAGTAAATGTAAAAAGGAACAGCCGGGAGTTAAATTTGCGATTATCCATGCAAAACACACCAATTATGCTTTTTCAGCTTGAACTCTGGCAAAGGACCCATTCATAGTCATTCATTCACTGTTAAGTAATGGTGCCATACACCAATGGTATAAAGAGATGAACGGTGCTTTCAGCAGCAGCGTTGCATGACGTGCATTAATAGACAAATTGTCCTATTATCGTCAAACAAAACAGTTATTTTTCCAATTATACACGACACTATCACTATCTATCTCATAACATTAGATTCGAAATCACAATAGGTTACATGTACAGAGAAAACAACAGATATTCTCACCCTGTAAGCCGTGAGTTGAAGAGGAGGAAGGACTGAAACATCTCATTTCCCATTCAAATGCCTCCCAGTTGTCATAGGAAAAGCAGACAGGGAAGCTTCAAATGCACTTATCAGACCATTACATTTACCTGGCCTCCTTCTCCAGGGTGACGTACAGTGAGTGCAACGGTAGAATTTTTGTTTAGTTTTAAGGCATCTGCACGTAAAAAAGTGATAAAACACAAAAGTGCAGTGTTAAACACACCGTTAAAACGCGTGGGGGGTGAGATTAAAAACACACTGGGCTTCTGGAAGCATCAAAGGGCCAGGAGGGTCAAAGCCATAGCGCCTTGCTAATAGAAATAGGAGTCTGTATGACTGACAGTCTGTCTGCCTCATCCGCTGCAGGTTGCTCTGCCTCCCTTGACAGTCAGAAGGAGTCCAGCTCCCATGAGCCCCAACTCAGAAAACTAGGAAACCAGCTCAGCCTGCGTGACCCAATTAGAAACATCAGTCTCCGTCCTCTCCATCAAACAGACCCCTGCTGAGAACAGCTCCACATAGTCCCGCGTACAGGAGGAAGCGTGAATAACACTCCACCTGATGTGTTAACCTGATCTCTATATCCCATTTCAAACGTATAGTGATCACATAGGACACTTTTTTGAACGCTCCTGTGACTTTTTATTTTCAATGGTGTGTTCATGGCGTGTCTCCTGCAGACTATTCACCTCCCATTTTGAACACGGTGTGTTTTGAGGTAGGCAGTCCGAGTTGAACGTCTCAACTTTGGTCCGTGCTACACGGTACATCAACGTCACCTTAAGGTCAGTTGAACAAACTGTTTTGACCTGATCCTCATCCTCAACAAGGAGAGCAAGCTTTCTCTCGCCTGTTTTCATTTTCAACAATGTTATCCCCATTGTTACTTCAGGTTAGATCGCTGCCAATTGTTGTCAAACTTTGCATATTGCTTAGTTGCATATCAACGAGAATGACGTAATGCTCCTTGCACCTTTGAGCTCTTCCTCTTTCTGATACTAGCAACACTTACAATGGAGCTTTGCATTCGAGCATGAAAAACAAGCCCGGCTGTCCCTAGTGACGGCAGGGCTGCGCCACGCCTTCGGGCATGCACACTTCAAAATGTCAAACCGGCAATATGTTAAACCCCAGGGCAATCCAAACAAAAGGCATCCTATCTGGCCTTAGGAAAGCATATGGGCGTCTTGTTGCCACAGTTACTAACTCACGACAACTCACGACTCACAGGTATGTTCCCTGCAAAGTAAGTCCATCAAAGGCCCTACTTCCTGTCAGAGTAACTTAGCGCAGGACAACTTACAACTCTTATATCAGTAGTGCTCACTGGTTATTTTTTTGCTGGTTGTTTTGAAAGTGTTTGTACTTGATGGTAGTTGCTGGCTGGATGGGAGGAGAAAGCATTGCCCGTTTGCCTTCCCTGCACAGGTTTTCCAAGCTGGTCTGGGGACGCGAACCCATGACCTTCCACGCCCACAGAACAATCAATAAATCTGAGTCAAGCCGGATGCGTGCACATTACAGCATTGCCTGGGAATGAGGGCAATCAATAACACGATCACAGATGACAAGACAAAAGAACTGAGGTCTGTAATTAAGTGGGATTGTGGTCAAATACATCAAATCCCTGGATGGGCTGGGAAAATCTGGTTGGAGGAAGTGAAGTATTTTGCCTACTTTTTACAATTACCATCAAAGTACCCTGGAGCTCAACTGGTTTTGGAGCTCATGAGTGTATGAATGTAACCCTTCCCCCTGTATCTCCCCCCCAAGGCCACTGCTGAATACTTCAATGTGTTCTTAATCAACCAACCTGATTATATAAAGTTTATAATAAATTAAATTAAATTAAATTAAATTAAATTAAATTAAATTAAATTAAATTAAATTAAATTAAATTAAATTAAATTAATGAGTAGTTCAAAAGAAGATAATCATCAGGATGAAGCATGAAGAACCAATAGTAGTTTTTGTTTGAAGAGTGCCTAGAAACTTCTTCCTTTATCAATAAAAGTAATTTGTTGTAGGTCTCCATTAGAGCTGTAGTCACTTTGAAAACCAAAAAGCTGTCTAGCTCTTACGTCTTTCCCTAGCGATGATTTGTCACATCTATTGTGGCTGAAGTGGTCAAGTCCTTACACTCCTCACTGCTGGTTGCTTGTAATGTTGGTGATCTTTGAATTTAAAGCTCCAATATGCAACTTGTTGCCTTGAGGCACCAACGTGTCTTGTTAGTCCCGCCCTCCTCCCCCTCAGTTAGTCATGTTCATGCTTGTCAGTCATCTTGATGAGCTGTCAATGTTTGAAACGTTGGAACCGGTCTTGTCTGTCGCATGTTTAGCTTTGCTGTAATTTCCTTTCTTACTGCTTTCCACCGTTGTTGCTGTTGCCATGGCCCAACCCAGCTCACCACTGGCCACGCCCACTGCAAATGGTAACCATCAAAATGCCAAAATATCATTGAAAAGCCGTTTCAGGCAGGAGTTCAGGTATGAACACACAGGGTAACAGATGATAATTTATGATATATTGTAATTATTTTAATGTGAAAAAAGTTGCATTTTGCAGCTTTAAGCTTAAGCTGCTGTTGCACTTTGTATGAGGACGTCTCCTAAATACTTAAAATGTAATGTAAAAACTAGGGCTATCAAACAATTAAAATTTTTAATCAGATTAATCACAGGGCCGCTGTGGATTAATTTAGATTAATCACGATTAATACCCATTCATTATTAATTGTGTTTCATTTTGTGGGGGCAAAAAGACTCCAGACAGAAGGCGATATATACACTTAACATGTGTTTTATTTAAACTATAGAACAGATATGGTGTCCAGATATCAAAATTTAAAAAAATAAAACATAACAACCACACCATATTTACCAACCACATTTTTTCTTTCTTTTTTTTTTAATCAAACAAATATCCATATTAATGTGGCCCTCTTACTCATCTTTTAGCCAGCTGCTGAGACAGACTAACTTGTTTACATTACTGGAGAATAGAGCTGACCGCTTCTTATGTACAATGTTACCTGCGACTGAGAACAGTCTCTCACACGGAACGGTGGTTGCAGGAGTGGCGAGATATTTGCGAGCCAGCAGTGCTCGCAAATATCCTTCCTGCAGAGTGTGCAAACTACTTTATGTCGGTCGATTGTCCCATCTTGGGTTTCTTTGTACTCAAACTTCCCATCGAGAGGGCCAATATGTTGTTTAGAGTCGTCCATCTTTATCGAGTTGGTTCTAGTTCATTGGTTGGTTCGTTGGAGCACCAATCCGCAGCAGTGAGTGAAATTGTGGGATTTTGAGTCATTGTGCGCCGCGCGTTAATTGCGTTAAAATTTGTAATCAAATTAATCATGCAAATTAATTAATCTGGATTAACGTGTTAATTTTGACAGCCCTAGTAAAAACACATTCTGACCCGTTCCAGACAGTAGCAAGCTGTCATCAGTCAAGAGGGATATTTCTTTACACAGGGAGCATCAGGTGTGCTGGTTGGAGTGGCGAGCAACAATAGTTGTTAACAGCTTCCCTGTGGAGAGCGGCAGTGCAGCCCTGGCACACTGCCTTCTGTACTTCCTTCACGCTAGTCGTCTGTGTGTGTGTGTGTGTGTGTGTGTGTGTGTGTGTGTCGCACTGCAGAGAGAGAGAGAGAGAGAGAGAGAGAGAGAGAGAGAGCCTCCCCCTCTCTGCTGCCTTGTTCTCTCCTCCTTGAATGCTCTTTTTCATAGGATATGTCCACCTTGTCCGCTTGACTCTAAAGATCCAGCACTAAAAGATACACATGAAAAGCATATTTCAGAAGCATATTTCATGTATGTCTGCCCCATTAGCTGTGCTGCCGAGTCTGAAATATCCGCCTTGCCCTCGTTGAAAGTGAATGTCAGCCAGCGAAGCTACCGCTCCATTTGAAAGCCCCTTGAGGTGAAGGGCGGATCGACCTCACAGTCTGCGTTCAGACGGCTACCAAGCACATCTCTTTACTGCTGTTCAATATCTCATTTCAGCTGACTGCTAGTTGTAGTGCCAGTAGTGGTGCAGAAACGGGTAGGAGATGGAGCGATGCTAGAATGGCTGCTGATCAGCGATGTTGCCCCAAAGATGCAGCCAACTTTTCCATGCCAGCCAAAGGGTGGCAAATCTCTGCTCATAGAAAATGAACTTCAACTGCTTCCTCAAGCTGCTGGCGGATTGCTGCACATGATGGGAGCAACTGGGACTGTGTGCATGTTGCCTCGCTAACTGCACAAACACGCAGACAAGAGAGGGAGGGAGCAAATCTCCCGTCAACTTTCTTAATCCACCAGATGATCAGATCTCATCCCAAACGTGCGTGTGCATCCATGCAGTCCCATCTGGAGCTGTCACTCACCGCTCAATCCCACCTAGTGGGATTGGCCTGCATTTGCTGACAAGTGGATCATCGTCTTAATAATATAAGTGGATTCCTTTACATTCCCTTTACTAGCCGGTCAAATCTACTGAAACCAATATAGAGATTAGTTAGTTATCGGTGTTATCAGGAGTCATCGGTGCCCAATCATGTTCAAGTTATTACAAAGGCACAAAGAATATGCGAAGCTGGAGCTTGAAAACACAGTGTTAGTAGGGGGATGAACTGCAAGATAAGCACATATGAAGGGTAAGTGTACATGTCATGTACACTTACCCTTCACTCAATCTGCTTCTTTGCACCAATTTAATCTCAAACTCTTGCTACTCCACAAATGCCATTGTGTCAACATGCCTGCCTGAGGACAGAAGGCCTCTTCTGTGATTAAGAAGATCATGGCTACTGGATTAGTGATTAGCGTCTTACTTTCAAGGCTTTCTCATTTGTGTGAGTGATTGAAGCTGCAGGAGTGATTTGTGTACAAGTAGAGAATGGACTTCAGTCATACTGTATTCATTTATCATTGTATTGTATTATACAGCTAGTTTATGAAGCCCTGAAACTCAATATAGCACTTATTGTTATGTAGTACATTTCAAATGAGTAGCACTTCAGATGCTTTAGTGTAGGAAACATTGTTGAGTGTCAAACTATTGAATCTGTGGCTAATAGGACTCAAGGATTTGTAGACCTTTGTGCTCTACAGACACGAGGCTTTAGCATTGCTGACTGGATTTATAAGTTCAAAATAACATCTTGTGCAGTTGAAAGTGGCTGTAGGATATCATTTCCTCCATCTTTCCCTCTGAAGATTGATAAGGAAAGAAAGAAAGAAACTATCAGTCCATCTTTCGATCTTGGAATTGTGCACTCGGTAACTGCAACCCATATTTTCTCATCAAAACTCTCTTTCATTCGATATTGCCATGAAATAGACTCATTCCATTCTATCCTGGAGGGCAAATTGCTTAGAAATGAGTGTACTTAACTGTAACGATGAACACACTGACAACAGATGTTAAGATGCAGAGATACCACAAGAGGAAGACCACTGCAGCTGAAATGAATCAGGTCCATGGATCACCACAATTCTCTTGTCCTGGAATAATACGCTTAAACTATGTACACCATTAAGATCATCATTCAAGCAGCACCGTGAGAAAGAGGGATGGTGGCAGACCGAGGGTTTCCAGCTCACTAGAGCGTTCTCAAGGTGATGAAGGGAACATCCTCAAGCTAGCCTGAACCCCTTTCTGATGGACACTTCCTTCTAATCTTGCATTCTTCCGCGGCTCGTCGCAGCCATCCATCTCATCTATTTTGAGAACAACTGACACACAAAAAAAGCTCAGCGCTATCATAACACATCAGTCCACTCCGTAGGAAAGAATGACAATGCCCCGAAACCGGGAATGACATCATGGAAGGTTTCGGGAGCGACTGCAGACAGTTGTCTATGCACGTGGCACTGAGCTTGCCAAAACAGCCTGAGGGGCAGAAAGGTGTGTGTTGTGTGTTGTGTTTCTAAAGAAGTTGCTGTCATGCCATCCAACAACACAAAGGGCCCAAAGAGGATTCTGGGTTCCAGGTAAAAACCAAACCCAGCGAGGAGCATTTCCATTTTCCATTTCAGGTATGTGGCTGTTTGTATAGTGCGAAGGACACTTTACTGATGGAAGCACACTGGAGGAGTCTGCAGGATTGAGCTTGTCACTTTTCTGTTACAGGCAACAACGAAAGCCTTGTAACTCCAATTACATGTTTTAACTTCATTTGACGCATTACATGCTCCTCTGGTGTAATTACCTTCAAATCGGATCGGTAGTCTCTATCTCACACCAGTGGTACCGTTAGTGCCAGTGTTTCTCAAAATGAAGACCACATTTCCCATAAACCCCTTTGCTTCCTGTTGCAAAGAGGATGTTGCTACTTAGGGGGAAGGTTTCCTCTTTCGCTTTACTGAAGAGGATAAACACATTGGAAGTGATTTTTCCTTTCACTCCTTCCATCAAGAACTGTTTTGTGCCATAAAGCAATCCAGTAGATTTCCTGCTAAATCTGGTGGCCAGTGTAGAGACCAGTAGAGGCTGCCTATCTTCTCGGCGACGGTCTCATTTGTTTATGATTATTATACTAATGTCTCAAAATGAATGTGATAATGATTTATTGATGTTAAAATGCTACGCGTAGCATCTTTCACAGCTAAACGCTACAAAAATCAATCAAAAATGGCCAGAATTGACACCTCTGTCCCTATTATTTTGTCCACCCCTCATACCCCCACCCCCATAATATACTATAGTTCATTCACATATGTTGAATGAAGAATAGCACAAATGCATCTTGTCCCAACCTAGATGTACAGATGTAGAATAATTACCTTTTTTTTATTAGCCTACATCCATCATCAGTGTTTTAAACCCCTTTGGCACTTTGCTCCCATTATCCCTCCTCTTCCCACTTCCCTGGCTTGGTTCTTCATCTCCTAGCTCAGAGTTTCCATAGCAAACCCTAGCAGCTGTCATCAGGTCCAGTCCCTTATGCCACTTTAACCTGATATGTCTCATTCCACTCGGATTAGGTTTGGATGTCCCCATAGTCAGTATTTCACTCGGCGTTCAAGCAGACACGGTTGTTTGGCAGTGAATCAATAGATGTGTTGGACAGTATGTTTGCAGACTGATACATACAAATACCTTGCACTGTATAGGGAGTCCTGCTGGCGCTGTACCACACATGGCAGTATGTAATGCGCCACGATGAAATTTGTCATCACGCCTCTGCACCAGTGCCACAAATTACTGTACATTTAAAATAAAACGATTGTAATTAATTTAATACAAATCAAAAAGACGACTTTCAAAAAACCACTTCAACACAAGCAGATACCCCTTACAGCGGTATTGTGCACTAAGAGTTACAGTTTCTTTGCACTGACTTCAATAAACATTGCACTAACATGCTTGTAGCTCAAACACTGCAGTGTTTTCTCAAAACTTTCTCAAAAACATGATACAAAAATCTGAGACAAACTGGAACAAGCAGGAATAAAGCTTGGCCTGGTTTTTCCCTCTGCAGACTGAAAGAAAATTGTCCTACCTAGACAGATCCTGAATAGGGGACCACTGGTGAAAGTTTGGTTGTGACAATCAGTGCTAGTAACCAAGACACATGATTGTATTTGGGGATGTGTCCGATAATTGTTTAGTAAATGAATGTGTGGAGGTGTGTTTGAGTTGTGGATGGATAGATGAGAGGGAAGTGGAGGGGGGCCCAGAGTCACCTCCTGTCCTTGGGCCCCATAATTCCTAGCTACGCCCCTGGCTTCATGTCCCATGATAAAAGCATACTGTGTAGGTGAAATGATCAGATCTGCATCCAAAATAATACCTCCACCTGGACAGACAACTAATACCTCGGGCCCTGACAATTTGCCTGCTACACACAATGATATCATTGGAATGATATCAGCCATTGAAATGTAGATGATATCACTTTCCCTTTCAGGCATGTCACAATGGAACTTTGTATTATTCAGAGCCCCCTAAACATGCCATGACTTAGACAGATGAAAGGGTGGAGGTGGGTGGGGGGTGGGGGAGAGAGAGAGAGACAGAGAGGGAGAGAGCTACACTCAGACCATGCAGGACTGATGAAGAAGAGACACTGAGCAAGTCGAGGCAAAGTTCTGCATGAACAAAAAAAAAGTGGACTTGTTGCATTTCTATACCATAGACAGATTGAAGGGATTCACGTTTTAGGCATTTAGTTGATGTTCTTGTCCAGATCCTCTACAATGAGTGAGCAGGGGTTCATATTCTTGCTGAAATTAATAATCAGATAAATAATAATTTTCAGATAAATACATTTCTGTTTTGCTAATCTCTATTGTTACTGTTCTAAACACCCGGTGTCAGGTAGGTCTTTCCTGGGAAAAATCCTCTGACGCACAGGAAGTGATGCACTTTCCGATTTGTTTGGAACAAATAGAAGAACTGGGTAGTTAGCATGAGCAGACAAAGAAAAGAGCGCCACCTATAGAAACTCAAACATAGCGCTTAGCACCAAAGATTGAGACAAAAGCAAGAAAACACCAGACTGCATGGCTCCTGATGGTCGAGCTCAAACCCGTGACCCTCTGGTTACGGGACGGTTTCTTTGGCCACTAGGCCAACCTGCCACTCTACATAGGCTTGATGCGTTCTTGTTGTATTGCTGCTAATTCTTTATGATGCCTTCCCAGTTTTTTACACTTCCCACTTTTGCAGAGTTGATTCACTGCTGAACGTAATCAATGAACCAACATGAAACACTAAGAGAGTTGATCTCTCTCATCTCAACAACACTTCCACAGTTCAAAGGTCAACAGAGAGGTCTGCTTTTTTAAATGTATTCTAACACAGACTCTTCATGTTCACGCATTAGTTGGATGTTCGCCTGCGACAGTCTTTGATCATGTGAAGTCAGAAAAAGGTGAGAAGGAAAGGCAGCTGCTCACACCCAGTCTACCCTACTGTCTCACGTTTATGCTTTGATATGATTTTGCCAGCAGCAAAATAGTCCTCAATCACTATTGAGAAGAAAGCATGTTCATTAAACCACGAAGACGGTGTGTGTGTTGGGAGAACACCATTGGCTGGCTGTTCATACACACGCCCCGTGGCCATACGACACAAATCATTCAACCCGTCACACTAAAAGTTTCCAACCTCATCAAAGGGCGAGTCAGTCCTGTCTGAGGTTCAGAGACGCCTAAGCACCGTCATTAGCCCCGGTGTTACTGACGAGATGGCGACAGGCAAATGCAGTCAAGGAACGAAGGAGTGCAGGTGTGAATGCATCATCGAGGTGTTAGGTTTAACAGGCAGTGCTCTTGGGTTGCCATTTGTCTAAGTCTGGTTCCCATGGTGACACATCTGAGAGGTTGGAGAATATGGGTTAGCTGCTATATAAGGAACATGTTCTCGGCCAGTTTCGTCTAGGGTCACGCTGCCCTATTACAAGTGAACCAGGGCTTGTAAACAAAAGTTACATGGCCTCACAACTAGCTTGTTTATTGGACAGTTTAACGTGTCATCCCGCCAGGTTGGAGATTTTGGCGACAAAACAATCCTATTCCAGTCTCTGTAAGTTAACTCTGTAACTTGGACTTTTTGCTGTAATTTTCTTCTCTGGTGTTCCAGTTAAAAACACATGAAGAAATATCTCAGTATGAGCATCAGTCCAGGCTTTTGCCCTCGCTTCATGTTGTTATGCTCGTCTTTCAAAGCATGAGGAACTGCTGGGTATCAGATGTCAACATCCGTCTCCTTATAGCCATAAATCCTTGTGTTTTGGGGTCATTTGCTGTAGTTGGTTCGGATTACAGTCTTACTCCTAACAAACTGCAACTGCACTTCTCTTGAAAGTGAGAATTTTCAGGCATCCCGTTGCAGTTATTTGGTGCCACCTGAGTTTGAATGGTTCTCACCTGGCCGAACAATCCGAACTAGAGGAGTCAGAAAAAAAACGCCAAACATGCTTGGTGTGAATGTGTCCTGAAATAGCATCAGAAGGTGATGAAACATGTCTTCAAATCATTGCCCAGGTCATCTGATTGGTTTCCAGTATATATATTAGACCGTCTGTTTAAAATGACAAACCTGCAGAATGTCACGAGACCAAAACATATGTCTTCTCAGAAAAAAAGGACCTACTGTTTCACACCTGACCCATGACAACAAATACTACTGTACACAAAACCGTTGAAGCAAAGCAGCCAAACCCGGGGCCGTCGCGAAGCTGGCTGGGGCTTTGTGTGGTTCAGTTCATTCTGAAACCGACGACCTGTCTTTAGTTCCCGGCGGTGACCAAGGGACAGTCACCAGGTGTTTATGGGTAATGAGATCAGTTCCCTCGGGGGAAGTCGAAGGAGGAACAACAACATGTGAGTGATATCTGCTCCCTCCCCCCTTTCAGCTCTCAGCCCCGATCTGCCAGAGAGATTCTGGGTCAGTAGTGGCTTTTTAAAGATGTGATATGGGCCCCCGAGGAGTTTGGTGCTACTAAATAGGCCTGTAATGGCGCCTGACACTCTTCAACAGCGTGTGTCATTTTCAACACTAGTTTGGGACAAAAGTGAGGCATTTGCCTTACTTTTGAACACAAGGTGTTAATAACAGCACATGTCGACACAACGCGTTGTTATAAACATATGCTGGCTTGAAAAGTTAAAGAAAACATATGTTGTCTCAAACTGCATAGATGTGTTAAAAATGAACATGGGGAAACAAGTCAATAAGTAGTACCCTAAAGAATGACTGGATACCGTCGGGTGGGACAGTCCCACCGACCAGAACACACCGCTGCAGTCGATTTAAAAACAATCACAAAGGGTGCCACAACGGGTTAAAGGTCTGATTGATGATGGCCCACATACAGTATACAGTATATGCACCCTGACACTAGACAGATATATGTGTTAAAAATGGCACAAACCTTTCAAGAGTGTATAGAAATGACTCTTGTGAATACAGGGGCGGAGTTGGGAGGTTGAGGACCACCGGCCTAAATAAATCTAATCAGCTCAACACATTTAATATGATGGGATGTAGTGTGGGATGGGACAGCCTCACTGTACTGCTGGGGTACCTGCTAGGGGTACAGACTACCCAGGGCCCCAGGGACCCTCAGGACTAAAGTGCCTTTTGTGGTCCTCAAGTGTATATTTATGAATATTTTATAGTTTTATTTCAAACTATTTTCATACTCTGGTTTTGGTTGAAATCTACAAAACCTCTAACAAATAAACTTTCTTAAAAATATGACACAGAAACCGTTGTTATCTAAGACAAACTGGAACAAGCAGAAATAAAACTCAGGCTCGGTTTTCCCTGTGCAGACTAAAACAAAATTCTCCTCCCTAGACAGATTTTGAACAGAGACTACTGGTGAAAGTTTGGTTAGTTTGGTTGGACGGCCGGTTAGCGCTATCAGGGAAGTAACCAAAAACCCATCATTTCAATTAGGGATGTGTCTGATAATTGATCAGTAAATGAATGTGTGAAGGTGTGTTTGACTAGTGGATGGGTAGATGTTTGTCACAGATGGAAACGAGAGGAAAGTGGAGGGGGGCCCAGAGTCGCACCCTGTCCATAGACCCCATAATTCCTAGCTACGCCCCTGCTGCACTGTAGCAATCAATTAAAAAAACAGACCAAATCTGTGCCACAAAGGGTTCAAATAAGATTTTTTCTACCCTTTAATGAATTCAGTCACGTTTCTCAAGTTGGGTTGATTGGATTTACATCTGAAGCTGTGATTACGTTACACCAACAGATAACCAATTATCAGTGTTTTGAAGGGGGACCGGGAGGACAGCTCACCGCAGGATGACAAAGTCAAATGCATGGAGGCCAGTGAGTGTCGTGATTGAAATTCTCGCTGAACAAAACCTCGTTTGTGTGATTATTGTTCGGCAAGCTCGCAATGAGGCAAAAATCCATTCCACATGATGCATTCATTGTTTTCAGCCAAACACGCACCAGGCCCCACAGCAGCCACAGCTACTGTATGACCCGCACCAAACACAACTACAGTAAGCCTGTTGCAAAATTTAAAGGGGTACTGTACAAATACCGCAACACAACTATTAACTATGTGGAGTATCCTACTGGAATGTTATAGGGAAATATAGTGATGTGATCATAGGCGATAAAAAACAGAATAAAGTGAAAACTCACTAGTGAGTACCACGGATGCACTGGAAGTCCCAATATGAATATTATAGTGGTATCATAAGAGATGAAAAATGTCACTGAGTACAATAAGGTCGCTATAAACTCACTAATGAGTACCAGACACTATAAATCCCTATAGGAATATTCTAGTGATATCATAGGAGATTGAAAAATGTCACTGAGTGCAATAAGGAGTGCACTATCAGTCCCTATAGAAATATCGTAGGATTATAAAAGCAAATGTTTATCAGTGGTGAGACAAGTGGTTACAATGTACGTCAACAGGTGACAAGGCAATAAAACCAACCTGGCCCTGTTGACACAATATCTGACCAGCAGGCTACAGACATGCAAACTAACAACAGTACACAAACACTGATAACAAATGCTTGTGCAGACGGAAAGTCAAGTGATGGAGACTGGGAGTTAAACGGGCTCCGTGCTGCTCAATGACTCACCTCTATCCATTTCTGCGCCTCCAGAAACGCGGAGTCTGCGGCCGATTCGGTGAGAGGGTGATGCTGATGAGACTGTCCTATGTCTGCCACCGGACTTGCCATTGACGAAGAAAGCACTGCGCTCCAAATAAAGACTAGAATATGTGTAAAAAGCAACGGTGTGCCGCGTTAATCCAGCAAAAATGAGTTACGACAACCGAGTCGGTCGTCCCGCTCTTCTTCGCTGTTTCTGCGTCGTTTCAGTGTCGCAGCCAGACCCGGTAAAGCAACGCACTAGTTGCTGCTCCCCTGTATCGCTCCCGTTGCTGGTGGATACTGTGGGCAGACGCTCTGCGCCAAGCTAACCAGAATTACATAGAGGACGTCCGGTTTCAGCTTTCAAAATAAAACCAAGCGTGGGACCAATAGTAACAGGGAATGTTTTGAGTTGCCCTCATTAGGTGATGCTGTACTGTATGTATTTGTTTATTCATTGTGTGTTTACTGTTTATCTATTGTTGTTGTTTTGTCTGGCTGCAAAGCAAATCCCTCCAGAGGTACATTAAATACATTAAAGGCTCTACTAAAAGCTTTATTGACATGTTGTTGCTCTCAAAGAACCACCATATTTCTGGCTAAGTCACGTTAGACTGAAGGCCAGTGAAAAAGATAAGGGGTAAGAGAGGAGGTTAATATTAAACTAACCATACTAGCCTATAGCTATCTAGGTAAGCTAGTTATTTAGTTACCTTCCAAGATCACGAATGTCATGTTCATGAGTGAATGAAGAAATTGCTAAAACTTCAAAGACTCGCGTTCTGAAGAACTGTGCTTCTTTGGTTCCGCCCATTCAGGTGTAACAGAACCAGTGAGATTATTTCTGCCTCCAAGCAACATTTGTATAATTTGGAAGAATCTCTACGATTAACTCCTGCTATTAGGCTGTCATAAAGTTAAATTATACATACATATATGATATGTGTTGTTCTGGCCACCCCATTACTTATTTGTTTGATTGTTTGTCAAAGTTGACAAATGCTATGCTCTTAATTTGAAGGCAAAATCATACTTTCAGTATGAATGTAGTTATTTCTGATAACTAACAACTTAGTTGATGTCTGCTATTAATTATCACTACTATTACACTGTTAATAAATTACAATATACATACAATACAATATTTGAATATTTGTTGTTCTCTATTTACTTGTTTTTATATTTATTTTTCTATTTATTTTATTTTTGTTTGTTCGTTTCTCAAAAATGATCAACTTTGTGCTTTATTTTATTATGAAGGCAAACTCGCTTTACTTCCGGTACTAATCTAGCTCTCTCTGTCTGGCGCAGCTGGGCCGACGGGGCTCACACGCCGCAGTATGATACACACCAATGGCCAAAAATACACAAAAAAGCAGTTTCACTGTCAGCCAATGAGGGCGGGAAGACATTGGGGATCTCACACCCACTTTCACAATAAGAGGGCAGAGAGCCAAGAGGCCACTGATACACAGCAGTGGTAAAGACAACAGTGATTAAACGCTGACCTCCAGTCAGACAGACAACCAGTAAAAATCAATAATCTTTTCAGAAAATCATTATGTTTTTTCCTTAAAGACATTATCTCAAATAACCTGCAGCAATTAGAAACTACTACCATGCTGCATACTCTGAATTTCATACCATGAAGACTTTAATGAAAACCTGTATACTCTCATGGCACCACTGATTCAGAGCATCTAGCTCATAATCAGTCAGCATATTTATCTGCCTCAGAGTGGCCTTAGACTACATTACTCAGTGGTAGGCTCAAGGAGTTTTAAATAACATGGAAAAAAGGTTTTGCAACTTTGTCATCCCGTTTTACGTTGAATGTGTTTTGTTTCTCTAATAGACCTTCATTCAAAGAAACCCTATGCAGATTAATGCTGAATTTAAAACACAGGGTAACCCGGGGCAAGACGCCCCTTTAACAATGCCCGTCTGAAATAATTATTATCTGAACATCAACATTATATGTACACAGGGAGCATGAACACATGTAGAAGATGATCACATAATAATTAGATATTTTGTTATTGGAAAACAAAATATACAGTTTTGCAAAGGGTCCTCCACGCCCCTGGGACATCTTGAGTTGTGGAGTTAAACAAACTTCACATTTACACATCTGATTATGTTAAGATCAACCTTATTTTCCTATTTTGACCTTGCTCTTACATTAGGCTCAACAATGTTACATGGACATGAGAGAAAAATCTTTGTAGTAGTTTGCTCATTCATTTTGAAATGATTGTCTGTCAAATGACAGTTGGGGAATTTTTCAACAAAAAAAAGAAGATTATATTATTATTAATTAAAGTTTTCTCTAACATACAAAGAAATCCAAGCTTATTAGCGACCCATGCTATTGCAAACTAAGAGCTAGCTACAATATGGTATTGTCTGAACATACCTAGTTAGCTTTTTTTCTCACTGATAAAGTACATTTTTACTACAGGCATTATGTAATTTATGTGAAACTGTGTATCTTGTGCTTCCTTAGCTAGGCTACGCTGGTCTTCCCTGGTCTACTCACACTTTCTTAAAGTTATTAATTATTTTCGGGTTCAAATAATCAACCATTAACTGTAATAAAAGTTTCTAAATGTAGACCCTGAACAAAAACTGACTCTTATTTCTTAATGTCAAAAAATTTCATAAACTTTCTTTGGAATCTCTCAACACTGAAGTGTTTTGGTTGCCATCCAAGAAATTATCCTAAATTAAATTTGGCTCAATCTAGTGGTCATGAGTTGAATTTCCAGGGGTTGTGTGGTTTATGTGTCTACTAACATTTCTTTATTCTCCATGGTCAGGCTTTAGGATATTTTGGGATTTCTGATTGGACTGTAGCATTTTTTCAGTAAAGTTGTTAAATTCGTTAATCTGCAAAAAAATTCCACAGACTCACTTCTAGTCTAATTCATCAGGTTTCAACACTGACTACCGCTCAACAGGATGCCACATTATGGCTACAATATGAACAGCAACTAAGTTTGCACCTACACTGAAGTATGTTTCTTCTTCTTTGTCCTAATGCCTCATGTAGAACATCTAAGTTTCATCAAATTTAAGACTTTTCAAGACATTTTCATGCCAGGTAGAATGAAATATGAGTCCAATTTTGCAACTGAAATAAATGTAAAAATGAAAAACAACTGCAGACCTATGATAATAAACAGTAGGTCTGCATGACAGGGCTCATTTCTCACCAGGTAAACAGGACCTCTGAAACTGGGCCTACCCTGTACTGTCCAGAGGCCCACTGGGCGATATTCGTATGCCTTTGCCGACATCTAGTGGAATAATGGAGCAATGCTGAAAAGTGGGAGGCGGGGCTTCACGAGGGGGGTTTGCATTCAGTTGACTGTGCTCTCTCTTTACCAAGTCTGCTGTTTAGTTGCCTGGATACCATTCAAAACTGGTAGTTAAACTTTAGTGTTTTTCCCTCAGACAAACTTTGTCCAACAAGATCTACGGCATTCTAAGAGACAAACACGCTTTGTTGTTCTTTTGTAGGCCTTATCTTATTTCCTGGTCAACCTCTTGGCTCACCGCAGTGAGGATCCCAGCTGTGTTTGACGGGACGCGCTGTAAACCTGGACAGACAGCAGAGCGGTTTGGCAGGTAGAGCACCACTTCCGTTATATGTTGTTGTTGTTGCTCGTGGGCGTTTTGTACTTTTTTTTATTTTTTTTTATTCCATAAGAGTAAGTGTCACTGTTGTCAAAAGGTGGATATTTTATTTTGAAATGGAACTCATCTCCGCTTCTTTCTTTCATCTACACCTTTAAAGGCTTGTCTAAATGTGGCTGATGGTGATTTCCGTCCCGCTGCTTCCCGCCATCGTCATGATGTCAAATCGCTACTGGCTCAAAATCACAGCGTTGTGCCGTGGAGCCGTGGCCTGGGCGCTGAGGCTGGCGCGAGGGGCAGTGTGTGTCAGGAGCACCCACGCCTTCGTCTTCTCCAAATGCACCCATGGCAACGCTCGGAGCGTCCTGGAGACCTTTGACCTCTACGCTGACACACACGCCTCTCTCAGCATTGGTCCTCACACAGGTGAGTCGGTGTCAGAATCAGGAACACGTGGTGCAGAGACATCTCGAGACAACTAGGGAGCAACACAGCAGTGACTAGGGTTTGACTGATATGGGTTTTGGTGACCGATACCAATATTTTTGTATTGAAGCTGTAGATAGTTTGTGATATTTTGTGCTTATATTCAGTATCTTTAAATATTTTAATTTTCATGCCAAAAATGTAAAGGGTCCACACAGAATTATTTTTTTTCTTTGTTTTTGGGCATTTTTTCCTTTATTAGATATACATTTATTGACATGAAAATGACATTTATTTAAATTAAAGTGTTGCGTATTATTACTTTAAAACAGCTACGTAAGTCTGGAAATTAACTTTGGAAATGCACTATAACACTGGAAGTTAGTTGGAGATGGACTAATTCACCTGGTCTGTCCTTCGTGTCACATAAAAGCCATTCTCCTCCGGGCAATCCTGCTGCACATGTATCAGTCTTCTCCCCCTCCCACTGAATGAACCTACTAATGTGGATCAAAATGTCCGTTCACCCGTCCACCGCCCCTGGCCCGTCTCCTGTCCCAGGAGAGGTGCTGGATGAGGTGGTGAGGCGTGTCCACCCCCACCGGGTGCTGGAGCTGGGGACGCACTGTGGCTACAGCTCCGTCAGGATGCTGCGTCTGCTGCCGCCTGCTGGCCGCCTGGTGACCGTGGAGCTGGACCCAATCACAGCAGAGCTGGGGGAGGAACTCATAATGGTGGCGGGCTTCAAACACTCCCAGGTAATAAATATATATGTATATGTTTTAAAGATACTGTTTTATTTTACTCTTTTTCTTTTATACTTGTCTTTTTATGATGCTGGTTATCTTGTTTCTGTCATTGTGTTTTTCCTGGCTGTTTTTAACCATGTTTGTAAAGCACTTTGGGTTACATTATTGTAGTAAATGTGTTGTACAATTAAAATGTTATTTTATTTGTGATTTAGAAAATATGTCCAACCTCAAAAGGAACAAAGACACAATGATAAACATTGACATAAAATGATGGCAGACACAAAATTACAACAAAACTCAATAAAAAACTAAATGCAAAATGGATAGTAATGAAAACATAATGCAGATAATGATGAAAACAAAGAAAAGGGTAAATAGTTTGTGTACCTGCACTCAAAGAAAGAGAGAGAAATAGAAGGGAGGCAGAATGTGTGGTGTGTTACTGAATGAGGACTAAAATTCAAGCAGTTTAGTCCATCAGAAAGATCCAAAGTCTAGATTTCAAATTGTTGATGAATTTGCAGCATGAATATAACTTTCCCACAGTCTAGAGCCTCTATATCTGATAACTGACACTGAGCAGTCGGGAATCTGGGAATATACAGGTTTTGTAAGCGTTGAACTGGTGTTGTAAATCTGAACATCTAACCCAAATCTAACAGAAAAACTCTTCTCTCTGCTTCCCCTCGCTGATACTCTACAGTTCCAGGTGTTGACGAGTAGCTCGGCCGAGGCCATCCCAACTTTGCGTCCATTTCTGGAGCCTGAGCATGGGGCCAATGCGTGTTTGGATCTGGTTCTGATGGACCACGACCCCCAGCAGTACCTCCCAGACCTGCTGGCCCTGGAGAGAGAGGGCCTGCTCAGCCCTTCTGGCTGCTGTGTCCTCCTGGTCAACAGGAAGCAGACAGCCGGAGCCCTCAGAGAGGTGCTGGATCACCTCAGAGCAAGGCAGGACTGCTACACTGTCAAGACAGAGCTTCATTTTATGACAGAGGTCTTCTACCAAAGGGAAGGTGACTGTCCTAGGGTAGGGTGATGATAGCAAAGTCTAGGGATTAATGTGTAAATGAATGTGTAAATGAATGTGTGCATCTATTCTTGTTGGTTATTGTTACATGTATTTCAATAAATCATAAGGTTAGGGCCTACTTTTTTTTTGGTCAGGGACATCTCAGCACAGAAACCTGTCAAAGAAGAGGAAGGCCTTTTCTTCTACCTCTTCTTCCTCCACCCTACCACCTAGTGGCAATGTTGTAGATTACATCTTTACTGTAACACACTGTCATCTAGTGGCGCCTCTGCAGATTACACTACTTAATACTTTTTACTCACCATTGCTGTGTAATAACAGTATGACTCATATATATTTAACTGCTAAATGATCCAGACAACCTGTATTTACATTATAAAACATTTTTGAACATGTGGCATATTGTTTTTGTCAACAGAAGAAACTGGGGACACAGATTCAGGTTACAATTATACACCTACAACTATGAAACATTCCCATTATTGCCAACTGACTAAATGAGAGTAATGCATTTTCTCCAATTGGATTAAAGAGACAATTTATCTATTGGAAACTCAACTTGGTCCTGCAGTGAAAAGTGATGACAGGACTCCATGAGGCCGATAAAGCCTGAGATGACATGGCCTGCCTCCCCCAGGTCCATCTCCGCTAATGAGGCATCACTGCAATAGATAAACTGAAGACTATCATGCCATGACCATGGGGGAATAGTAGAGTGGAAATCGGGTATCAATAATACCTTTTGGTTTCTAGTCTACCAATAAAGCTTATAAAATATTCAAACCTTTGATGTGAATTTGGATGTTAACGCTCAGTTTGATGATTCAGGCCACTGATCTAGGACTGCCACTGGGATAATACTGGGATAATAATACATTACATCTTGCCTTGGAACAAAGAGGAGCATTCAGATATCCAACCAATTCTATTTTCTCTCCTTTTCTTCTTCCAGTCTCCTGTATGCATGGCTGGAAATAAAAGGCTGCATTGACATGGTGCTGTGCAGTTCCTCTAAAGTGTCACTAGAAATGTCTGACTGTTCAAAGGCTCTGGTAGAGTTGGGGTTGTCATCTGTACCAATGTACCATTTCTGGTCTCCAAGAAAACTCAAAGACAAGGCTGTCATGAAGGCTTGGCACATCAGTTTTAAAGTCTTCAGTATCTTCATCTTAACATGTATTGTAACATTATCAGCCTTACAGATGAAGGTGACATGCGTACAGAAATGTGTCGAGAGCGTGCTGATGTGCATTGTTAGCTATTCACATTGAGAGCAACTATTTGTTTCTAAATGTGATAATTTATTTAGCTAACACTGTTGTAGGTAAGGCATCTATTGAGATTGAGGCTGGAGCAACATTCACAATATGAGTGATTGATGGTGGAGAACTGTTGTGGTGTTTTTCTGTATTAAAAGACACAAACAGAAAGATCTCAAGAATTCAACAAAATGTAATCAGGCAATACAAATAATTAGTGTGCTTGCTTCAGCAAAGCACACTACTACTACTACTACTACTACTACTTTTGCTAATACCTAATACGTCTACTACTACTATTACCTCTGTTACTATTATATATATATATATACTATTACTTCTACTACTACTATTACTACTACTACTACAAATACTACTACTGCTACTACTACAGATACTACTGCTATTACTACTGCTACTACTACAGATACTACTTCTGCTACTTCTGCTATTACTTCTGCTACTACTACAGATACTACTTCTGCTACTTCTGCTATTACTTCTGCTACTACTGCAGATACTACTTCTGCTACTACTACAGATACTACTTCTGCTACTTCTGCTATTACTACTGCTACTACTAACTTAATCAATAATGCGAAGGAACAATAAATCAAAAACAATGATTAAACCAAATACTGTGGACACACCTGAAGTGGAAAACAAAGGAATTGGCTCTCCTCTCCATATATCATCAATAACTCATTTTACAATGTCTCTAGGATCTAGGATGCTCCAGGCCTAATCCCAGCCCCAGTCCCGGTTGGTGTTTAGTGCCTTGCTCAAGGACACTCTCTGACAAGACAGCTGCTGATGGACACTTTGGCTGTCGTGTGGGAATTTAACTTGTGACCTTTTATTTACGTGTGTTGTTTTGCTAGCTGCCGCGCTACCCTTCCACCTTCACCTTCATCAGATATCATCTAAGTGACTGCAGAGGTGAATCGTAAATCCCCCCAGGAAACAGAATCCATGTTATCCCTAAGATGTTTCTGAACATGAACAACTCTCTTTCCTAAAGCAGGAAGTGGGAGAAATCAACTTCTAATCTGAGATGTCATCAAGAGAAAGTTGCTCCATTGACTGGCTGTCCTTGTTGCATTATTGATCACATGTCTGAGTGAGCAGGGAAATGAGCAGGAAATTACCTCTTCATTGAGTGGGTGAAGTAATCGTTGAGTCATTGGTATTGATCAACAACCCTATCAACCCCCTGCAGATATATTATGGTCATTTTGTGCTATGGGGCAATACAAATCTTTATGTATTAACCGATGGAAAAGTTTTGTAATTGCACAATTATACTTTGTTAAGAGGTTTTTAAAAAAATCTCCCTTATACATAATTTACTTTAGAGCACTTTTTACATTTACACTTATACAATAGTGCCTTTTTAATTCATGTTATTGGCTACGTTTTAATCGATGCTACCCTCAGAGGCTATAGTTTTTATTTTATTATTTTGGAATTCATTTTATTTCTTCCTTATTTTATTTGTATTTGTATTTTGTAATGTCTCTATATACTGTGTATTTTATTTGATGCTGTTTTTAGCCTTCTGTAAAGCACATTGTGACACCTTGTATAAAATGTGCTATAGAAATAAATGATAAAATATGACCTCAGAATGATTGCTGATTATTGTGTGTAGTTAAGTTAAGAGAACTAAGAGGTTTATACAAACATCTAAAACAAAAGAAACAAATGACTAGCTGTAGTTCTCTGAGTAACCACTGGGTGGCGGCCTCTGCTGTTTAAAGAGTAGAAACTCTTCGACATCCAAGGGGTTTGATTCATTAAAGAGAATCCAAAAATGTAATTCTACAATATTTGCAGAGTACATCCCTAAATGTGATACTCCCAAAACCCACAGGGTGTAGCCGCCCGCCTTTTACAGCACGGGAACAGAAATCCATTAGATGGTCTGAGTGGATTTAGTGCAGACGAGACCAGAATTTAAATACATAATATTTGTATAATACGCCATTAAATGCCATTAAAGGAAAAGCAAGTGAGGGGGAGGGGGAGAGAGAGAGACAGGGAGGTGTGTAAATTGTTCAGTTCAATGTGGAGGTGAGGTAACATCCAGTCAGGGATCCGAACTTTCCAACTCACCAAGTGCCTTGACTGTTCAGAGTGTTTCAGAAGAGTGAAACAGGTGACACAGCAGAGAAGAGTAGTGAAGTTCGATTTTGCAGACCTGCATGACTACTTTGTAATTTCACACGTGGATCACTATTTGCACAGTGGTGAAGGTGAAGATTGCATGTTTGAGATGTATTATGGTCTCTAAACTACTGATCTTCAGCACTGTGACAGTGTTAGTGAACACTGACTACTGTGTGGGGTTGCTGTGCAACCCTCTGCGCTGCAGCGTCATATGGATTTACAGCTCCAGAGAGAATGGAAATATAGCAAAGGAGACTAAAGGGATGTGGAGAGTTTTCTGTTCCACCACTGATAACGTGTTCTCAGACCTGAGAAGTGCAGAAACACAAACAACCAGTAAATCTCCTGTTCAATGTTGATGTAAGAAGAGTTTTATTCCCAAAGGAGAGAAACCTTAACACCTGCTCTGAGAAAGTGAAAATAAAACGTAATAATAAAAATCTTTTACTTAGAAAATAACACCATTCTAGAGGATGTAATCATATATATATATGTACTTTTTTTAAGGGTTTGTCTGCATTTCTGAATGAAATCCTTCCTATCTTGATAGCAACATACTGTAGATTCAAGTCCTTGCATCTTCTTTGTGTTCACAAATATTTGGGGAAAGTTTCTAAACCAGTACACAGTAACAATATCCTTAAATGCCTCCTTAATGAAGTGAGAATTAATGTCAAAATCAAAATAATTTGACTTAACTTTCCTGAATGTTTCCTTGAACAGATAACTGCCAGAAAGAAAGCAGGAAAAGAAAGGAAAACAACGTTTGCAGGGATAAACCTAGCAGACCACATAGTTTTAGACTACATTGTTTTGTTTATATTCAACTAAAACCCGTGGTTGTCCATTTGGCTGTCTCTGCTGTCAACAGACTGTACAATAGTAAGAAATAATAACTGTGTAATTCTAGCAGGCATTTTGGAGAGCTTGCCAGCATGTTTGCATGCTAGCTGGACCCAGCATGTCCCCAAATGGCCTGTGTGTGTCTGTAATTACACATAATAGAACAACTAGCATCACTGGTCATTCGATTCCACCATCATCTCAGCCCTGATTAGTCCTCCGACTCCCCACAACACAAGTTGAGTGTGAGATAGCCAGGAGGTGGTCAATTTCTCAGCTGTCGGAGGTGATTTAACATTTCCTCGCCCTCCTTTTAAAGCAGCACTAGTGTACACAATGCTGTACCACCAAATGTAAACACCAAGCTCTGTGGCTACCCTAACTTTCACCCCCCACCCCCTTCATCTTCTGTCCCCTAAAAAATTCCAATTTTAATGGGTTCAATTTCTGGGTTCCTCCCTCATCTGGCTATGAAGTGCACTCTGTGCTTCGGAAGCTGGAGAGCGGATGTAAACACAGCTTTCAATTATAAATCAAACCCTAAAAGAGCCACGCTCCAGTGCCCTCGGGTTCCCCGCACAAAGCCCCAGCCTTCATACCCAAACACCCCACATTGCACCGCTGGGAACCTCTGGCAAGCTACTCACTGAGATGTATTTACAACTTCTTCAGTGGTGATGAGTGTCGAAGTTATGCAGAGAATGTCATGCTCATCTTTTACATTGTGTTGGGTACTAGAAGTTTGACAGCATGGGTAGTTTATTCGTTTATTACAAAGATTAGACTACAACCACCTACTGTAAAACCCATCAGCTGCCAGCGGCTCAAAAGTTCAAAAGTTCAATTTAGTTCAGTTTTGATGCACACTGCTCACCGCATGGGACCACACATGACTCTGGCCTGCAACAAAACAAAACAGTCTCCAAAGAAGTCAATGTAAAATCTTTCTTGCACATGGTGGGAGAAGACTGTCTTAAGAGTTTTGTATCGTGTTAGTAATTGTATTTGCACACAAGCAAGCCGATTTGATGGTAACCTGCAATATGAAGACCTACAGATACACACAGGTCATGCCCGATACAGCTGCACTTGCAGGGTACAGCTAATTAGCTAGCATTTCCATTTTATAGTCCATAAATCGTGGCTGGAAAAGAAAAACACAAAGCACATGTTCAATTTTGGCTTACAGACAATATCTGTAAACTCTGTAAAAAAATCAGATTTTTCAAATGTAAACAGAGTAATGGACCGATATGAGCCAGGATAAGGGAAGCGCCATTGAACTACACTACATTGAACGTGGCTTTAAAAAACAGCAAAGGAACCTACTACTGCTAGCATATGTGAATTAGCATCCATTACGTTTGAGTGTCACATGGATGAATGGAATTATCCATTATCCACACTGAGGTGTCGTCTACATCATCATCACCGTCAACACACCTCCCCCATCGCCTGTGCACGCCACCTGTTCAGTGTATATGTACATGTACATTAACCTGTCCTTTCACCAAGGCTCCTTTCGTTCCACCCAACCCCATCGTCCCCCAGATAGATAGATGGATGGATGGAGAGATAGATAGATAGATGGAATAGATAGAAGCTGAACAAAGGAAGAAGTCCTGAAAAAAATGTGTTGGAGAAACAAGGTTTTTTCGACCATATGTTAGGACAGAGCATGACACAACCCTAAAGTGAACAGAATGAAGTGTGTGTGTGTGTGGTGTGTGTGTGTGTGTGTGTGTGTGTGTGTGTGTGCGCGTGCGTGCGTGCGTGTTGGGGCAGGCAGGCTATCACAGTGAACCAAAAATAGAAGTCCCCTGGTCTCTGGAGAGGCCATCAACAGTCTCCTTTCTCTATTTCCTCTGCCCACTCCAGCTGATGAACCAGACAGAGGGAGAAGCTTCTTCCTTCACTGGGAAGAAACACAGGGGGGCGTTTCATTTTGCTGTAAACGGGAGGCTTTTTGCTGCTGTTGATGCTGCAATTCATACTAATAACAACAAACTCATCTTTTCATTTAGACAAAACCACATATTTTCAGATCACACGTTTTGATTTCATAGGTTTTGAATTACATGAAAGTGGCTCTACTCTGCTTGTAAATGGAGCCGATTGATATTGATATATGATTCTAAAATATGCCGCAGAACAAGGTATTTTATTCATTGACTACCTTATGAGTACACAATTCTTTTCAAAAAAATTACAGAAAGGTGTATCTCTGATTGCTTGTTTAAAGGGTAATTAGAGGCCGGAGCCTCTAATTAGAGCAACCACGTCTGGTGCGGTCATGGCGGTCCAGTGGGCAAGACAAAGATACAAACCTGAAAAAGATTATAGATTGTAGATCCATTCACCAACTTTATAAGTAAAAGTGAATAGTGTGATAAGGTTTCCAAATGGAGGTTACTGTGACTCAGTTAACTGTCTTGTCTTTAACCTGAACAAACTGTTAGCTAGCTAAATAGCCAGCAGGCTAATTTAGCAAAGTAACCAACGTGCTCGCTACTAATGTTAGCTTCTATACGTTAGCTTCTATACATTAGCTAGTGTGCAAAACAGTGATGGTTAGCTGGATAATGTCAGTTAGCTAGCTAAACACAGTATCTGGTACTGTTTAACTAGCTAACGGTGGCAAAATGATCAGTTTCCAGTTCAAAATGGCATAGAAATGAACCATGTCTATCTGGTGAGATGGCTAAGTTGTTTACACCTAGCGTGTAGAAACCTCAGGGGTGAGGAGGTCAAATTACTGTCACCACTGGAGGACAAATTTATTGGAAACTTTGATTAAGCTTATCATTTTAGGATTGTGCTGCTGCTTCATTCTCTCTGTTTCCTCTCTCTCTTTCTCAGTTTCTCACTAATTATTTTGAAACGTGTTCATTGTTCTGTCTGGAATTAAATCCCTGTTCTGGTTATATGACGGTGAGATAAATGAACTAAGAGAGTAAACAGGATTAACAAACAGCGATATATTGCTTACTGTCAGAGCGAACATGCACATACATGTACTGAAACACAAACCTGCACACGGACAATAAGGTACAGTTCAAAATAGCAGCGTTTATGTTTCGCAAGGTCTTTATGACCTGTTACTTTATACTCGCCGGCTATTGAAAAATGAAAATGCTGAAGTGCTCTCCTTTAATCTGCAGAAGGATCTGACAATCTGAAGTGACTCCATACCTCCCACCTCCCGACACACATTCAAGCACACGCGCCCTCCCCTTGACAAGGAGAGAGGGGAGATTGAGAGAAAATAGACCTCCCATCATGCAGTGTCTTAAAAGGCGGAGGCCTCTCAGAGTCTACTCTCCCTGCTCCGGGTTGGAGAGACCTCCTACGCTCGAGATTTTTATTTTTAGGGGCGAGGCGAGACGCGCTGTCCATGTTTCCTATTACCGGCAGCAAGAGTGTTAATGGTGCTGTGGGGAAAACGGACTAATGCTAGCCATCTAACACTAGTGTCCTCTAAGGTACACTATATCTGTTTCACAAATATCAGTTACATTCATACATCTTCTTGCCTGGTGCTTACATC
This sequence comes from Hoplostethus mediterraneus, assembly GCA_034670385.1. Lineage (NCBI taxonomy): Eukaryota > Metazoa > Chordata > Actinopteri > Trachichthyiformes > Trachichthyidae > Hoplostethus > Hoplostethus mediterraneus. The sequence continues at coordinate 2,133,744 of JAXDDW010000023.1, forward strand.
CAGAGCTCTTTTCAGCTTTATGCGCTTTGACATCGAGACGCACTCCTGTATATTTGTTGTGCTCATAGTGATTTTTGGTTTAACTAGCAGCGACGGAGATGCAGAAAAGAGAGACAGAGAGGTTGGGGAAGGAGGGGGAGTGGGAACACTGAGGAGATGTTTGGCGAGGAGATGGAACAAGCGCAATTACTTCAATAAACGTACATTGACAGGACATCTTATTATCATCGACTTTCTATGTATTATTCAAGCATTTGTTAGGCCCACCAGTGTGGGAATATAGATTTTGTGTGTGTGTGTGTGTGTGTGTGTGCATGTACTATACTTCTGGTTGTTCGGTATGGATTGAGCTCTACTGTTTTATTAATGGATCAATTGTGTTTCTGCATCATCAACCTTTCAAAGCCCACTAAGGGTGCATTGATTTCTTCACAAAATACACACAAAAAGGTGGATTCAAGAAATGTGAATTCATTGATCTGTAAGTTACCGGGGAAACGAGGAATGAACAGCTCGTAGAAGTTTCTCCCAGGTGATGACGTGAGAGGAGACGGTGATGGCACCTCCTTTGACTCCATCTACTGAATCAAGATGTCCTATGGTTAACAGAGGTAAATATCTATTACTTTACACAAGATTGAAATCATCTGTTTTGCAAAAACACGATAAAAACGCCCCGCCATAATCACCATAATATATTAACCTTATTAATTAAGCTATGCCATCATATTTGTCTTCACATAACACATACAGTACTGTGCAAAAGTCTTACGCACCCTTACATTTTTTGTTTTAGTGTTGTAAATTATTGCTCTCTATAGTAAATTTTCCAATTCTTTTCATTTCATTATTTTTGAAAGTATCTTTGCCTTTTTTCTTTTTTTCGCTTTTTCTATATCTATCTATCTATCTATCTATCTATCTATCTATCTATCTATCTATCTATCTATCTATCTATCTATCTATCTATCTATCTATCTATCTATCTATCTATCTATCTATCTATCTATGTGTTGTTATCTGTGTGTTGTTCAGGGAGTTATTGCGTTAACAAGAATGTGTCTACGGAGAGACAGATAGACAGACAGACAGACAGACATCACCATGACGACATAATGTTCTGCGTACTATGAACTATGGTAGTGGGACACATTGCTAACACACATTGCTAACGTCACCCCAAGTAATCAGTGGAATCAAAAGGTGCCACGTGTTTTTAACATCAATAACTCATCACCACATCAATTTGGAGGCATTAGTATATTACCATTAGTATACATTAGTATAATTAGTACATCAGTAGTACATTAGTATAATTACCGTAAACAAAGGTCATGAAGCAACAGGAAGCAACAGGGGTTGTAGAAAATGTGGGTTTGATTTTTGAGAAAAGCTAGCACAAACAATACCACAGATAGAGGTGACCAGTGGTTCTGACCACGGTCCCATGTGTTTACGATAATTATACCAAGGTATCACGATTAATTTGACATATTGGTGTCACGTAGCACCTTTAAAATTGGCATCCTCTTTATCCAAGCCCAAGCCTCCGAAGCCAAAAGGTTAGATGCGATGGCTCCTAAAGGGAACTGTTCATTTCATCCCTCAAAGGAAGGAAGTGATCTAATCTTTACCATATTAACCAGGTTGAGGCAATTTTACTATCAACAGGAATACCAGCTCCCCACACACACACACACACACACACACACACACACACACACACACACGCACCCTGTGCCCATCCTTCCCCCCAAAAGAGGCTGTAATGACCTTATTTCAAACCGGAGTGTAATTCCAACAAACTGCCATGGGTGGAACAGAAAGGTTATGGAGCTGCCAAGTTTATTTCCCATGAGTCTATTACTGCTGAAGTAGCCATAGATATATTAATGCCTTGGAGCACAATAAGCACCGTGTGAGCCATGGCCGGCTCCGTGGCAGTTCGTAAGCGCTGCAGCATTATCTGAAATTTAAATTGTATTGCTCTTTTGTTTCCAACCACCACACTTCTATTGAGGCCATCTCCAAGGACCCCTAATGGCATGAATGCACATCTAGGGCCACTCCTCTTCCTCTCTGTCCTCCCCTCAGCCTGTCAGGGTCTTTTCTGTGGAATTTTATTTGATTTCCGTTGAGTTCACTTCAGAGATTCCCCACGCGGAGGCTAATGGCTGCTTTGAACCTCTAACCTAATGCATCTCGGCGGCCTCTTTCATCTTATTTGAGGATGGAGGACAAGTTGTCATTTTACCCCCATGTGGACCCTCATTCTATAACCCGACATGAGAAGAGGAGGCAACATTGCTTTTCATCCAAATGGACCTTTCATTGAGACATGAAATGGGATTGGGTCACAACAGCAGCACAGCTGATCAAATCTAAAACGTGGGCACTGTGTCTGAGTTTACGAGTCCAGGGGCCTGTCTCACGAAACAAGATTAGCAGGTTAGCGAGCTAACGTGGTCTCAACCCTGGCCTCACGACGACGGTGGCTCACTTTTAAGCAAGGTACATCGCCATGGTGACTGATTATGTTCAGCTTATTGGATCCAAACATATAAAAAGCCCGCCTCTTCACCAATCAGCTCTGTGGAAAAATGGCATCAGAATTCCTTGAGGATCCCGTGGACTTTTTTTTAATAACCTTTATTGCAAAAGATTCCATTTACAAAACCCAATATGAACCAAAACAGCATTCAAATGAGTGAGGCAAAGAACTGTACAGGTGGACATTATTGAATTAACAGATAGTAAGAAGGGCTCTTGGCAGGGTTTGGATTTGTTAGATAAAGATATAAAAAAATGTTTCCAGGCGATTTGCCCACTCTGGTGATAAAGGAGGGCCTCTATCGAAGCTCTCATCTAGCTTTCATTATTTGACTATCAATAATGAATGACATCTACTGTTGCACTGAAATAGGATTTCAATATTCCCATCAGTGCAGCCCTGGGTAGACTCTGCGAGTAGAAAGTCTTTTCACAGCCTCAATGTGCCGACACAATAAAGTTTGTTCTCTGTGTCTTAATGATGGACAGTGATGAGCCTGTTTACTTATTATTTGCAGTTTTCCTGCAGCAATCCTCTCCAGCGTTGGTAGCAGCAGTTTTTGTATTTCTCATATTCATTCATTAGTAATAGTTTGTTCTTCTTGAGAGAACAACATAAATATTAACATTTCTTTCCCACTTCCACAGTCTGCTTTGTCTGTTGGCAGCATGTGTTTCCATAACCCCTAGTTTGTTTTTATTATTTTATTAAGCTTTTTCTACTTTTTTGTATTGCCTATTATTTCTTATTTTTATTTTTGTGGTTGTGTGGTTATATTCTAGAATCTGTTTCCTCTTCCCTGCTGATTCATATTACTTTTGCTGCTTCACCAGACAAATTTCGCCACAGGGATCAATAGTTTCATCTTATCCTAGATATAAGAGATATTTGTATGTCTTTTATATGGTGGAACGTAACAACATGCATTGAATATTGCAGATAGAATTTCCTCAGGCCCAAATTTATTTGTAAATTTTGTTGTTGAAAATTTCAGCTCTACTGCATCAGTCCAGACTGCGGTGTGCCCTCGTTTCATTTTGTTATAGGCTTTCCAAGCATGAGGAACTGCTGGCTATCAGTCTCCTTATGCCAATAAAACCTTGTGTTTTGGGGTCGTTTCCTGTAGTTGGTTCAGATTCCGTTACCACTCCTAACAAACCGCACTGCAGTTCTATTGGAAAAAAAGGACTGAGATGCATTTTCAGGCGTCTCGGCAGCTATTTGGTGTCGCCCGAGTTCAGATGACGTCGTTCTCACCTGCTGAAATGATCTGAACTAAAGGAGTAAACACTGCAGAGTTGGAAAAAACACCTCAAACACGCTTGCTGTGAACGCACCCTTAGAATAGGCTTTTATCTTGTTATTCTGCACAAGCACAGTTGTTTTTCCTTAAATTTTCCATTAACCTGATTCATTTTGTTTTATCCTTTTGGACTGAACCTCTTTTTGATTGGGGTGGAGGTGATGGAGGTGAGCATGTATCACTTTTTGAGATGGAGAGTTATCAGAGAACGGTATGAATATGAATGGGGTCATGAAGTCTTCAGTGAGCCACTTCAGACACAAAAAGAAAGAAAACATCAGCCTTTCCTCTATATCTTCTGGATAAAAAGCATATAGTAGCAGCTGACTGAGACTAGTATTAACCAGTCCTGCTATAATTTCACATCAGATTGTATTTTCTGTGGTCAGTTTGTTTAGGCCTATTGGCAGGGCAAGGCTTGGTGCAATAACATCACATTCCTTTTTCTTGCCACCCCCACTACCCCCACATTTCATGGACATTATTCTCTGGGAGAGAGACGAGAAGAGAAGAAGAATTGACCTTTCAATCCAATTCTTTCCCTTTTTTCTCCGATTTATTGAAGCACTTTGACAGGAAAACAAACGAGTCCATGATGCGAATGTATTGTTGGGACATTAAGCGGTCTGAGGTTGTGAATCAGGCAATGATTAAATCTGTCTGGGCTGGAATTGTCCGTTTGACTTGAATGCAAAATGACTTGATTTGGGTGATTTTCCTGGCAGATCTGACGGCTGCACTGTGGCACATTTCACACCATTAAAGCAATCCTTGGGTCTATTATGCTTCAAAGGTATCCGTTATAGCTCGTATGACTTGGGGGAAGTTTTCAACCAGAAATGGTGAGCATCCTCGTTGGTTGTATCTTGTCAGCATGCAGGGAACGTGGTAGATTTGTTGACTGGTGATTATCTACTTCCTATTTTCTATGTGGTCCTTTTCAAAAAATGCAAGACCATTTTCCATCTTCCTCTCTCTTGCTGAGTCTAATGGTTTTTGGGGTGTTTTCTCTGAGACTTAAAATAAAAAGGAAGCGCTTTGTTCTTTTCTCTCTTGCAGCATTTCATCAAGGAAGTGCTTTTTCTTCCTTTAGAAAAGTCAAACCTGTCAAAGCCAGTTTAACACAGAATGCTTTTTCTCCTGTTCTCCCTCTCTTCACTGTGCTGCTGGAGGTAAGAGATCATTCCTATTTATTCCAATAGAAAAATTAAAGTTTTGCACAAAGAATTAACATTCACAGACGCGGATTTTAAAAACAAAACAATCTATGATAGACGTTTTTGACTTAAACTCTAAAAGCCATGTAGAAATGTATTATTGTGTATATTTTATGTATACTGTACAAAAATATAAATTCAGACAAATCCTTACCTCTATTTTGCTCAGCATCGCCCCTAGGCTCTTTTCATCTTATAGGGTATCAAAAATACCAGAGGTAGACATGGATGATACACAAGGTGAAATATGTCCTATTTCATTAAATTATATTTACAACAGTAATAATATAAAATGTATTTATTTGTTCAAGATAAACAGCATTGCACGTTCAACAGTGTAGAAATCATCAACAACATCATTACACTCGACAGTGTAGCACCCATATAATATCAAATGGAAATCACTGCAGTGTGCCGTTTGATCGTCTAATAACAGTTGACTTTTATGGTTGAATAGTATAAATTGTTATTGTTACACAGCATGTTTCATGGTTACCAGAAGGTCTGTGACGCTTCATACCAAAGGAAACCAAATGGACAAGACGCTAAAGTTTGTATTTCGCTCTTACGGTGTCTGTTGCAACTCCACTTCGTAATTTAAGTTAATAAAACAGGTGTATTGCTGCATAAAAATCATTCCTAGTGCAGCTTTAACCCCTTTACCCAATTACAACTCTTTGTTTCTGTTAGGCGTTCCGTTAGAAAAGCTTCCACATGTGTAAAAAAGATACAAACAGACTTTAGAAGATAGCGAGTTGTGCTTTTTAACCATGGGGCAGGGGCTCTTCTGCGTAGATGCTCTGCTAACCCATGTGTCTTTGTAAGCTCTGGAAAGGGAATCATAAGGGCATGTTGCAGATGAAGGCAAGTAGAAGAATCCAATAGATGTTCACTGTGCAGCAGCTCAGTTAGTATTCACAGAGCATCTGGCACCACGCTGCAGTCTGCCATCAAAATAGACTATGGGGTATGACCTTGTTTTTCATATTATTCTCATTGCCACACATTATCATATGTTACGTAGCTATTCCTGTCAAGCGCAGACGCCATTATAATGTGTGAAAGTTGCGACAAGACAGAAGCTGCTATAATTAGACCAATCTGCATGCACGCTGTGTTTTTTACGATGTTAGTTCTTAAATCTAAGATGCAAATGGAATCCCACAAAGCCTTAAGAGTCACCTAACGAACTTCTTAATGCGGGCTTTGATTGCGTTTCACTTGTCATAAAAAGCGATTTGAAAGCTCCTCTTCTGCATTAAATCTCCATAATGAACCAAGACAAAAATGCCACAGCCATTAGCACATGGATTACACTTTTTAATCTGCCGAGGCTCATTACAGTGAGGCTGCTGTGCAGGAAGGAGATATTGCCGTCTGTCTTGTGATGGTGGGTTTATGCATGTCTTGTTCCTGCCAGTGAGATACAGCAGCACGTCTCTGCATGATATGTGAGGTCCTGTAGTCCTGTGTGTGTCAGTACTGTGAAGCTTTGGTCGACAAGGGGAATTCTTGTATATTATATTATACTTGAAGGTAAAAGTGATTTGGTTGTTTTCATTGTTGAAATGCTAAAATCAGAGAAAAGAAGAGAAAACTCATGATGCTAAAGCAGAATGTAGATGCCATTAAAGAACACTTGTAAAGAATATGTTGCTCAATTGCTCAAACCTAAAGAATAACCTGTCAATATTTTTTACACGATACTGATATTAAATACTAAAATACAAAAAATAGATATTTCTATAAATATAAATACACAGATTTGACAAAATATTAGGATGACCTGGTCTTTCCATGAAATAGACTGAAAATCAATTCAGGTAAAAGCTACGACGCTTTTACGATTTCAGCTATTAAATGTATTTCAGTCCTGAAGTGGAGATGTGGATGAAGATTACATTTAGATTGTGCAGCATAAAAACACACAAGGAGACATCACTGAAACATGGCCTGAGGAGGTGCAACTCAACATAAAGAAGCTGATCCAAATATGTTTTACCTCCTGTGTAAGGCTACAGTGTGTGTGTGTGTGTGTGTGTGTGTGTGTGTGTGTGTGTGTGTGTGTGTGTGTGTGTGTATGTATTTGGAGTTGTTTATTTTAAACTCTGGAGCAAACGACACCATTCAAACTCAGGTAACTGCACTGAGACTGAAAATGCATCTCGTTCCTCTTCCGAGAGAACTGCGGTTCACAAGGAGAGAGACTCTAATCCGAACCAACTACAGACAACGACCCCAAAACACAGAAAGGGTTTATGGGTATAAGGAGACTCATCTGATAGCCAGCAGGTCCTCATGGTTGGAAAGATGAGCATAACAACATGAAGCGAGGGCACACCGCAGTCTGGACCGATGCTCCTATTGATCTAGGAGTTCTAACTAATATGAACACCAGAGAGGAGCAGACCAAGTCCATCATGGAAGATAAAGTTACAGGGACTGGAATCAGATTGGTTTTCACCCCCTCGCTGCAAAAACGTCATCAAAGAAACAAGCTACCTGTGAGTCCATGTGACTTCGGTTTACAAGCCCTGGTTGGCTTGTCACCGGGCAGCGTGGAACCTAAACAAACCAAATGAAAAAAACGCCAGTCAACTTTTCCGCCGTGCTCGGGAGCGAAGACGACAAGCTGTACGCGTGATCGCACCGCAAACCGAGGAGGCTCACCAGCAGGGGCAGCACGAGCCCAGCGGGATCCAAAGCCTCCAAACATTTTCCCAACTCAACTTTTCTCTCTCTTTGCGTTTCAGTCCCTTGGCAGCAGCTGCAAATATCCGGCAGCGGCAACGCATGCTGCCGACCTCGGAGGGGTCTCGCCTCTCGACGGCGCTCCCTGTTTGTCTCCGTGTTATTCTATAAATACGAGATAAGGGCCACGGCTGATCCCGCGTGTAGCTGTGTGGTTAATTGAGACCTTGCACCGGTGACCCCGGTGTATGTCCAAGCCCTCCACGCCACCGCCTATCACTCATGCTGGGTAATTGGTAGCGGTGCAGACACAGAGCGCTAGCATCTGCAGGAAGTGAAGAGCCGTGACTGACAGCACACCGGTGAAGAGTCCCTGTCCAACAGTGGGAGCTGTGATGTGTTTCTACAGGGGATGCTTGTCAATAGGAATTTGTTCTTCATATACCTGTCTGCTTAAAGCCACGCCGGGCCAGCTGTGTATATAAAATACACCCGTTTTTACCGGCTGCTTCCTCCCCAACTGAAGCATTGCAGATTTGCCCAGATGAAATGCTTGGGTCGTTTTTTTTGCCCACGGGAAGTCACAAATCAAAACTTGGTTCCCTTTTTGGTATGAAAGCGTCACAGACCGGCCGGGTTGGTAACCACGAGCAGTTCACTGGCGATTTCTGGATATGGAAGGTGACATTTTTCTCCCTGCCATATTGCAGCTTTACTGTAAATAAAAGTAAGAAGAAATAATAATACATAACGAAACAATGAGAAAACACTGTGTGTGTGTGTGTGTGTGTGTCTCAGTACGCCCCTGAACACACTCACATCTTTAACATTAAAACATTTGTAAATAAAATGAAAAATGGAAGAGGTTCTGCCCAATCAAGCCCCTCCCTGCTCCTGTGCAGCCCGTATTCATCAATCAATAGTTAATATCTTCCTGTGAGCACGGCGACTTTTACATTTAATTAGCACGGCTCTCAATAGAGGATGCCCTCCGCTGTGATGGAGTTCAGCTCCATCCTTTCTGAATGCCATTTCCACCCATGGAAGAGGTGACACAATGAACAGCCCCAGGTATTTTTTTCTCTTCTGGAGGGGGGGGGGGGTATGGGGATGCAGTATCCCCAGGGGAGGGCAGCACAAATCCGAGGGAACAAAAACGCATCCATATCTGGCAGGGCTTTTGTCTCCCCTGACAGCTGAGTGTACCGAGGGGGGACCACAATAATGAATTGGATTAAATGTGAGAGTAAGAAAGCAAGCGCTCCTCAAAGGCCGGGGTGGGTTGAGGGGGAGGGAGGTGGAGGAGGAGGTGGGGGGGCAGGGGGGGTGTATGCTAATGCCCGTACAGTTTCAACACCAGGCGGATCAAAGATGCACTGAAAAAAACTTCACCAGAAGAGATTAGTGATGAAAAAGACCAAATCATTTTCTTCTTTTTATGCTTGTTAAAGGAGCTTTCTGCCTCGCTGTCGCCGCTTCCTCTTTGTCTCTTATACAGACACATGTAAGAAGGCCAAAGAAATTTCCTCCCTAATGAGAAAATATGGAGCATGTGGCTCAGTAAATCACACACATGAAGCGTGTGAATCACAACACAGTCAGCTGATGAAAACACTGGGTACCTAACAGAAGCTCCTCCTCTGCTCCTGACACGCTACAGTCTTCCAACATGACCTGAAACCTCAGAGGATTCCTTTTATTGCTGCACTTTAATGTATAAATCTCCCGAAGAAGAACGGCGGCGATTTTTGATTTGCATTTTATTGAGCTTGCGGCAGGATAATGAAGAGATGAGAGGCAGCGTGACGTCTGATCGCCTCCTCTCAGGACCGGGATCTATTAGAGATGTTGGTTCTATTAGAGATGTTGGTTCTATTAGAGCTGTTGGTTCTATTAGAGATGTTGGCTCTATTAGAGATGTTGGCTCTATTAGAGCTGTTGGTTCTATTAGAGATGTTGGCTCTATTAGAGATGTTGGTTCTATTAGAGATGTTGGCTCTATTAGAGATGTTGGCTCTATTAGAGCTGTTGGTTCTATTAGAGATGTTGGCTCTATTAGAGATGTTGGTTCTATTAGAGATGTTGGCTCTATTAGAGATGTTGGTTCTATTAGAGATGTTGGCTCTATTAGAGATGTTGGCTCTATTAGAGCTGTTGGTTCTATTAGAGATGTTGGTTCTATTAGTGCTGTTGGCTCTATTAGAGCTGTTGGTTCTATTAGTGCTGTTGGTTCTATTAGAGCTGTTGGTTCTATGAGAGATGTTGGTTCTATTAGTGCTGTTGAACTGTGATTATGACCGGGTAGAGATAGAGAGATAGATAGAGAGATAGAGAGAGAGAGAGAGAGAGAGAGAGAGAGACAGAGAGAGAGAGAGAGAGAGAGAGAGAGAGAGAGAGAGAGAGAGAGAGACAAAGCAAGAAAGGCTTTCTACGCAATTAAAAGAAACATCAAACTAAACATCCCAATTAAAATTTGGCTAAAGATTTTCCAGTCGGTCATAGAACCTATTGCTCTATATGGCAGTGAAGTTTGGGGTCCGCTAAGCAAATATTAAACATTTACAAATTGGGACAAACATCCAATTGAGATGCTACATGTCGAATTTTGTAAAAGTATATTACACCTCCAAAGAAAAACTCCAAATAATGCCTGCCGAGCAGAATTAGGCCAATACCCCCTCCAAATTAAAATGCAAAAAAGAGCCATCAAATTTTACAACCATTTCAAAACAAGCGGGCCCCAAACCTTCCACCACAAAGCACTGCAATGCCAAGAGCTGAACCTGGAGAAGAGTCCCCTCAGCCAGCTGGTCCTGAAGCTCAGTTCCCTGACCTCTACTGGTACCAGCCCTACAGAGCCTCAGGTCAGCCCTCAGACAATCTGGCCCAACCAAATTATAGCGAGACAAAAAGAGAAATATATCACCTATTGGAAAGACACCACAAAAACTCAAAGCAAAATGGATTGTTATTTGGCCCTAAACCGACAGTAAACAGTGGCAGAATATCTGACCACTGTGACTGATCAGAAATTGAGAAAACATTGACTAGGTACAGACTCAGCGGGCACAGCCTGACCCTGGAGACTGGCCGCCACAGGCAGACCTGGCTACCCAGGGAGGACAGGTTGACCCTGGAGACTGGCCGCCATAGGCAGACCTGGCTACCCAGGGAGGACACAGAGGGAAGTGGAGACAGAGACACATTTCCTGTTACACTGCCACAAGTATTCACAAATTAGAACATTATTCTTCCCCAAAATTAAGAACAAATACAAAGAATTCAACACACAATCAGAAAGAGACAAATTGAAATACCTTCTGAAAAACCAAACTGCTGTATATTAGCAGCTCAATATGTCTCCTCCTGCCACAGCCTGAGGGGCGACCAGGGAAACACCACAGTGAAGTGAATGAGTGAGTGAAGATGTGGTGACAATCAGAATGATTGCTGTTGTTGTCATTGTTGTTTTTGTTACTATAATGTATATTACTTTATTTATGTATTATTATTATTATTATTATTATTATTATTATCAAATGTATTTGTTTATTATTGTTATATAGGTATATAGGTTGTTATATAGATATGTGTGTATATGTGTACATGTGTGTCTATGTAAATGTATTTTTCATTCATTGCTGTTTTTACTGTGTTGCCCTGTTACTTGTGGCATGTACTTTCATGTAAATGTTGTTCTTTGTCTGTTCATATACGTTTGCTTTGGCAATATAAGCACTGTCTTTTCATGCCAATAGAGCTTTTTTGAAATTGAAAAATTGAAATTGAGAGAGAGAGAGAGAGAGAGAGAGAGAGAGAGAGAGAGAGAGAGAGAGAGATAGATAGATAGATAGATAGATAGATAGATAGATAGATAGATAGATAGATAGATAGATAGACAGATAGACCGATTTTGCAGCAGCATAACAGTATCACGTAAAACAAAATGTAGAAAATACAAAGGCCTAAATACTACAGTACTAGACGACGTAGTACCAGGATGTACAGCGGATGGATGAACTGGGAAGAGCAGCTTGTGAATGAATGATGGTCCATGTATACAGTTCGTCACTGAATGGATGTGAAAGGGATAAATATCCCATAGTGAGTTTACTTGAATGCTATCCATCATTGTGTCAGCCTGCGTGTCATATATTTCAAACAATGTGTTTCTCATTCAATTAGACGTTCCTGTTAGAGTGGAGAGAGAGAGATCGTCCTCCGTGATGGTTCCTCGTTCCTCGGAGGATTGTTCTGACGTGAGTCACTCTGTCCCAGGGAGATAAAGAGACAGGGCGATAACGCTCGGCTCTAAAATAACACACTACCTGACACTCGGTGTATTTGACATTGGAGAATGAATCACTCAGGTTCAAAACAGCACGTCGTGGTTGTATTGGAGGCTTTGTTTCGCTGTTTGCACATTTTTCTGGCTTTAAAGCTGCACAAGGCAACTTCGGCAGCAAGAGGTAACTGGTTTGAACTTCAATACCCAGAAATCCTGTAACGTGACTACACACAGGACACCCATGTTCACTAAACTGGCCGGTCTGTGATGCTTCATACCAAAGGGATGAGAGGAAAGGATCTAATGTTGGTGAGTCCAGCTTTCTTTGGACGGAGCCTCGCTGCTGTTTAGGAGACAGTTTGGATTTCACTCTTTTTTGATTTGTCACTTCCTGTTGAGAAGTGACCATACCCGACACCAGAACTTCATTTGGGCTGAAACTACAGGGTCTCAATTAGTGGGGATGAGACGCTCTTCTCTGTTGCAGCCCTGCTTTGTACTTTAGGCTGATAAAATGGTGTATTTTACCTATAAAACTCGCCTAGTGCAGCTTTATGTGACAAATAAAGTTCTTGAATATTGAATCTTGAATCTTTAACATTGCAATATTTACCATCCTCGCAGCTAGCTTGAGGAAGTGTGGTGCGAAACACCTGCATGGTACAACCTTTTGAAAGAAAACACATCTTTGTGCAAGTTCAGTAGAGGTAATACCAGAAATTACGCACTCAAGGCCTCCCTTGGCAGTCAAAATATACTAGAATGGCACGATATTGCCTGCAGGCTCTAGCACTCTTGAGAGCCCTGAGGGGAGCTCCTCTCCTCTGTGAATTTTAAAGGTCATGGTAGTTTCTCTCTCTCTCTCTCTCTCTCTCTCTCTTTCTCTTTTTCTTTCTCTCTACAGAGAAAAGAATATTAGCCGATGGCCTATTGAGAATATTGTTTTCTATCTCTGGGCCCCTATAGTGCATTTCCAGCGCTGCCCTTGGAAATGCGTTGAAAGGCAGCTCACAGCATGGCAAAGCACACAACACACTCTTGTTGATGCCCTCGGTGCCTCTCAATATGCAGACCATAGATAATGGCATTCACTGCACAGTTGGTCCTGACTTCCTCGGCCATCTTTTGAACAGTTACACTGCCTCACACTGCGCTTTGTGTTACGCTCTCATGGTAAACAATGAGAGCGGCACTGGCGGAGAAAGAAACATGGATAAGATCTGGACTCCGGCGACCTCGGGGGGGATGGGGGCCTGCGTCTTCCTTAAGCAATATCATCATGTGCTTTTCAACAGGCGGTCGTGCAGAGACCCACGGTGTACAGTTCCACTGGTTTGAAGTTGTCCTGCCGCAGATAACAAGCTCCACTCGACCCCGGCTGCTTCTCAGCAGAGGAAACAAGATATTTTCTCAGTTTTGTTGACAGCTGGATGAACTGATCATTTACAGGAAACCATCCAAATAGAGGGTCGCTCTTTTGGGAAACACTCTCTTGCACCGCGGTGAGATCGGCTCTCCAGTTTTCATTGGTCCGAATCGAATAAGCAGACAAGCAAAAGCAGGATGTGAACATGGATGGATGGATGGATGGATGGATGGATGGATGGATAGATAGATAGATAGATAGATAGATAGATAGATAGATAGATAGATAGATAGATAGATAGATAGATAGATAGATAGATAGATAGATAGATAGATAGATAGATAGATAGATAGATAGATAGATAGATAGAAGCTACTAGTCATGTTACCCTGGTTTGCTTGTAACTGGGCAGTGTGAATCTCAACAAACCAAATACAAAAATGCAACAAGACCTTTCCACTCCGGTTCAGACCAAAGAAAACAAACTGTAGATGTGATCACGTCCTGATTCTTTCCTCTTCTGACTTACTGTCTGATCTGTCATCACCCGGCAATCCGATGACAAAACATCACAGGTCTGCCCGTGTGTGAACAAACACTGGAGAGGAAATTGTTTCGGCGCAAAACAAATAAAACCTCAGGCTCTGTTTCCCAACACGTCGGGTGAAAATCTTATAGAACACTTGTTAACAGAGTGACCTTATTCCACTGTTTTAACCATGAAGGGTTCGTATGTACACACTAGGACTGTGTTGGTAGTTCAATGAAAAACTCACTTATACATAATGTACTTACAACACAATGGAAGTACAAAAAAACATACTAACATTGTGTTGTTACATTATGCTTTAGGGAGACTTTGATTCTGTACTGAGACATTACAATTGTGTAACTACAATATTTTCCCCTTGATTATTTCATTATTAACATTAGTTATTGTGAATTTTTGGCATGAAAATGGTCAAATTTAAAATATCGGCAACTTCAATCTAAAAAATGTCTGTATTGGTATTTCCAATTTCCAATTTCCAATATCAGTCAATTGCTAATCCCCAAGATAAAATTTCTGAAGTGGATTTAACAGGTGAAATCACGGCTTCTGCCTGAATTCACCTGGCCAGCCTGTTTCACTGCCATGTTTTATCCACTCAGTGTTGAATAGATATTCAATAGAAGCAGAACTGTGTTGGATACGATACTTATTACTCTCTATTGCAGCAATAGCGTGGAGCATCCCATTGCCGCTAGGAAATTGCTCTCAGGTATGGTCACTTATCTGCACAGTGATGAATAGAAACTTAAGAGTGAAATACAAACTGTCTCCTTCCAGTGAAAGCTGGACTCACCAATGCTGGTGAGCATTACATTACAGGATTTCTGGGTACTGAATTTCACATTTTTCAAACAGTTACCTCTCGCTGCTGTTTGGAGCAGCCAGCATGCTTAGTCGCCTACAGCAGCTTTCCAGGATGAGAATCACTTTATTTGTAGAGCGCAATACATTTTCAGTAATAAGATAAGATGAAACTTTATTGATCCCCGTGGGAAAATGTGGTGCTTGCAGCAACACAGGTAGAGCGAATTCAGCAGAAGGGGAAAAGACAAATAGAATATAGAGTTAGCACAAAACTAGAATTTCAAATGAGGAACAATGTAAACAATAAAATAATAAAAACAATAAAATAAAACACAAATTGTGGGATTATATACATACAGTATATGGTGGACTGAAAGAAATATGGGGAAAGAGTATGTATTACTTACATGTATGGATTTACTTACGGGTTTACTAGCAGTCAAGATTTCTCATTAAATGTGGGAAATATGTGCTATTTATGATTGTACAGTATAATGTGAGATGTGTGACAACTGAAGAAGTTTTGTTTATTTACCGGAGCATACATGCAATATAGTAATATACATATGATTCATGTAGAAGCTCGCCTCTCTTACCATCACACATGCTTCATAATAAATATAAATAGAACATGCACTATGCTGTTGTGACTGTGAATCCCTGAACTGGGTGGAAAAATCGAGGTGGATAAAGTAAATGAGTCGATGCACGATGCTCACTGGCCGATGGTAAGAGACCGTGGCTGTACCGGGCAGCTCCCAATGTGCGTTTGTGTTACTTGTATCAATGCAAATGCAATCCTTCCCTAATAATAGTTCAAAAACTGTAATAAACAACAAGAACTTCCCACTACAATAAAATCACAACTTATTTTTCCCTGCATCTAGAATCTGCTGATCTGAGTGTTTCTACACCCTCTATGGATCCGGCTGAGCTACAGGGTGAGCAGGTTCACCGTTAAAGATTCATAGTGACGGCTAAACAGCTACCACCCAAATCTGTCTCTTCCAAGCCGATTGTTGACTGCAGCTTCATTTCAATATTTATCATATGCATATTGGACCCCTAAGGGCAGCGTTTGAAATTACAACAGTCGGTCTGTTAATTGCCAAAAATGCCGCACAAGCTTTGGGATCTAGATGTTCCGTTTTATTATTAATGATCCGGCGAAGCAGGGTGACATTTATGTCGGGAACTGCAAATGAGTCTCCAAAAAATGAAAACGCGTGCACTCTTCATCTGATTTGTGCTAAAAAAGAGAGGACTGCTGGGTTATAAAAGCATAGACCTTCTCTTCAGATTCTCTCCCACTGAATACAGCAATGCGTTGTTTAGGTAAATAATACTAATTCAAATGTCAAACAATCGATGTTTCTTTCAAACAGGGCTTACGAGGCCGGTTGATCGATGAGAAAGCAAAAAGGAATTTCCCATTGTTAAAATGATAAATCTGTCATTTGTATTGCTGCTATAAAGACGCAGACTCTTCCCCGACCCCTAACCCTCATGCTCATACGATACACCCACAGGCTATGCAAGAATAGTACAAATGACTTCAGAACATTCCTCACACCGCCACAACCCAACATCATTTACTTTTGCTTTTCGACACAGACCATTCATCTGAGTTTCCCCCGAATTCAGACATCAATATGAATCTGAATCCAGCCGGACTGAAAGCGAACCTGATGCTCGTGTGCAGGTGATGTCCAAGATGATGAAATATTGCGTACACACGGGGCTTAAAAGGTTACTTCTAATGCAAGCAGCTAATGGGCTTTCCATATGTTGTTTGCTCCCGCCACCTGAATTCCATCAGCGCGGCTAAGTGGGGGGGACGCGAGCCCCTTCCATAAACATCTGCCATTGGAGTTTAAGGCGGGAGGGGGCGGGATCAAAGTCTCCCAGGGTTCCTGACAAGATAACTTGCAAAAGCTTGGCTGAGGGTCAAAGGTAAGAGATATCAAACTCAGTGCATTCCCCCGGTGAACTGTCCTGTAAAGATATATAAATCACCTGGAAAGCTGCTGCCTCCTATTTGTATCTGTCCCTGTGGCAGCTTTTTTTTTTTTGGTCCTTTTCGGAGCCTGAGAGATCCACACAGATAAATCCTCCTCCGTTACTCCCTGAACTTTGCTGCTTATTGAAGGGAGGAAATGAGGACAGGGAAGGGAGCTGCTGACACGGTGACATTGATGAAGCACTCCGCCAAGGCCTCGGACCGCCGCAATTTAGGAGAGATTGATTATCCAATTAACATCTGACATGGTAGCGAACTTCACATGTTTTAAGTGGCACTAACAAGATGCAACTGTCCAGTCATGCTTGGGCCTTCCTACATCCTCTGTAGTTCATCATCATCACTGGCAAAGATCAAATACTGAGCACATGCAACACTAGATTTTCTGCTTTTTGCATTTTACAGCCCCAGTCTGTACTCACAGTATGACAGCCCCTATTGAAAGACTGGCTGTGTTTACATAGTGATTTATTGGATGGAAGATGTTTCACAAAGTTTTTTTCCATCTATAAATTCCTCCAGAGCAAACAAGAATCTGTCCAAAAAATGTAGATTAGTCAAAAACATTCACCCTTGCAGAAAACTCGGTGCATCATCATATAGTACATCAGATGTAAACAACACCTGAAATACAAAATGAAATAGAGTAGGTATTACTTTAGGGAACTGTTGCTATACTGTGGCCCTGAATGGGAGGAGACTTGAACACGTTCTGAGATAAATACAAGATATTTAAAATAATTTCTACATGACTTTCCCCAACTATGTATACAGACCTCTGAAGTAAGGTAATCAGTCAAAAAAAAGGCATTTAATAATGCTCAGCTTATAATACTGTGGCCAATGATTTGTGGGTCATCTCTTAAAGAGTAACTGTACCTGCTCTCATAGATGGTTATTCACATTCAAAAAGGACACACAGTTGAGGCAAGAGCAGATGGGTGAGGGTCAGAGATGTTCAGGAGCCAGATTTAGAGATGATAAATTGCAAATCGGATGTTCACAGTGGTTACAGTTAAAGTCAGTTCATCCATTTTGGGGGGGGAAATGAAGATTATCAGTCAATATTTCCACAGAAATCACAGTGGATGCAGACTGTGAAAGTATTTTCAACCAAGGTCTTGACTTAACTTCTATTCTTTACTATACTTGTTTTTTGCACTATTAACTAGTAGTTTACACTTGTTTCAAATAGTTAATCTGCTTTAATTAATCTGCTGTAGGGGAATCATGCAGTTTATAATAAAAGTAATAATAAGAAGAAGAAGAAGAAGAAGAAGAATAAGAAGAAGAAGAACTTTAATTTAAGAGCGCCTTTCAATGCACTTAACAACAAGGAGAAAGAGAAAAACTAGTTCCAATCTGTGTACCTGCCATGAGATTAAGAAAATGAGAAAATGAGATCAGGAGAAGTCCTCCTCCTCGATACTCACGGTCATAATGTCACGTTACCAGGTCATCAACCTCCCGGGATAATGAATGATCGGGAGAGGATGCCATTTGATCTCCAATCAGCTCTATTGTGGAGCTAAATTCAACACAAAGGCAGTAAGCCGCCCCGTGTCAAGTCAGCCGTTCCAAAACAGGATTTGAAGACCAGGGTGTTTCAGCACGCTTGATGTATGGGAGGGAATTCAATTGAAAAGCTCCTAATGACTCCCCGCGGTGAGAGGATGTGTGCACCTATTGATTTTATGCTCGCCATATCTATTTCCATAATAGCCTTTAATGGTGAAATGCTTTACCGGTGCTAACGTTTTGGTTGCGGTATTGATTTGTTTTGGATGTAGACAGATAGTGGCATGCACACTGTTCTTGCACCTTAGCGAAACAAAGGAGCGCTTGATTGTTTTTTAACCTTTATTAATTCAGGAGGGGTTTTTTTGCTGAGCATGCATGTGATTTTTCACCAGTGCCCTGCTGCACATCCATACACTTACATGTATTCACACCTGGGAGCTGGCCAGTACAATTACAGTCTCCTATTAATACCCAGGGAGTAACTGGGGATAAGTGCCTTGCTCTAGGGCGCTTTGATGGGTGTCAGTATTAGTCGTTCCATTTTCCAGCTGGTCTGGGGATTCAAACTGGTCATGTATTCTCCTGTATGGTTGAAAACAACCTCGTCTATAGGATGTGGAGTTAAAAGAGTAGTTTATGATAAGGGCATGCTAGGGAAGGATTTAACAGATTACAGTTACCTACATGACTGTAATCCCCTTACATGCAGTCTGTTACTCCTTAACCATTCACCTCTTTCTCTGGGAGCAATTAAAACGAGCGCTGGAAGCCGAGCTCCGACAGGAAGCGTTCGCAGACGTACGACTTCAAAGGCCGGGCTCAAATATACAAGACCGAGATGTACCTCGGCCGGGGCTAAGTTTCTTTGACGACAGAGACTTTTCGTTTATCTTCCGTAATGCACAAGATGGGGAACACCCTTGTTTTTGTTTTTTTTTATCAAGGAACAATTTTGGGGAAAAAACATGAAAGCCGATGTGGAATGAAACGACGAGTAGAACAGCAACAGATGCTGAACTGAGCATGCAGAAGAATACATTTCATACAAGTTGAGTCATTGGATAATAAGCGGTTTTGATATGTTCATAAAAAACCTCTGGCAGTGACTTCTCATGCATGTGGGTAATGTATGTAATGTGGCCCAGCCATGGATGAGAGCCGGCCGGATGAGAGCCCGACCGGTGCACGGGTTGTGAATCTTTACAGAATTGTGGAGGATTGAACTTTAGCATATCTTTCTCTCTCTCTCTCTCTCTCTGAAATGTCCTTACTACTCTTCCAGCTACACAGTCATTTTCTCTTACCGGTTGCATGTAATGCTAGTGATGCAAGAGAATTTAGCTTCTTCTATTGGTGAACTTCTATTTGGGTTTCCTCCGTAAAGCTTTGATAGGTGAAATATGTTGCTTTAGTTTCAACCTCAAGCCTTTTTTAAAGCTTTGTGGGAAGATTTGTCATATTTGTAGCAGCTCCTTGTGAACAGCGTGGCATCTGATGAACTTCCATGTGTTCCTATGAAGGATGCGACGTTTCGGTATGGGGTTTTCTCTCTACCAGCCACTTTGGCAGGCGGCTAGCCCTCATCTGGAGGCTCTTTCACAAGCTGAAATCATGTGTGGCTGCTAAAGTAGAGAAAGTAGCTGTTGTGTTTTGTGGCCAGTGAATGAAAAATGTTGTTTCCGGCCCTGATCCTTTGCCACGGTTCCTAAAGGAGGGCAAATGTGCCACTTCTTTTGTTGTGTACTGCCTTTCACTGGGTTGGATTGCAAGTTTCCATGCCACTTGAGACAGTCTCCCACTGATTAGGCTAATTGCCTATCCCCCCCACCCTCCCCCCCCTACACTTGCCCTCCCCCCCCCTCCCCAAAATTCAGCTGTGCCCGGATCATCCATTTGTCTTTGTGTAATGAAATCCCAAGGGTCCCACACGCAGCGGCGGGGAAGGCACCCCATCTCAGGAGCTATTAAGTACAGAGGCGCGGGTTTCTGTTGCGCTCTTGTCGCTGGCCTCGTTAATCCCGGGACGTCTTCCACTCCGCAGCCCAGTCGCCGCTAAGGTAATAACCCTAAATCAATGAGACGAGCGGTGGGATTTAACGGTGGAGGGATGAAGCAAAAAGAATAAATATAAACGGACTGAAGATGGTGTGTGCGACTGTGTATTTCCCTCTTATCTAGTTGGTAATTTGATGCTATAAATACCTTGGTGGAAAAATAAAGTACTTGTAAATAATTTGTAGGAAATGATTTGACCGACCTGGAGCACCAGGTGAGTCAGGACATTGATTTTCACATAGTTTCAACTTTCTCTCCTATTTAGAAAGAAGAAGAAAAAGCACTTGAATAGGAATGAATAAGAATTCAACATGCAATGTGACTCATTGATTCTAGGGTTGTTTGCTGAAAGCGCCATTAAGGTCAGCTAGGACCAGTTTATTAACCCTGATCTTACTAACCATCCATACATGTCCTTGAGGAACAGTTAGCCTTTTCCCTGATTAGAAGATGATAATAATGATGATTGTAATGGACTGTCCTCACTCTGCTAATCACTTTGTGCCATTAATGCACAATAGCAGTCTCTTGCAATCCGGCGGTGAGAGCCGGGGAAACAAAACCCCGCTAATTAGATTTGCGAAATCCATTTCTCCTGCTTTTTATTCTGCTCAGAACTGCAGAGGCGCGCGAGATTGGATTCACTTCATCGGTGAGACACATTACGCTCGGCCTAAACAAGATGATGTAATGCCGCGGATTAACACAGTCATCATGCAGCTTAACCCGCGCCGCTGGAACAGTGGGAAACAAATGGAAATGTGAGTATGCAGTGGGAGTGGTAATGCAGTTTCTAGTTCGGTGGGTTGCAGCGGTTCTGGGTGTTATTATCCGAACGCACGCTGTGAAACCACCAATAAAAATCTCTGCTTTCTTGTTGCAGGGAAATGCCTCTTCTGAACGTCAGTGTGCAAAACATGATGAATGGTACGGTATGAAGTGGCATCTTTTCAGCACCTGCATAAGCAGAAAACAAGCTTACCGCAGCACTTTGAAAATGTGATTTAATATTAGGAGGATATGATTCCAGCTTACAGTGTGTTGTAATTCCATTAATTGGTACTGGATGTATCTTCTTGTCCACGGGGGGGGGGGAGGGAGCAGCGTGCATACTGGAGGCATGATGGATGCAAAGGGTGCCGGTGGTCAAGAGGTGTTTATTTCATGGGCCTCTGCCCCCGCTGACAGTCTTTTCATATCTGGACATGATATAGTGCCCTGACCTGGGCACATCTAGCTTCTGGAGCGCATAGATAGCTCTTTCCTTTGAAATCCAGCAGACCAGCAAATGCAGGGGCCGTGAAGCGGCTAACCCTCCTGTCTTGTGTTTCAGTTGAAAAAAAAAAAAGGCTGTGGGTAAAGTGTCATCCAGAGCTGGACAAAAGAGTTGGAGATTGCTGTGGTCCAAATAGGTCAATGTCGCTTGACAGGAATAGTGTTTGGAATCCATAAGTCATGCTCAACCTCCCACAAACCAACATGATGGAATTGACATCACATGCAAGAGAAAAAAGAGAAGGGCTTGGATGAAGCAACAAGAAGGACAAGAAAAAAAAAAAGATTTGACTTTGTTTGTTTCAGAATAAGAGGCTGTGATGATCCATGTCCACCTCCCACATTTTGAGTTACGATACTACGCTTGAGTGTCTCTCAAAACATAATCCTTGCCTCTTGGTGGGAGTGGGGTAGCAGTGAGGAGCTTTGTTCCGTAATGAGAAAGCCATTTGAAGAAAATGACACCTACTTTTAGAAAACGACTGCTGGGGGGAGGGCGCATCATGGCTTTCTCTCATGTTATGAGTAAGAAAGCAAACTAAGACATTTGCATACAAAATAATTACGCTTTATGAGGATTTAATCATCAGAATCAGAAATCAGAATCAGAAACAGGTTTATTGCCAAATCTGTTTTCACATACAAGGAATTTGTCTCGGTGTTTGGTGCATAACAATAAACAATAACAATAAACAAGAGAAAAATAAAAACAAAACAAGAATAAAAGAAAGTATTGTAAAGGCAAAAGGTCAAGAATACAATAGAAAATAGAGAAATTCACACTAAAATATATGTGTATATATGTATTTCTTTAAATATTGACTGACGAATTTCAGGTAGTTTTCCAATACAGATGTATAATGGATTCCAATGAACCCCTTATAATGAAATGAAACCTATTGAACTGTATCTTAGTAACCAATACTGCACTGTAACTTGAGGGTCACTACCAGTCACCATCCTACATGTGATCAGATCATTTTCTATGTGCACTTCATAGAAAAGAAGACGTACATGACAGTCCGTACCACCACGCCGTGCACGACAGTAACATGTCAGATCTGCAGCCCTTCCTCCCCCACGTCCCCAACACTTGTAATCCAATATCCATTCCAGCATGGAAATGAGAAATAACAAGATTAGGAAACAATTTATATGTATCGTCTCATGTTCGCTCACTGTTTACACTTTCTCAGGAGGGAAACGGGGGACTGCGGTCTCCATGGAAACTGGCTGGCCAATGGTACGTGTTTTCTGCCTGACCATATGACGTGCTTGCCTGTTGAGATGGGTATTGAAGTTGGCAGTCGGGGTGTCTACGTTTCATAGCGAGGAAAGTGGAAACCGGCGAGATGGAAAGGATCCTCACCGAGAGGAACAGGAAAGTTTATTTGTAGGCTCATCTCGCTTCGTCGTCGTCCTCCTGAGACATTATGAGGAGTGAAGATGGTTTTGGGAGTTTCGTACACCTCGGGTTTTACTTGCTCGGTTGCCACCCATGAGCTATATTTAAACTGGTTTTGTAATTACAGTAGCTTCACACCGAAATGACTTCTGAGATGTTAGCTTTAAAAAGTGCACACATCTGTGTTTTTACCTGATAGTTGTTGTCTGACATTTCAACTGTTTGTCTCGCTGGCTTTTACTCCTGCTTGCTTTATTGTCTGTAAAGCACTTTTGTAACGCAAATAAAGTTTATTATATAACGTAACAGACAGATACAGCTGAGCCCTCAGGAAAATGTGCTGCTCCCTGTTCTGGGGCCATATGAGCAGCGGCCTTGAAAACTACCTGTCCACATTGATCAGTCACACGGCGGGCTTTTCTCCGAGATGGGCCTTGCAGTTATTAGAGCGCGAGGCTGTTAGATGGAAGAAGCCTGTCGTCCTGCCTCTGACGGCTCAGGTAAGCCCCGAGGAAAAACTGGCCCCCCGAGCGCATCAGCCTTCGCCATCACTTCGAGTTTCAAGTCAGCAAGCCCGCGTGATGTATTAGCTCTCGCCAGTGCACTCTCCAGAAGAAAGTGTGTAACGATTCGGTGCCGTGGCCGCGTAAATTAGGATATCCAAACATACTGTGGGTGCATTTTTTTTTTTTAGAGGGGGCAATAAGTAAGGTTTTTACTGCCCCCGAGCACAAAATGACTGTAATATATCAGCAGGGGGTCGGTAGGGTTGTTGATCAATACCAATGACTTAACGATTACTTTGAAAACTCACTTTCTGGCCTCTGTACTGTGTTTTGGTTAGACCTTTGATAGAGAAACGGTATGACTGCTCAGTGCTGTAGCCCTGTAAATATAACACGTAGATCACGTGTTAGTTGGGAGATATTTGTAAACCTTTCAAAGCTGATTTATTGTAGATCATGCTGAATCCTCCTTGACCAACAGATGGCAGACAAAAGAAGATCAGAAGCAAATTATCTGAGAATGTCTGATGAACAGCAACGTTTTTACATGAAATCAGGGTCAAATCATATCTTTCAAATAATTCTTTGTGACAGGTGATTGGGATTTACAACATCAGGACAGAAGTTTTCTTGTTTAAACTTCTAGCAGATATTATATATTGTCCTGTGGGGCAAGCCGCGCATCTGGTACACCAAGCAGGTTAAAACAAACAGTAAGATTTACATGTAAATCCTATCTGATGCGTGTCGGATCAGGGAAGCTTTTCACATTTCATATTTCACACTGCAGGTGAATGCAAAGTAGTTCAAGGGGATCGCTGCGTGGACTGCAGCAAGTACAATAATTGATCTTGATCGGTGCTGACCTGTCAACTCTGATGCAGAACTAAAGGAGTAATACCAACAGACCTGGTTTTACCAAATTAAAAGCCTTCCATTTTTTTTCTTGTAAATCTGTTGTAAATGAATCTCAGCAAACTTACAGCATTACAACGTCAACTGGTAATAATGAAAACATGACACAAATCAGAGCTTGTTTTTTGTGGCTGTCTCTCGTGTGACGGCTGAGAGACCTGTGTGCTTTTCTCAGTTTTCTTCGCTCGTCCGTCAATATGCGCCAAGGTATTCAAAGGTATTCACAATTGTCCATAATGGATCTGGGAGAAAGCCGGCACCCAGCAGTCGCTCTCATGCTTTGTCAGTGTGCCTCTAAACCTCTTTTCATACGACCCACCCGGCCGCTGTCTTTAGAAATCCCCGGGCCTATAGACCCACCACAGCAGGTCATATCTCTCTGGGGCTGGCTCTGACGGCTTTCAAACCAATACGCCCATCAGACGCCATCAGAGAGAGAGAGAGCAGCTCGGGATGCACTAGCCGTCCTCCCGTTTGCCAGGCCCCTCCACCGTGGGCCTACTCCATCTTAGGCCGGTACCCCCTACGACTTTGGGAGCCCATTTAATCAATGGCTTGGATTACAGTATGTCACCGACCAACTGGCGCCTGGTGGAGATGAACGTCTTTGGTCTCCGTGGCAGGGGAACTGCCACCCCATTCTGCCCCACACTATGAAGGGGCAAAGACCACCAATGGACTGGAGTCAAACACAGTGCCTGTGATTGACGGGGCTGTTGTACAATGTCTTATTGTGAAAAGGTCACGTATTCTAAGCCTCACCGCTGCCTCCGTGCATTCTCCATGCGAAGTCATGAACGTTGCAGTGTTTTTATTTGTTTAAGATTATAAATGCTGCAGTGCTTGTGGTTGAGTTGGCTTTTTTTCCGGTTGGTACCAACACGATCGACTCTGAGGTTTTTGTACACATCAAATGTTTGATTAGATACTGCTCTCAGTTCTGTCACCTGGTGGGAGTAGCGCTTACTGGCACCCTGTCGGCTGGCTTTTCACACTTCACAGCAGGTTGCAAAACAACATTCTGAAAGAGACGTCTTTATTTTTCGGCACCAGTTGATTCTTAAGATATTCCCGGTCATACTGGGTAAACCTCGCACTTCCCAGATTGCCAAGGAAGTGTTTACAGAGCTTGTGTCTTGAGGCAGCTGCTCTCCTGAACTCTGAGCTCTTTACGACATCTCTGCTTGGCTCCATCAAATTGTCTTGCGAGTCTCTGGGAGTTTGGGGAGGCTTTTCAAAGTGGCTTGTTTATGTTCATTCAGCAAAAAATCGAACTTATTCAATTTTAATGATATCCTGATGAGTACCATTGATTTCACCACTGGGGATCCGTTAACATTGCATGAAAATCACTCAGCAACAAAAAACAAAAGTCGCTAAATCACAAGAAAGTCCTGTGCTTCTTCTAAGTCTGGCCTCTTCCTCAAAACGGTCTTGGATGATTCATCTTGCGAATCCTCAGGAGGGAGTTTTCAGGTTGGGGAAGCAAGCAGCGGGCTGAAAGGGTGCCTTGTGCAAGCAGTCAGGTATGAGCTGTTCAATTCCATGAATGTACATGTTATATCCTCAGCCAGGTGAGGGTACAATCCACAGGCTGTTACCAGGGAGGTTTTTTTTGGTTGCAGAAGACTCAAAGGCATCATACAGCGCTGCAGGTCTTGACTTCCGCCTGCTGGCTGCTGCCACCTCTTCACCCTGCGGCTTTACCTCCGAACGACGACAGCGAGCAGCTCCTCCGGCGGCGCTTTGAGTTTTTACACAACATTTATTTTCTTTGGCAAAGACAGAAAGCGAAATAACGGAGTAGTTTTGCTTGACCTGATTGAGCTCGCTCTCCCTCTCCTGGTGTGATGACTGGCTGCTGTGTAGTGAATCAGAAAAGTCCCGTCCTTTTTAGTGTTGACGGTGTTGAATGGAGACGGTAGGTGGCCAGTCGAGACACTGCAGATGAAAAGTGACAGCAACATGCCAGATGATTCATGGGCTCTATATATACCATCCATTTTATCCATTGATTTTGTGCATTTAAACATTGTGTGTACTGTTGGAAAGCCAACAAACTCTGGGGGGTGTTCTGCCATGAAACACTTTTTGAACACTTGGTATCAGATTTATGAAAAGTCAGAGAATAGTTTCCCAAAAGAACTAAATTGATCAAACATTATTAAAACTATTGATCTAACTTAGCATCAGTATGTATCTTTTATGCTTTGGGAACACTAGGAGTAGGGCAGTAGCTCAGTTCATCTTCATCATCATCATCATCATCATCAGTAACAAAGTGAAATATTAATACTTCCCAATATAATATTAATATTTAAATTAAAATATTAAAATGTATAATATTTCAGCTTTCATAATCCCCCTCCATACTATGTGAATGGTTTGGCTGAGACATATTATAGTTTATAACGTTCATTGCTCAACATTTACAATCATTACATTACATAAGTAATTAAATAAGTACATGATATTACATCCTACATACATGTGAGTATTACTATGACTTCTGTGATTTCAACAACACATTTTGCTTTCATTCCAGGCGTCATTGGATCACAGTGGATATCCCATCCTGCTACTAAACCCGTAAATTATCGGGGATAATTCATTAATGTGATTATTTTGAATGACACGCTGTGTGATTGATGATCGCCACGCTGTCTTTCTGCCTGCAACATAAAGCTCAACTCCCACAGGAACCGGACCCCGAGGACTCAAGCGTACACGAACTGAGCTCGCTGCTTTGGACGTAAATTGACTGTCATAAATATTTCATCAAGAAAATTGCTTTGTGTCATAAATACATCACACGGACGCGGCGACTGGAGCTCGGCCGGACTTCCTGTAACAGGGCAGCAGCGATATGCGCCACCTCGTACGAGGCTCCAATTAACCAGGTCTTCGTAAATCAGTTCCTAGTCACTTACAAAGTCATTGCCTTCCTTCCTGCTCTCATTACAATCATGCATACACCCACAAGAGTGCACTTCACAGTTGTCAAGGGGAAGGGGAGGTATTGTTTTTTTTTTATCAACAAGGGGTTTCCTCTTGTGTTCTCCAGGGGCTCTCAGGCAGTGAATGGGGCTGTAGCTTTCCACATGTCCCTGTATGACATCTCCATTGTGCTGTGAGAAAACACTCACGCAGCGCTGGGCAGACGGCTTTCTGAAGTGTATGAATTTTGACAGTAAGACATATATCAAAGCACCTACTCTGCATATCACAAACGCCCCAACCCACCGGGTCCACCGGGCAGAAACAATGGAGCAGAAAGCAACGGGCCTCTCCGAGAGTGTTTTCTGGTTTCCATTATGACTTACGGGGGTCATATTTGTGTCAGAGATTTTAGAGGCCTCGTGTTCCGGCTCATTCTCAACACCTCTGGGACGTCGTATTGTTGTTGAGTTGCTCATTATGCAATAGTGAAAGATGAGGCTTTACACAAACGTATGAAAACAGATCATCCACTGTGTTCAGCGTGATGGATGTTTGGGAGGCTTGAGATGCAGGGTGACAAAATAGATGACAGGTATCTTAACACAAAGAAATGCTGTTTCCCTATTGAATAAGATTGATTTTGCTTCTCATATCAACTCCATGTACGTGATAGGAGTGACTGTAACCGCCCTCATGCATAAGGCAGTGGTGGAAACCTGAACTTGCTTCCGATTCATTGACTTTGTAATGCCTGTGACTTTACTTTCCCGTCTTTTTTTCTCTTTTAGATTGAAATTACGAACAAGGAAGACGTTCATCAGTTAGCACTGCAGGCATAAAAGGCATCATAACATGCAGGGATCTAGCATAAGTCCTAATTTACCCGATGTGCAATTGGTTCGCCGAAAAAATAAAGAAAAAAAAAATCTTGTTTAAACACATTGAAAGTCTAGGGCGTTTTGCCAAACGGTGATGTGGTGGCAAACAGGAAAGCGAGGCAGCTCAGATTGAGACAAACAACAGTGCCGACGTGCTTTTATAGCCTATATCTCCACACAGCAAATGGTGTCGGGCGCCATATCTGCCCCGTACATTATTTACACCTCGTTTTTATTAGGGCAGTCTTGACATGTGTGCCCAGTGATCGATGGGAGTGCTTTTTTTTATACCGGCTCTGCAGGGTATCCAAAGTGGGCCACGGGCTCGGGTCTTGCAGGGATTGAGGTTTACTGCCATTGTTTTTTTGGTTTTTTTTTGGGTTGTTTTTGTTTTTTACTTTGAAGCAGGAAAGACCTCGGATTGAAAATGTGTCCAAAGATTGAAGATTTAAGCAGATTATTTTTGAAAAAAGGGAATGTGTTGTTGTAAGACCCAGAGGGGCTCTCGGTGTTTGATGTCAGCGAAGTAAAGACCGAATGTAAATACAACTCTTATTACAGTAATTGGGTTGACCTGTGAGTCAACATGCATCCAATTATTTCTTCGTTTTAATCACACACACAAAGCAAATCCCCAAACTGCCAGCCAAACTCTTATTCATCCATGACCGGGGTAATTAATTTGCAGAGGGGAATAAAGCGTTGTTTCAATAATTCAGAATCACTTTATTTACAGAATACAATCAATACACAGAAATCTGTCTCGGTGCAGAAACATATCTGCAGATACATTTTGAAACATGGTTCATGGATGACAGCTCTTCAGTTGTGGATGCACACGACTCCTTTTGTTGGGTATTCCTTGTTTGTCATATGATTGACACATCCATACAGTCATAAGAAGAATGGAAGTTTCTAAAGCTTACCTCGATAATCCATATTTATAATATTGTTGCTGTTGAATTTCTATACAAATAGATGTGACCTTGGTGTAGCAGGGGAACAAAAATGAATTATATATAACCTATGTGCAGTTCAGTTGGCAAATGCGGGGGAATAATACATACTATGAAGCGCTGAAGATGCACTTTTCAAGCCTTTAAGCCAGGGGGACATCCACATTGGTGAAATGTCAGAGCCTGAAATCCACAGGAGATACATTCCTGGATTTGCAAAGGGATTTTCTTTGAGGCCGATGCTAGTGAATATTAATGTCCAGAGTAACTTCTGTAAAAGTAATCTTAAAACCGTTTGTTTCCTCGCCTAAAGACGAGTAAGGCCAAACTCACCGCATTCAATTAAACAGTGACCCACCTTTTCACCTGTTTCAGACCTAAATACATCATGCCATTAGTATCCAGCTGATGTAAGGAATACGAGGACCAGACAAACTGATGCATGTCTGAAAGTATTATTTCATGATCACTAGAGTTAGAGTTAGAGTTTATCCATCTTTTAATATACCACTACATCACTGGTTATGTTGTACTTTAATTGCAATCATTATTATTACCACCAACAATAACACCATCATCACTCAATCTGTGAGAAGCTTATAAAAACCTGTGACTGTACAGAAAGGAAACTTGAATACACACTCAGTTCAATGGAAGATATATCATGTAGGAGCTGCATGTGACTTAGTACCAGAACTTGTTACATTTGTTGGTGCAACGACATTGAATATGATGAATAGGACTTTAGTAGTTTCTATAGAAATCAGATTACAAAAAACTTAAAAAAATGTTTTATGATATAATGATTACTTCCTTTTACTTCCACCTAAACTAGTGTAAGATGTAATTAAACTAGCTGTTGACCTCCATGTAGTTAACATCTCCCCAACACTGGATGTGATGAACGTTGAGGCTTAGAGCTAGACGACTGAGCATGACACCCACGTGTCTTTCATTTCAATCAGATGTATTATGGTCTGTCTTTATCGGTTTTCAAAGAGGCTGCAAGGTCACGCTGCAGCAAGGATGAAGTCATGACTCCATTTTACTTTCAATCCCTCCTTTGATTCTCTATCTTCCTGATGGCAGCGGCTCAGCTACATTCAATGTTAAAATACAGCCTACAGAAAATGACTTTGATAGTCTAATGCCTCACTATTTTTGCTCTGGCAAAATAAATTCTCTTTGGTTCCAGTGTTTCTTGAAAATAGAACATGCTTTGAAATCATAATTTACAATATATTCATATAAATAAATGTTTACTACTCTCTATCTCTGATTGATACAACACAACAGTGATCCAACCTCTAATCAGTCCATGAAAGCTTTTCCATCTGCTGCTCTAAACTCCCGGTGTCAGGTTGGTCTTTCCTGGGAAAAATCCTCTGGTGCACAGGAAGTAATGTGTTTTATGTTTCCGCTTTGTTTGGAATAAACAGAAGAAGAAGAACTGGGTAGTTAGCATGAGCAGCGATTGCCACCGTGGCTGAACGGGCAAAGAAAAGAGCGCCACATACAGGAACTCAAACTCCATCAACAGAGAAACCAAGGAGAAAGACGTCACAGTACTGGACACACTGTTTGATTGACAGGTGATCTCTGGGAAGAGCAGAGAGGAACACCACTGCAACGAGGCTGAGAGACAAAGATGGAGACTAAATAAAAAAAAAAAAAGAGGATTAGCTAATTTAATGAAAATAAAATCACACCTATGAAAAATGAACATAGATCTTGTTATGGCTGTATGTAAAACTGAGGGCAGAAGATCCAGAAGATCAATAGTCAAGGGTATTGGGAGGTTAAAGCCCGGCAGATCCTTTAGATCCTCGGCAGTATTTCGGTCTGGGCTGGTTTGAAAGCCTCGACCTTGAGAGATGCTGATAAAGAGCTGGACATCGCTGCAGAGCAAGAAATAATGATCAGGACTCAGTTGTACAGACATGGTGTACTGCTGCATGCCTGGGCCGGTATTAGCAGAATGGACAGGGGAGAGGAACTGGGATAAGAATTTCAGTGATTTCTTTGTGACTGGGGGAATTGCCAGAGAACACCATTTGATATAATTGCCTCCATATGTGGAAGGGCTCTTGAGATAGCTGTGCTGCTGGGTCCCCCCCCCACCCCCCACCCCCACCTCCGTCAGATACCAGCGTCTAGAAGATCATTTCTGTTGTGCAGTGAGACCTCGAGCCTGCCTGTCCCAGTTCTAAGCATGTCATGCTGCCATGGATAATAATGCTACCATGTGGACTTGGTTCAGGAAAAACACTTCCATATGTTGTGTGTGCATGCTTTCCTTTCAAGATTTATGAATGAATAAGCTCCAGTCGCTCCCAAGCCCGTATAGCCCGTGACATGCTCATGTTTGGAATTTCAGGCTGAAATCCTACTCGCTCTTTTCCGATGTGTTTGTTTGTGGTTTTGCCAAAGTGGTTTTCGTTAGCCGTGCGTATAGGATACCGTCCTGTAACTGATGTGCTTCCTCTTTTCAGATTATACTACATATGTGGTCACACGTCGACCTGGTTTTGATTGTTTACTGGGGCACAAACGTAAAGACTCGCAAGTGGAAACGCCCTGGAAAAGTTCTGCTTAAGCACGACGAATGAAATGGTTCTGGCATTGTGTCTCTTCAGCGTCTTGTCTGGTCAAAATAATCTATTTCAAACAATTAAATCAAAAGGCTTGAGGCCATCTCTGTGTACAACTTTAGTCTTTTGGTATAAAACCTTATAATATTGAGTTGCACCACTTGTTCAAGGCTTAAAAATCTCTCTTTTTCCTGCCTCCCCCTCTTCATCTACCTTCATGATGGAAGCGGATCTAAGAGGTGAAATCTCAACTTTGCCCTTTAAGGCTATTGCAGGTGTTCCTCATATTTAGAACAATACATGTGAGCGGACAATGTACATCGCATGCTTAAATCTCACATGCAAAAGGCGTTCGGTTCCCCTACTGTGTTTACAGGCCTGCCTATAACCTTTGGTCTTCTTGCTGGACGTTGCTTTGCAGCGTCGTCCTGAACCTCTTGAGGGCAGTGTAACCAGTGCACGCCGCAGAGGACTAGACATAGCACGCCAGAAGCAAGCTCTCCAGTTTTCCACCAATTGACATTTCCCATCATGCCCACACAGCCTGCATCAGTATTCACAACCTGAGAGGGGGAGGCCGCGAGGGAGAGGGAGAAAGTTAGAGCGAGAAGGAAGACAACACGGTGATAAGAATACAGTAGAGCATTGAGCCTCCCAGGGTCATTTCACTCCCTATCTATGCTATCCAAACTCAAGGACTCCATTATCTATCAGGTTTAGTTTCCACTTTTGCCTTGAATTTAAACGTACGATATGAAAGAGTTGTAAGCCCATTCGATTAAAGAGAGAGATGGGAGTTAAGGCTTGGCATTCAAAAAAAAGGAGAGAAAGCCAGAGCGACAGGAAGACATAGAAAGACACAGATAGAGACACAGAGATGTGGTTTGAATGCTGGAATGCTTGGCCCATGCTCACCCCACAGCCCAAGGTCTCAGGAAGTGATTAACCCTCCCGGAAACCACAGGCTGGTGTGTGTGTGTGTGTGTGTGTGTGTGTCTGTGTGTGTCTGTGTGTGGTGAGAGCATGGCATGGTCAGCCAATCTCTAAGCCCTTCACCTGGGGCTCTCCCTAAAAATGGGGTCATCACCCCCTGATCTTGAAATTGAATTCCCGATGATTCTGGTTTCCCCTGTGTAAATCCCCCCCCCCCCCCCCCCCCCCCCCCCAAGGGCCTCCCACCCACGCGCTATGCAACAGACCTCCACTGTAGCCTTCATCCTGTTTCTTCCGACATTTGATTCCATGTCAGTTGCGCACTTCCTAGTTTGCTGAAATTTGTAAAACGCTTGTTTGATGTCTGAGTTTTGCTGTATCTGTGTTGTCCAAAGACCTGATTAGTCTAAATCCTCACCAGACACACAGGATTGAAACTGCTACCAATTCAAAAGCACATTTGCTCAAAAAAACAATATTTTCTGCTCAATAGTTGAACAGAAATAATTTCAGAGATGAAACCAAAACCAATTGAGCTCCAATTTCAGCACCTAATCTAAGTCAGGTTTGGGATTTGAACTAGCAACAGCATGATGAAGCTTAAATTGATTTCAGGTGAAGCAGCAGATTCGCTAGCAGAGGGTTGTTGGGGGAAATTCACCAGACCAGGCAGCGCAACTGGTACAGAGAGCGTACAAGAAATCAGCTCAGTTGTGGCAGGGAGGTAAAAAAAAAAAAAGTTTAAATTGGTTGAACTTTTCCAAGCAGAATCTGCAGGCACTTCATCTCACAGCCAATCAGATTTTAGTTGGGGTTGACGGGGTTGATTAATTTTTTGGTCATGTTTGGCCTTTTCTTAACAGTGGAGAGTGACTGAAGACATTGGGTGAGAGGAAGACTTTGAGCTTGAACCCAGTGTATTGCTGGTGTGTGCGTAGTTGAGACGCATGGCATGTGTCTTGTCCAAACGAACCACTAGGACACCCTATCAAGCCATTCTGTCAAGAACGAGCACCAGCAGTGAGTGAGAGTTCACAGCATTACACCAGTGAGCCTGAAAAGGAGAGCCACAAGCTTAACAAGAGATTTTTACTTCACCTTTGACATTTAGCATGTCAATGAACCGCTTGCTAACTTCTCTTCATTACCCTCTTTGGCAGGAGAGCACATTACTCTTCCCACCCCCCTTCCTCCAGCAACACTGACACAACCATTTTATTCTGCAAATGACTGCCCCTGAAGTCAACTGGAAAGAATCTGCTCATGTAGTCGGACTGCTAGGGCTCCGTCTGCAGAGTTAGTGCTTAGCGCTTTCCCCCGCAGGGTCAGTATCCTAGGGGCTGTGAGGCTCAGCCCCGTTCTATCCCAACCTGGATAAAGTATGCTCCCTGTCAGCACTTTCTCCAGCAGCCTGGCACTCTGTTTATTTTTGCAAGACACAGAGCTGAATAGACTTTAATAAATACCGCAGCCTGAGAGTCAGGGAGCCATCTGAGCTTGTCACAACTTGTAACTTAGCTAGTGCACCAGTCCAGACTCGCGATTGGGTGTTCACTTCACGGATGAGTGAGTGCACAATTCTCTATCCCGGACCTTTGGAAATTGTGCCGGTCAGGACACCGCGGGGGAATCATTCCTGCGCACATTTGCTGTGCTTAGGATGTGAGCGCGCTGGCACGCTTACACCTCTGCAGAATTCCAATTTTGGATGCACACAAAACTACGTGGCATGATGCTGTTTGAAGAGATATTGCATTGAAATGAAGCAGAGATAGAAAGATCTGGTGCCGTGTTAGAAAAACTGTAGAGCTATAATTTGTTGGAAGTTTTCCATGTAATCCTGTAATCCATTTGCTGCAGATTCTGTTTCCAAATAAAGCTAAGTCACACCCTGCTGTGGTTTAAATGGATCTGTTAAAGGACAAAAGAAAAAAAATCACTAAAATCAAAAACTTCTTGTGGAACATTTCATTTATTCAGAGCTTTGAAAGCAGATGTGTGATACTGATAGATGAAAGATGAGAGCACCCATCACTCACCGCTTTGGAGATCAAGATTGTAGAAACAAAGCGTGAAGAAAAATAATATGCATTTATTTAGCTAATAGCGTGGAAACATGCAGACACACTTTCAAAGGCCCAACCAGTGATCGCAGTGTAGACAGGTTTCTCTGCAACGTCACAGCCGAACCTGGGGCGAGACGTTCAATTACTGAAGCAGGAATGCAATTAAATCTAATTTCCTCCATTTTTACATTGCGTACGTCAAAATACGTCAAAAGTATTTTCATTTATATTCCTAATGCTCACTGTTTTAGTGTTAGTCATATTACCTTTTGGCATATTTGAAAATATCTGTAAATTAGGGTCTGTGTGTTGTACTAATAATTTTGAGTGTAACACACAACTAGGAGGCGACACAATTTCTGTATTATACTGTCCCAGTTCCTCTTGTACCCACTCCATCAACAGACCAAATTGGATTATAAGTAAGTGATCAGCTAAGGGTGAGTCATTAAGCGACTGGCTATGTTGGAAGATTGGCCGCAATTTCCGTGGGTGTAATGCGATATATATATGAGAATAAGCACAATGTGTGTCCTCTTCCCATACTTTGATCTAGCCAAACCCCAATTTTTCTGTGTCATTATGTGGTTATGCAACAGCAATCAGCTCACTGCACAGGAGGAGATGTAATGCTGATCAAATTTCAGGCTTCCAAATATGTCTGTCATAAGCTAACGTGTCTGCAAAGTGCAACATGGTTAGCTATGATCAGAAACTGTCAAATGAGCAAGCATGTTAGCTTGACAGTTGCAAAACGAAACATCTAGCTTTGTCAGGCTGTGTTCATACTGCAGGCAATTATGATCAATTATGAATTGTGGGTCATATCCAATTGTTTTTGGTGACTGTTCATATCTAAAATGTAATCTATATCCGATACCAATGTGAACTGTAAGACATTACGAAAAAACATACGTGCGCAGATTTCCAATAACAAAAAAAGACCGTCACACATTGGTCAAGCTAGCTAACAAAGATGTCTCTGCATGGATTTTGATGTATTTGCGTGCAAATCGGCAATGACCTCATCATCAGATGATACAGGCAAAGAACTATAACTGTCTATCCCACGTAAATGTCTACTGTCAGCACGAAGTAATGACAACTGCCTCAAGTTCATTACATAAACTTGACTGATAACCTGACTAATATAAGTCGCATGCCTGAGAATCAGATTTAGCACCACGTATCAATGTGGTCTAGAGTTGAAAACATACGACTCCATGCCAGATTTTGCAGTTCATGTTGATTTAAAATAATCAGATTTGTGTCACTTTTGAGGGGAAAAAATCAGAATGAAGACACTTTCAGCTGCAGTGTGAACGAAGCCTAAGCATCGGAGCAAACTGACAGAACAGCCAAAGAGGTAATAAATGTGGTAGCTAATGGCTTTAAGGTAATGTTGACATTTTGTAGTTGTGGTCAGATTGCAACGTTACAGTATCTTAGGTAAAACGATAACACCAAGATGGTGAACCGTAGGAACATAATTGAATGAATGTACATTATACTGCCATTGGAAAAACGATAACAAATTACAGAACAAAGTAAAATGTAGTTTCAGTTTCTCTGACCACACACATTTTCTGCTCCAACACCTCCTAGTGTCTACAAATCAGAAACGGGTCTATAGCTTTATTGACCCACTTCTTTATTTACATCATGATATGATATGATCGATTTTTTTAAAGTGAATTTTATTACCTAATATTTCCATAGAAGGACTGACAGTCTGTGAAAGCAAAACCCTGTATAATGAATAATAAAGGCTGTATAATGTTTGTAATATCTGTAAGCGCAATAAATCCACTTGTACTTAAAGTTATAATGGATTAAGAAAGCTCTCTAAAACAATCTTCCATTTACGCATTAAACTCAATAACATGAACATGCGAATATTCTATAAATATAAATGGTCTAAAAATTTGCCAATTCGTTCTTTAAGCTCCAGCATTCAACTTTAACATGGCCGCATGTGTGACACAGTATAGATGATATTTAACAGATGCCATGTGCTGTAGTGACAACTTTAAAGAAAGTTGCTGCAATCTGAGAATCAATATTGACTGAGAGAAGCTCAGCTCAGCGATTCTGCTCTTTATTATCCATTGCAAACAATTGGATTAACAAGAACAGCAAGAAAGAGATTTTCCACCTGTGGATGATGAGTCATGTCTGGCATATATCAGCAAAACGTTATTGTCTATCTCATTGTATCTTTTACATGGTATCTCAGTGAAACCACCAAACATAACTGTACACATTAAACAATAATTCATACAAATTTTGGATTACAAATAAAAACAGCAAGCACATGTTCCAGAATGAGCATAATAAAAGTTTGTCTAAATGCTGTTCAGACATGAAACACAAGGAAGTAAAGGGGATATGGGTATTTAGTGTGTTTTAAAAAGGTTTATGTTATTTCAAGGCGAGCTCTTTTGCTGCTATTGACTTCTCTTTTTCTTGTCAGTGAGTTTTTAGGGTTTAACTCAGAGTTGATGGAAATTCCACAGTGGTTTCATCCGGTGTTAATCTTCAGAGATTTGCATTAGTGTCCAAAGACACCTTTGATCTTTCTAAAGACTTTGATTGGACGTGTGAAAGAGGGGGCCGGTTTCCCATCGTGCATCCACTGGATTAAATAAGGGGAGGGGGTTATTTATAATTTTTGGAAGTTGTTTTCAGGTCAGTGCAGGCTTTCAGGAGCAATCAGACAAACACATTTCAGTGGCAGTGGCGCAGAGAGAGAGAGAGAGAGAGGGGAAGGGGGTGGGTGCCCGTGTTCGATTTCAACCTCAGTGAACTTGTGACGAAAACACCCACTGTTTCACTTGGTTTCTCTCTGTAAACTGTGGTTGAGTGCATGCAACTCAGAGAGCATGATGCTAACAGTGCTAGGGGTCAGAGGTTTGATTCTCACTGGTGCAACTGTATTAAAAATGTATGTACTCTGAGGCGCTTTGGATGAAAATATCCCCCCAAAAAATGGCATATGTTGTTTAAAAAAAATGTACAATCAAGCTGTCACTCAAAAATATAATACAAATTGCTTTTAAAGATGATTTTTTTTTAAACTTTAGGCCACATTGCCCTTCATCAGCACAAAGGCCGATCTTGTAATCAAGGTTTGTCATCGTCTGCGGTGTGAAACTCATCCTTGAGAGCAATCGTTAATAGAAGCACATCTTTGCTGACTCAAATCCGCCGAGTTTCACCGACAGCTGGTCTCTGCTCCCCCTCCGTCCATGCTTCACCTTTCAGGAGAAATCAGAGCTCGTAAACATTGCCTCGGTGATGCCTGAAACAAGTTTCCATGCCACATTAATGTGCGCCAGCAGCGAGAGCGAGTCTCTCGTCGAACAGCTGCCACCCCGGCCTGCCTGGCAGCAGTGCCGGGTTAGATTTGTCATTAATTTGTTGCACCTGACAGCCGACTCTGCTGGGTACCCTCCGTCTACAGCACTTTGCTGATTTGTGCCTGGGAGGGACATATCTTGCCCTTGTGAGAATAAGCCTGAAATATGGTTAGGGGAGAGAATGGTACAAATAGGAACCCCGGGCTGTTTCATGTGTATCTGGGGCAGGCCACATTTCTAGTAGTGCCGATGATGATGCAGTGTAAAGCCAGACAGCAGGGTGGAAGCCCATGCTGCAAGCTGGTTGTATCTCCTATTATCCTGACCAGGCCTGTAGTCAAGACCAGGTCCAGTCAAGTTCCTGTAGTCAAGACCAGGTCCAAAGGGGTTTGAGAGTCAAGTCAAGACCAACACCTGACTGAGTACAGTCAACAGTGAACATTTACAAATGTAAAACTAGTGCTGAAGGAGTTTCTTAAGGATCAACAAAAATGTAGATCTATAGAAACTCTCTACTGAACCCTTCAACATCCAGAGGACCATTACATGCAAGTTTCTACACATGAAATCCCGTCAATTACTTCTAGTGCTCGAGGGGAAATAAAATATCCTTTAGATGGGCAGGAAAAAGTCGAGTCAACATCCAGTAGTGGCCGACACCGAGACAAGTCTGAGGAGAGTGGACTCAAGTCCTAAAGCTCTGATCCTGACCACCTCACCCACGTTGGTCTTAAATGTACATATGTTTATGAGGAGTGACGTGCATGGTCTACTGGCTGTAGGATGCCTTCTACTGTCCATTTGCAGTGTCTGTCTGTAAGCTGTTGCTATAAAGCCATTTTGAAAAGAAAAAAAAACCTGACATTCATCATCAAGACTTTATCCAATATCCTTTAGAAAATGTCGTTTATTTGAATGTATCATCTATTCTTATGGATTCCCTGTAAGTGGACATTTCAGTTTGGAATGAAACTCTTCATTTGTTGTAAAGGGCAGTTAAAGTGACTCTTACTCTGAAGGATCACTTGAGTGCAGCCTAATCCGCTGCTTTAACACAGTGAATCATCTACTATATCTCCATCTGTACATCATATCTGGGATGACATTACTCATCTCTCAAAGTTAATATCTTTTCTGCTCGGCGTTATTCAGTTCACTGACTTTAAGAACCCCTTAAGGTCACCGCAAACAGATGGAGGCAAAAAATAACAGGAGAAGACAAAAGTCAAGAAGATGGAGAAAATCGGCCAGCGGTCAATTTCCTTTATTAAGCCATGTAGTCCATTATTGATCAGGCTGACATTCACCTCTCTAACGCGGACTGTGGTGAGTTTAATAATAAACTTTATTTTGTATAGCACCTTTTATACAAAAAAAACACTGTGCCCTTGAGCAAAGCGCCTAACCCCGACCCCTGCTCCAGCAACGCTCGGCCACAGCTGACCCTAACCACGGTCTCACGGTGTTACCATTATCACTATGCAACCAATCCACAAATATTCCTCCACCCATTAGCATCAGGAGTAAGTGCACACTGTGTCTTCGGCAAGTAGACGGACAATAGCGCTTGACGAAGAGCCGCAATAAATGAGCTGTAAAGGCCCGGGCCTTTCACCTGTCAACATGTGACACTTAAAACAGTAATTTGTTCCCCCCGGGGCCGTACTTTTCACCGTATTGAATTTCCCTCCAGAGCTGAGATTATTTGGCTACCGGCGGACAGAAAGCAATACCTTTTTAAATGACAGCACAATGTGAAGCAACCGATGACGCATTTTGTCCGAAACACACTTTCCAACTAATGAAAACTATCAAAGCGGTTGGTTTTTTCTTACGGGTGACGAGGACACGTAACGGACGCCGAAGCCCTCGTGGATATCTCAGTAATGTAATAAAGATCTAGCCGGCCAGATATCCGACGGCAAACATTTCCCGGCTGTCATCGTCCCCGCGGCTCATAACGCGTTAATCTTTTATACATATTTTTTCCCTTAAAACAACACCGTGTCCGTGAACAGGCGCTCCTTTGTCGTCCGTGAATGTCAACATCCCTGTTATCCCATCAGCCCCCTCTGCCTGAAACCTAAAACCGCCAAACACCTGTTCTTTTGTGTGGGCTGGCATTTTACACCAGGGTTTCTCAGACATGCTGTGGAGCCTCTCCCCTCGCTCGCTCTATCTGTTTCTCTCTCTCTCTCTCTCACACACACACACACACACTCATTTGGTCTCTCTTTTTTCTGCTGCTCTCTTTCACAAATGTTCACCCTTTCTCTCCCTTCTCTATCTCTCTTAGCCTCTCCCTTCCCCCTTTCCCCCCCCTATTCTCTCTCTTTCCATTTATACCAATACTCTCTTGCTCACTTTTCTACCAACTACTCTCTCTCTCTCTCTTTCTAACACACACACATTCTCCCTTCCCCTTTCCTACTGTTCTCCTTCTTTTTCACTCTCTCTCTACTTCTGCCTCTCTCTCTCCCTCCTCTAACCATCGTTCCCTTTCTGCTCTAACACTCTTGCCTCTCATTTTCTCGTTTACCTCCCCTCTCTGTGCCTGTTAGTCACTCTCTTACTCTCTGTCCAACCACTACCCTCTCTCTCTCTTTCTGCCTCTTTCCCTTTGCACCAATACTCTTTCTCTCTCTCTCTCTTTCTCTTATCCTCACATCTTCTCCCTTTCCCTCACCACCTCTATGGATGTTACACTCTCCCTTACCCTTTCTACCCACTCTTTCTCTCCATAACTCTCCCACCCCTGGTTTTGTGGAGGATGAGGTAAAAGGGAGAAGAAGAAAAAAAAAAAAAACTGCTTGCCTTCCCTCACCTCCTTTTTTTTTTTTTTTTTTTTTTTGAAAGCTGGCCTTTGTGGAGCTGCCGGGAGCAGCTCCAGTGTCTCCGACCGCAGCCAGGGCTCTTTTCATCGGGAGAGGTTTGAAATCTAACTGACCCTATTCATG
Organism: Hoplostethus mediterraneus; assembly: GCA_034670385.1. Lineage (NCBI taxonomy): Eukaryota > Metazoa > Chordata > Actinopteri > Trachichthyiformes > Trachichthyidae > Hoplostethus > Hoplostethus mediterraneus. The sequence goes on from JAXDDW010000023.1 coordinate 2,174,894, forward strand.
CACTGCCAGGCCTTTTGCTTGTGCTGATGCTACATAATACGAGGCGATGCAGCGACTGGGGAATGTGAAGTATTCAGTAGAAGAAGAGACAGCAGCAGAACTGCACAGGGGGAATCTGGAATGAGCCATTTAAAAGGCTGCATTTGATGAGCTGTGCTCCAAAACGCTATATATTCATTTTGAATAGGAAAAAAAAAATCATTACCTGGAAGAACTCATTCAATATCCTTCAAATATATACAATCTAGTCTGTGAAAGTGTTTTGCCAGCCAAAACCCCCCCCACACACACCCCTAGCTCTTCAGGCTCTTCCAAGGTTAGGTATCTGACTGTGTTATACAGTTTCTCTGTTGTGTTTCTCTGCACTGCTGCACTGAAGTGTCCTCTGTATTAAATATGTTTTTTTAATGTTTGTCTCCATCTTTGTCTCTCAGCCTCACTGTGGTGTTCCTCACTGTGGTGTTCCTCACTGCTCTTCCCAGAGATCACCTGTCAAACAAACAGTGTGTCCAGTACTGTGACGTCTTTCTCCTTGGATTTTCTGTTGATGGAGTTTGAGTTCCTGTAGGTTTCTCTGTCTGTTCAGCCACGGTGGCTATCGCTGCTCATGCTAACTACCCAGTTCTTCTACTTATTACAAAAAAAAGGGGAAACATAAAACGCATCCCTTCCTGTCCACCAAGAGGATTCTTCTGGGGAAAGACATAAGATTGTGCTGAGCATCTTTTGCACCTAGGTTACTTGAGAGTATGGAGGTTTTGTCTTATTTACTAAGAAATGTAAAGAAATGGAGCAGTGGTACAAACAAGCCCACAAAAGAGCACTGTGCAAACAAATAGCCCCCTTCATCACCGACTGCAGGCACAAATTGCGTCCTTCCGCTGTACGATTAATCCACCAAGCCTGGCGCCCTTGTGTCCTAAAGCGCCCTTTACAACTGGAGCGTTCTCTGATTGGATTTGAGATCCAGGATGGAAAACCCTCTCCCTGGCTTGCTTGACTTGCTGGCGATGAGGCCTGCATCTTGCAACAACGATAGCAGCCAAACCCTTTCAAAGGATCTTGTGTGTGTGCTACGGTAATTTGGGAAGGAAAGTGTTACTGAATTGGGTGCAATCTCAAATCTCCATTGGCGTGGTCTGGCTTACAAGTAAATATGTGGGCAAAATAATGAGATTTCCATCTGCATGGCCATGACAGGTGCAAGGAGCGAAGCGGCTTGATCTTTTGACCGGCGCTATGAGACGGCTTTGCACTCATTGCACACAGTTAGCGAACAGCATCGCTTTCTGATTTGGTCATCTAGGTGATAAAGCGAGCTCTTCCCCGGGTTCAATCACTATTGTTTTATATCAATCGGCAACGGAGAGTAGCAAAACACATTTATTTATATTAAAACGTCATGGATTATTACTTTAAATGTCAAAGCGATTTCTTTCATCTGCGCTGAAACGAATCCCCCCCCGGCCTGGCAACGTGGCAATAAAAGCAACTTGCACTTGAACACTCTCACTTGCCACAGCGACACCGGGAGAGCGGGTCGGCTTCGCTTTAACGAGCCGCGGTTTTATGAGTTTACAACGATTATGAGTCAACGGACAGTTGTTTGAGAATAAGCTGACAAAGCGCTTTCTCTCAGCCAAAACGAGTTATATATACATAAAGCATTTGGACAATGGTGAACTTGACTGTTCAAAACATTTTAAAAGTTGCCCAGAGATGATGTGGTCTTGGTCTCTTGGAGAACGCATTATATCCCTGCGAGCCGAGCCTCAGCCAATAAACACACACTCATAAGAGAGAAGAGAGAAAAGAGAAAATCCCTTTTATCTGCTTCCCTCTAGTCCACTTTCTCTCCAGCTGGGTGAGAACTTGCATGGCTTCCCTTGAGGAAAGCAACAATACTGTTTTTTGTTTTTTTTAATGTTTATTTATCTGGGGAAAGCTGACAGTGTGCATGCTCTTTTTCAGCAACACACTTCACACGAGGTTACACAAATTCATACCTGGATGCTGCACAGTACAACCACCCACTTCTGCTGTTGGCCACTGAGGGATTGCACTGGAGCGATCGGGTAAGTGCCTTGCTCAAGATACTTGTTGAGGGAGAGAGAGGGAGTTTTTTCCTTTTCCCCACCCAGATTTGTTCAGCTGGTGTGGGATTTGAAACGGCGTCCTTTTGGAACATCCCATAAACCCCTCTCTCTCTTTAGATGATTAATCTCACAAGAACAGTCTTACCTCGTACATACCTTGTGAAAAGTTCTGCACCCTCGATTCGTACCATAGCTACGCATGTGCTCCAAAATCCAATCAAACTACTAGTTAAGGTTAGGCAACTAAACAGCTGAGGTCAAGGTCAGGGTCAGGTTTTGGTCATGGTTAACTTTCGGGACTTGACCCTGTGTCGTCAGAGTTCAAGGTAAATGTCTCCACCTATCGAACCCCTTTACATTCCACCATGTTATTTCAATGTCAAACTACTTCCTGCTTCAGTCATGTGACCTCCACCTCCTCCACTCTTTGTAGTTTTTGTAACCGCAACTACAAACGTGAATTAAGTGCAGGCTGAGCTAAGGCTCCAACTCAGAGAGACTAATAGATGAAGAAGCTCAGCGTCTTCAGGTTCAGCGTCTTGCTCAAGGACACCTCAGCAGGACAACCCCCCCCCCGCCCCCCCCCCCCCATTGGCTGTTGCAGAGCTCAAACCTGCGATCTCTCCGTTTCCCGGCTGGTCTCCCTCACCACGAGGCCACCCCGAGTAGAGTAGATGTGCAAATGTGCTTGAGTCAATACAGACAAGCCTAATGGTGTGTGTGTTTAAACGTTTGAATAGGACGACACTGGGGGCTTTGGCGGGTTATAATGGGAACGCCAATGTGTGAAATATGTTGTGCGAAGGAAGCAGGCGAGTGACGGAGCGAAGGACCGCCGCTTGGCACTCGGTTGCGAGAGTCAGCAATAAAAGAGAACTAAAGTAAACAGAGCCGCTGACATTCAGTTTTGGCCGCTGCAGCGCGAGCAAGAGGCGCCTTCCAACGTTGGCCAAGTGAGATAAACACAGTCCAGAGTGTTCAGCGAAGCCTTGGCCGCCGAGCTGGAGCAAGACATTGGTTTAGTTACTCTTACTTGTGGCGCAGAAGTAAATTGAATTATGGTACTTTTTTAAATCGTGAAGAAATATTGATAATAAACTAAAGGAGATTGTTTTCTTCCACTACAAATGAATATATAGCATTTTCCTCATTTGTAGAGCAGTTAATCCTGTGGAGTTTATTGAGTGAAAATGTAACACACATCCCATGTTGAAATCCATTCTCACAGACAGCTGACAGGCTAACTATACACATAATGTTATAGTTACATATACTAACATGTAATACCCAGTGGGAAAGAATTCCCTCAAACATCACAAATGTGAGAAAAGTGAAGCTGCAACATCGAGCGCCGTAATGGATCTCGATGTCCTGTCACGATTCCAACCGTGTCATTTTGTGATGAAGCTTTTATGTGCATTATTATCCTAAGAACACGTTCGTTTTCTGCCCTCGCTTCCCCGTCAGACAAAAACGTCAAAACAAGCCCATCGCCTCTGACGGTGGAAACGAAGGGGCAAGTGATGTGGAAGTTGCCAATTATGAATAAAACATCACGTGTCTTGTTTGACGATTCCATCTCTGGTAATAAAACCCGTGGGCGTGCTGGGCGTTTGCCAATCATCACTCCGACAGCGTTAATTGAAATGGCAACATAATTAAACATCCAATTAATCATGCAGCCCTAATGGACAGAAAAACGTAAAAACTATGACTTGACCTTCAAAATGTGTATTTTCCTTCCATCACACACAGAAAAAAAACATCTTCTTTTTTCTTTTTTTCAAATTAATTAGAGAGGTACATTATTTGTGCCCCAAGACAAACATGCAAACATTCATTTGGGGTTGAATGGATTGTGATGGACCAGCCAATTTAATTTCCAACAGTCATTTAGGGATTTGGCCATTAGTGTGCTCTAATGCCGGTGTTTGCAAAAGAGTTAAAAGGATAAATGCTGTCAAGAGCAACCTAAGCAATCCTAAAAATGGCCGTGGAAAAAACAAACAAACAAAAATGAAATACGCCAATGTTATTTTCTCATGCAACAACTAATGCAGTAATTTCATAAAAAAAACAACAAAGACAACATGTTTCAGCCAGACGCACCCGGAGCGGATGCCTTTCTTGCTGTTCCCATTGGACATTAAATGATAAAAATAGAGGCAGTCGGAAAAATAATGCAATCAGATTTGTTCATCATCAATCAAAGCTGCTCTTTCTCTCAAGGACCGTCCGTGTAAGAACATAACAACTGGATTGCTTTTCCCTCAATAGCAGTGATATGGGTGTTTGCCGTTTGTGCTGATCCATTGGATTGATCACTAAAGGTGTGGGAATAAGCCTAATCCCATCTCCCCCCCGTCCCCCCCCCATGACACCGACCTCTGGGGCCTGTCATGATCCCGTTTCCAGGATGAGCCTGCCTCCTGGGCCACTGACACACAAACCACACAAACCACTGGAGCTCAGCACACATCCCAGGAAAAAACTCATCCGGACACATTCAGCCACAATAGTGTCACGCTCCGATTGGCTCTGTGAGCACTGTCACGGCCTGTTGAGCACGAAGAGGGGTTTTGGGTGGCAAGGACTGTGAAATAACAGAGAGAGAGAGAGAGAGAGAGAGGGAGAGAGAGAGAGAAAAAAAACACTTGGCAGTCTGTTGGCTCCCTTTCTTGCTCTCTAAAATGAAATAATGCAGTATATACGATAAGCCCCCCCCCCCCCCCGTGCCCGACAATAACGCTAATCAAAACAACAATGAAGAGGGCAAATATTTGTCTAACTCAAGGATCATGACGCAGGTTTTGGTGCCTCGTAGCTCAAAGTGATTGCTCCATTGTCTCCTTCCGTCTGCAGACAGGAGGATGCAGAGTGACTCGAACCCGGAGGCTAAATGGCCGTCAACCTTTGCCTGGTGAAATGTGAGGATCATCGCTTGTATGTCAAAAAAAAAAAAAAAGGAGCACAAATAATCAAGTCCAGGAATAGCAGTCCCCAATCGCGTCCTCTCGTTTCTCATGAGAGCCCCCCCCCCCCCCCCCCCCCCCCTTCTCCCCCCCCGCCCTCCTTCCCTCCCAAGTTTCAATCCAAACCTGAATGAGGCCCAAACAAAGAGGAGCTGTCAGTGGTCTGCTAGACGAGGTGGATTAAGCAGAGAAATGAAGACCTGTCGTAGGCCTCAGCCAAATAGACTCCCTGTATCTAAGCGGCGGTGGCGAGGAGCCACATTTCTTTCACGACGTCCTTTTAATGAGCTCTAATTAAATATCCGCGGGCTCAGCGATTGTCCGGGGCTAAGCGGCGGATCGTCGGCCACCTAAGACCAGAAGAACAAGAGAACGGGAAACATAAACTCTCAAAGGAAAACTTGTTATAGCTGCTCCGTTATAACCAGTCATGTAGTGGAAAATAAAAACAGTATGACCTCTATTAATTGACTTTATCCTCATATAACTAGTTTAGTTTACTTAGTATCATGTGTACTTTGACTTTATGTTATAGAGATTTATACTATTCCTGCAAATAAAAAGGTGGGTAAACTGAGTGTAGGCGGGTTCACCCTCCACTACATTCCTGGTTCAACTCTAGTGATGTACTCTTTTCAGGCTCTATCTATCTGTTTTGTATTTGCATTACAATAAAGAGGCTTTCTATGTGTGTGTGTGTGTGTGTGTGTGTGTGTGTGCGCTGAAGGGAAATAGAAAGCCTTACAGGGCACCTGAACAAAGGTGCTGTGGAATTTAATAAAGTTTCCCCTCAACTAATCTTGCGCCCAGAACCAACCGGGGATGGTTCGAGATGCCCGCCGGCCACTTGTGGAATCCCTAGAAAACAAAACTTTTTTTCTCTCTTGCCCGGCCTTACACTGCAGCGAGGGCCTTCGCTCGGGAGCTTCCGATTCATCATTTCATGTCACATTCCTGTGCATGATCCGTGTGAACACCTTCCAGCAAGTGCGATTCCTTCCGCCTGGCTGTGTTTTATTCATGGCTGCCTCTCTCTGCTCCATTAAGCAGCAGAGGTACCGCCGCTCAGGGAGGATGCGTCGCATGTAGGACAATTAGAAGGGAGGTGATCAGCTAACTATACGGAGACATATCTGCTATCTGCACCAGATTTGGATCAGAATGCAACAATTATTATTATAACTTTTATCTGAGTCGGAACCCTCATTCACATTACAAAAACAAAACTGAGAAAAATGAGAATGAAAACATCAACCAAGGCAGTCAAATAAAACCCAATTCATAATCAAACACTTGAAATGTGTTATCAGGGTATCAAGTTTCAACAAGTTTCAAGTATCATTCCTTCAAGGAATGAGGGGGAATACGTTTTGAAGCAGACTTTCCCAATATCGAGTCTCTGGAGCTCCGGCCACTCCCCTGATCGAGTATCATAGGTCCCAGCCCTCCAGAGAAATGTATTTTTGTTCCACAGCAACCTTTAATTCTGACAAAATATGAGAAAAATTAAAAAAGCAACTTCATTACAGGGCTCTTGTAGTGTTTCTTTAGCAGCCTGATATGATAAAGAATGCAAGGCTGGTCAAAAAATCCCAAAGAAAACATGCCGATGGTAGGCCTGCTCTGGTGAGCACATCGTCTTATATTTCATATTTAGCTGGTAGATTGGAGTTTCAGTTCTCAGAGGCAGAGCTGGTCTGGAGGCAGGAATAATCTCATTGGTTGAGGTAAACCTCAGGAGGCGGAGCCAAAGAACCACAGTTTTTCAGTGTGCAACTTTGCTAACTGGCAAAGAAAAAACATTGGTGAAAATATATAAAAAATAAAATGTCATTCCTGATTCTGGCATTCATGATCTTGGAAGCTAGGCTAACTAGCTAACCTAGATACGTGCTAGGCTTCATAATATTAACTAGCTCCTCTCTTACCTCTTGCCTTTTTCAGTGGATTTCAGTCTAACGTTGCTTAGCCCGAAAAATGGTGGTTCTTTGGCTCCGCCCCCTGAGGTGTAACTCAACCAATGAGATCATTTCTGCCTCTGCAGCAGCTCAAAGAAATATTTTATAATACTAAAACTCGGCAAATATGCATTTGGCTAAAACGTTACATAAACTAACTCGTCCAATGAGCCTCGTACTTTAATATTACATTGTTATTAGCAGTTTTTTTTGCACATTTTTAAGTGCCCTGTTCATAAATGCTGGAGTGGAGGAGAGAGAAAGAGAGAGAATGGAGAAAGAAAGAGAGAGAGAGGGAGGGAGAGATTGAGAACGAGAGTGTAATGTGACAGAGAAAAGAGAAAGAAGAAGAAGAGAGACACAAAGAGAAAAGGACTCCTTCACAACTTGTCTGTCTCATGACTTAAACATTGCGGGGGATAAAATATGCCCGCACTGCAGGGATTCTTTCCCCGGCAGAAGTTGCAGCTTCAGCAGTGTTGGGGGCACGCATCAATGGAGTATTGTATCAGTACATTGTGATCATAAGTTGCTTTCTCATGGTTGGCAGACATGCAACAATCAAATAATGGAATTATGTG
>JAXDDW010000023.1:2187500-2595000 GCA_034670385.1 Hoplostethus mediterraneus
GTGCATTCATCAGCCCTGATTCCTCCGCGGTGTCAATTTCATATCTAGACCTTTTATTTGATTTGAGCTGCCAAGTCAGAGTGTGATGAAAAGGGCTGGAACCTCATTGAGATCAATCTGTGCTTCCTGTCAAAGGCCGAGACGATCCGTTAAAGGAGTTTTCCACTTATAATAACTGCAAAAGTAGAAATTTTGTTTTACTTTTTTTTTTTTTGTTTAAGTGGGGGGAAATTACATCAAACGACATGTTCATGCAATCATCTGGCAACCACCTCAGGCAATGCGATTTGATGATGTCGAGGATGAGGTAAAACTCATAAAAAACTCATAAAGCAGCTGAAATAAAACGACAATTTGGTGGAATTCCTTTCCTTTGTCCGCGCTCTGCAATTCCCACTGCAAAAGAAAAAAATCCACATTTGGTCCTTTCTGGGCTCCGGAGGGAAGGGAGAACCGGAGGCCATCAGTATTCCAGTCACCTGCTGCACAACATAAAGAGCATGCTAGCGAGCTGTAGACAAAGACGCCCCAACACAAAACAAAGCTCTCCAATGCATACGCACCCCCCACACACTTACAGTGCATGTACACACACACACACATGCACACAGAGACTGTACACGCAGACACACACACACTTACGCCCACACACACACACACACACACACATACTCCACTCTCAAAAAAAGCATCATTGAAATAAATTGCAGGCTCTCTGGCAAGCTGCACCTACAGCAGTTTCTTGGCTTCATCAGCCGGGGGCGGGGAGGTGGGGCGGGGGGGGGGCGGTGCGGGTTTGGGGGGTGGGGAGGTGTGGGGGGCGGTTGGCTAAGAAAAAAGCAACAGATGATTAAAGCTTGACAAAAGGTTAGGAGACGTGACAACACGGCTGCAAGTCAATCAGCAGGGTGCAATATGAGCACCTCGCCAGAATTCCAGGTAATGGAGAATAGGAGGAGGGTGGGGGAGGTTGAGAGGATCGGGGGGTGGGATGTTGCACAACACGGTCACCTTTCAAGATCCCTTTGAAGTCCCGAGTCAGAATTCGCTCCCCAAACAAACAAGGGCATATTCTCTGGACACGGGGGCGATTAAATGGTCTTAGAGGATTTTCCCCCAAGCTCCTGGATAACAACAACAGGTTAAATCAGGCCTCTGAGAAACCTGCCTGGCCAAAAGCACCGAGGTAGCGGTGGCAGGTGGTAGTTAACATTTCAAAGTCTAAGCTTTCAAAATTCCTATGATAGAACATTGTTTTTTTTTTTTGGAGGAGGAGGAGGAGGGAGGAAAAAAAGAGCACACATAGGAGACGGGGAGACAAAGACTTCACCTGAATGGAAGGAGGGCATCTGAACTGTCACATGCTGCGTGACGGCAGGAAAACATGTAGCTGTGTTATCACAAGGGCACTTTGTCAGAGACACGTCCACTTCTGCTAGATTTATGGTGGTTGAGTCAAGGGCGTGCTATTACCATCGATAATTGAAAGCCTATAGGTGTGTGTGTGTGTGTGTGTGTGTGTGTATGTGTCTATTCACGCATGCATCTGTACGTGCACGTTTCCATGCATATATGTATACAAGCGTGTGCGAGCGTATGTGTGTCTTACGCGACTCCGCCCCCCCCACCTCTCTCCCTCGCTACCCACCCCATCGCCACCCCCCAACCCCCTCCCTCCCTCCCTCCCTCCCTCCTCTGCCTGTCGGTGGTGTGGGCCTCTGATTGGGGACCCTGGGCTCAGTCGCCACGGAAACCGCACCAAAGCAAACAAAGGGGTGGAACGGAGCCGAGGGAATACGGCGACACAAAGGGGCTACCTAGCGCAGTGGAAGGCTTCAGGAGAGACGCACACAAAGCCAAAGCGCCGCTAAATAGTGAACCCGGGGTTCTCATCAACAAGATACAGCCCAGGAATCCGTGGTTTGCTGTTGTGCACAAGCCTCTAAATTTCAAATTAATTCCTTCTCGCTACACCCCCCCACTCCCCGCCCCCCCCTCGGGATTGCTTCATTAACATATGCAAATGGTAACGTTGGCGACGTGATTAGTTAAATTGCACAATTTTCCTGTGATTTTCCATGCAGCGCATAATGGAATCGGTCCAAAGTCATTTCCATTCATCCTCTGCTTGTCGCTGTGCATTTTGTCAGTCAAATTGTCGTGGCTGACTACAAACCGATAAAGCTTTGATACCTTTTTAATTCCCATTACAGTGCCGGTTAAATTCATACATTTCGTAGCAACAACAAGAAAAAAAATGTGTTTACCAAGATTAGCTATTGCTAATAAACATTAACCTGATTAAACTCCAGAACCCCCGACGTCACGTGAAGTGCATTAATAAGATAGGGGATTTAAACATGTAATACACCGTTCAAATCAATCACAGTGTTTCCTCTGGACCGCTGGACCGTTACTCTGATTGATGAGAAATAAAAGCAGACATGGGGACATACAGGAAGTCATTGTGATAAAGCTGGGGATTACATTTTTTCTAGGGGCCTGTGGTTGGTCCTGTCCACCAAGACTCATTAAGACCGGCCTTGACATTAAGGGCCCGCTCTCTTTCAGCCTGTTTGCGGCCATGATGCTGAGATCAAACAGAGTGCTATAGGTGAGGGCACTCTCAATGGCCTAAAGCTGGTCATTCATCCTTTTTAAAGACAGGAAATCAGGCTAAATGGAGCCCCGGCTCCTCCCTCTCCTTGCTAAAGAGGCTTCAGAAGCTTCAGAGTTTTTGCAGCAAAGAATTTCAAGTGGCCGTGGGCCTTTGAGGGGGAGTGGAGAACCAATAAAACCCAGGATTACTTGTGTCAAAGGAACACACCTGCATTTGACATACTGTCAGAGGACTTTTCCTAATCACTAAGTTCAAGCGAGCTCAAGTGAAATGGGGTTTTTTTTCAAAGGGAAATTCCACTCAGAATAACTTTTTTACATCCAGGTTTTTACTTGTCTTGCATGTATTTTCCAGTGTTTATCCCTGCTCTGTTAAAGAGGGGAAATAAATAACTTTTATTTGACTTGTTTGATTATACTTATTTGACTTTTCATCCTAGAAGTTGATGTACTATGGTTTCCTCCTGTGCTGCTGTTCTACCCTGCACATGCATGAACTACCACTAATACAACTCTTTATATGTTTTATTTTAAAATAAATTATACTCTAACTGAATGTAATCTTAACCGTCACTTTCATAATCATTACTTTCTCTGAGTTTCCCAAAGCTAAGTGACTGGTTTGCTTGTGAAAACATCAAGCGCTTTATAAAAGAAGTTGAATTTTGTTGGAATAGCAGTGGAACTACGAGTACTGCGTCACACGTGGGGTACAGTCGGCGATGTTGAAGTTACGGTTGTGTCACCGCGCTTGACGAACACACCCCGTATTCCAGCTACCGTGCAGTATCACTATCTGGTGTCTGGCCTCGGGGCGAGACATTACATATAATAACCACTGCAACTGCAGAGACCTCATCGCTTTCTCAGTCACCCCGGCTGTCTCTACCTCTGCTCTCTCTCTCTCTCTTTCTCTCTCTCTCTCTCTCCCCGTGACAGATGCATGATTGATATCCGCGCTGCTGGCCGATATGCTGTTTCTAATTTTAGCCTCCCTCACTCGGGGTCTGTGGCAGCAACAGGTAAATTGGGCACCAAATCTGGAGTCCATCGGTTCTGAGACTAGGCATTGATGAATTGTTTTCAATGACGGCCATAGACGTGAATGATGTAGCATTTGATACTCAGAGATTGGCGTGCAGTATCTGTGTGATCACGCATGTGTCACGTGTGCGCAGACTGTTTCATATTGTTAAACGTTCATGTGTACGCCTGTATTTCTTAGATTAAAAAAATAACCTTCCCTGTCACATTACAGATCAATGTTTAGATGTTTTTCTGTGGCATTTTGATTAGATAGATAGTTTTACAATGGAGGGATGAGAGTGGAAATACAGGTAAGGAATTAGTGACTAGGAACCATTTGTTCACATTGTTTTAAGCATTTAGCTGACATTGTGCAACAGTAAAATAAGCACAGAGACATAATCTCATTGGTTGAGTTTAACTTTTTCTGGCTAAGTAACTTTAGGCTGAAACCCAGTGAATGAATGAAACCCATTCAATTTTGCCAGTTAGCTAACTTGCGCACTAAAAACTGTGGTTCTTGGCTGAGGTTTAACTCAACCAATGAGATTATTTCTGCAGAGCAGCTCTGCCTCTGAAAAATGTTGTATAACTAAAATTCCAATCTGCAAAATACGGTCAAATTCATATTTGCCAACATTAATAGCACATAAGCTAAGGGTCAAAGTCACAGTGCCCAGAGAAGGACACCACGATACCAGCAAAACAACAAACTGTACCTCAAAGTGGATCCAAATGACATTTACATCATGGTCAAGCCAGCCTTTAAGGGATTTAGTTTCTGCAAAACACAGGAGTAAAAGATGAATTCCATGTTTTTTTCACTAATTGCATTTGTGTTTTCATAAATGGCATGCTGCAAAGTAAAAAGCAGGAATGGAGTTAGTGTTTGATCTCTCAAAGCAAGAGGAAACGTTTCAACAAATCAAAGGAGCTGCTTCTGTAATACACTGATATCCGTGAAACAGAAAGACAACTTCAAATCAATAGAAAACAAACTGGTACCCATGTAAGACGTTTTTTTTATTTTTCATGATGTGCTTTTTTTCTCACCTCACACGGCCAAGAAACTGGGTCGTTTTAATCATTCGAAGCTAATAAAATAACCAGGGCAGCAATCTACCAGGTACATGTAGGTCAGAGTCCGTCCCGGCTCCCGCGTGGTTCCTGACCGTGGCGTTCCCTCGACTGTCACTCGTGATTAATCTGCTAATGTCCGCATGCAAATTCTCCAAATAGACCTGCTCGGTGTGACTGTACGGCTAACGGGTTAGCTAACGGGTTAGCTAACGGGTGTCACCGGGGACTGTTTAGCCACGTCATCCATATGTATGAGCTCATATATTTAGCAGCCAAGTTGCTTTTGATCGCCGCAAGGAGGAGGAGAAGGAGGAGAAGGAGAATGAAGAGAAGGAGGAGAACGTGGAGAACCAGGAGAACTAGAAGAACGAGGGAGAACAAGGAGAACGGGGGAGAAGGAGGAGAAGGAGAACAAGGAGAACGGGAGAACGAGGAGAACGAGTGGGCAGAGACGTACGGTGGTCCAAAGCTCGGCCACCTGCCTTTCATTTCAGCCATAAATAACAGACGGGCCAAACAGGCTGCAACACACTACTACTGTGGTGAAAGTAGAGGTGCAAATACTCAAATAATGGATAAAGTGATGGGTTACGAATTCAAATACACTATATAGCCTACTCATTTTGGGAAGAGAAAGAATGTCACCTAATCTTCATAGCTCAATATTTCAAGAGTACAACTCATTGCATGATGTCATTTTTGAAGGCAAATGCTACAATATTAAAATATTACCAAAAGTAAAAAAAACAACCATCTGATTGCATCATTTAAAATGTTCCTTTTTTATATAAGCCAAGATTGGTAATAATCATTAGTGAGCTTTATTTCCACGCCAGCAGTCATTTTTTTTATGAGTAGTTGTTTTGTTGGTGAAATGTCATTTTGAAATAAAAGCCTTCAAGTACTTCACCATTAAGGAACAGACTCATTTCGAACATGAACACTCCTACGGGTTTGTTAGCTTAAAATTAAAATTCAGCAGATGCTTCTTTGCAAGCCTCAACACACAAATAAGCTTGAGTCTTTCTGGGGACGCTGGGACACATCTGGTGCTGCTGTGTGCCTGGTCTGGTATTTAGTAGATCGTACCAATGAAGAAATCTTTTGATTAGAACTAGGAAATTGCTTCTGTCAAGCCCACTCAACTGGAGGAAGATAGCTCTTGCTTGAATTGAGTCTCAATTTGAAAAAAAGAGGAGTAATCTAGTGTGGCATCTTGATAACATTTACCATGGAAAAGAAAAGCTGGATACATCCTGGTTCCAGAGGACTTTGTCTTCTGCCTTCCTTTGTGGTGATCTTCAGAAAACAGACATGATATAAATGCATGTGTTAACAGGGATGTTGCAGATACGTTTTATATGCAGTTTAATCACAAGCTGCAGAAAATCATCATATTGTGATGTATAAATTGCCTTTAGTCACTGAAAATGCTGATATAGCTTGTACAGCTGCACCATCCTAGGTGGAAAAGACAGAAACGAAGCATGGAGTACAACGGAAGCAGCCTGCGTACTTAATAATTAAAATGTCTTAAGTACAATCCCAACGTGCAAAATCAAATCTGCCACTTGGTGCTTCAAAGTGAGAAGAAGTAGGAACTGTAACTCACTCTGTGGGTCACCTTTACCTTACAGAGGGAAAAAAAAACCTTGTAAAGGACTCAGGCATTCCTTTTGTAACCATTTTAATGGCCAGTGCCTCCTGGTCAAGAGGTGGTCGCTGAATGCACTAATTCTGCAGGATTAGTCTTTGGTGATGATCCAGCCAGCCAAACAGATGTGACCTCACGGTGCCGATTCTGTGCATACATTGACTCCATAGGGGGGAGAGTTCAGTCAAGGGATTAGCGGGAATCAACCATTCATCCATACCCCAACCTTTTGAAATTCTTTTTTTCTGACTTTGAAAGACTTGTTTAACAAAAATCACATCACAGAAGGTGGGGGATCTGGTGGCACAACAAGTGAAATACCAGCGAAATGAGGAAAAGAGGAAACTCGGGGCAAGACAGGCCTATAGACCGGAGAGCTGAGCAAACTCGTAACGTCCTCAGGTGTGTTTTCAGTCTCCAAGTGTCTGAGAGAGCGCCGGGGGATAAAACCATACAGAGCTGGACATGCTAGACCTGGGATACACAAAACACAGGCTTTCACGTGTGTCAGGTGACCTTTTGTTCCCAACAGGGCTCAGTTCTGCAGCGGTGCACAGCCAAACAAACAGTGAATGTTCCTACGGATGGCTTGGCTCGAGTAACGTCCGAGGGAGGATTCAAGAAAGATGTGTTACTCTACAACATATAGTCATTTTATGTCCATATGTGCTGTTATTAATATATGTCATGTTGAAAAGTACACAAAAGATTAATCCCTTTTGAGAGAGTCAGTTCTCTGCTGACCTAGGATCACTGGCAGGTCACATGACCATGTAAACGTAACTGTCTTAAAGTAATAATCTGTGATGTTTCATAGGAATAAATGTCCATTTGCTACTAAAGCTTTTCCATTTGCTGTTCTAAACACCCAATCCTCTAGGAACAGGAAGTGATGCATTTTACGTTTCTGGTTTGTTTGGAATAAACAGAAGAAGAACTGGGTAGTTAGCATGAGCTGTGATAGCCACCGTGGCTCCTACAGAAACTCAAACTCCATCAACAGAAGATCCAAGGAGAAAGACGTAACAGTACTAGACACACTGTTTGATTGACAGGTGAAACACCACAGCAGTGAGCGCTGAGTCCAGTGTTGGAATGGACTAGTTTATTTTAGGATCGGCTAACAGTGTCTGTACCTGTGTTGACTGATGTGGACATTTACTGAATTCATGAGCTGAGCACAAAATTATGAGGGAACTGTTAATACTGGACATTTATGGTCCATATATATATGGTGCAATAACCCCTGAAAAGTGTCTATTCTTTCTCCTGCCCATTTGATTTTCAACTCCAATAGGTATTACTCTCTCATCAAATAAATGCATTTGATGTGACAGGAGTGCTTTCATTCCCCAGCCAGCCCCGTCTCCTCGCCTGACTTTTCATCAACCACAGGGGCCGATACATTATCGGCTTTATGACATGCCTGCTAAAGATCACTAGGATGCCCACTTGTACGCCCGAGCCCCCCATTCCCCAAGCCTTAACCCTGTGACCTTATTCCAGTGCATTCTCTATTAAAAACCATTTATGACTGCGGTGACTGAAATGTATTTAACAAGTCTGTCATCGCCAAAGCTTTGTTAGCGTCGGCGAGGCCAATCGAATGTGAAGCGGCTCGCTGGGTGACGAAACCCCCGACGGTGAACTTTCGGGTTGAGGGATTTGGTCCGGGTGGCTCCGCCGGAGAGGCAGGAGCTCGGAGCGGCTCCTTTGAAATCTCCTCAACCGGAAAACGTGGCTGCTTTTCACACGACAAGGACTCTGCACTGCAAATAATGTTCATTTAAAGTCAACTCATTTAGCACTTAAATTAGAGTCTTAAATTCTCGCTTTTCCTAGAACAACCAACAAAGTGAGTTTGTTTCCCTTGTTTCCAAGCTAAAACGTGTAAAGAATTTTTTTCAATCAAGTGAAAATATCTTGATACTCATACACCTCGTTTCAAGATATTGTCACCTGAAAATGATTGAAACAAGTAAAACTGCACCAACACAACAGGCTTGGATTGTTGTTCGAAGTGCCTGACAACATTACGGAAAGGATCGCTACAGAGATACACCTTTGTTTAACCAGAAACCTTTGTTTAACCTCTTCCTGCAACAACTCATCTTTCAGATTTCAGAGACTTCTCCTTGAGCTTCTGTTTCTGGTTAAACAAAGGTCTGTCTCTGTAGGGATCATTTCCGTAATGTTGTCTGACACTTCCAATAACAATCGGAGCCTGTCAGTGGCAAAAACAAGCACTTTTAGTGGACGTACTTTGATCGGGCTCAGTGGCACCAAAGGATTACGTTGCAGCCATAGCAGCCCGTTTCCCGACTGCCGGCTGAGGCGATTTCCTGGACCAATTCTAAAACGTTTTGTACCTATTTTGGGGTATAAATAACTAATATGTACAAATAGAGCCCAGGTTTAAAAATACTGGAATTACCTTTTAAATTGACTTGACATTTTTTTGCAGTGCACCCCTTAGATCTGCCTCTGATGGACCCAGTTGGATCGGGTTCTCACCCCTGGCAGGTTCTGGTGAGAATCGAATACTTCTGCTTTGTTAAGCTCTGTTGGTCCTTTGTTGGAAAGTGGAGCAGTTGATTTTTCAACTAAATCAACTGTTTTCTAAAGCCTCTGGGATCAGTTCATACACTTAATGGTCTGAAAAATCCCAAACCTATGCTAACTATAATGTTGCAGTTAGAAAGAGTTTTACAGTCGATAATAGCTGGTTTCACTCTGCACTCTGTATCTCCTGTATGTCTAATTGAAGCTGATATGAGTTTTGATCCGAAATGAAGAACATGTATATACACCATTTGGTTTAAGTGACATCCACTGACATTACAACATGAGTTACAGTGCAAAATTAAAACAAATGGTACTTTTTAAAGGATGGTAGGTAACTAGCCTTTTCAGATTTTCTTAACCTCTTCTGCATGTTTCCTCCCAACCCTAAACTAAACTAAACTAAACAACACTAGGCTTCTTCAGTTATGTATATTGCGACAAAATGTTATCGGACAAAAAACACAAATGTGCATAATGTTTTCTTTTCAAGAATAAAGGAAGAAAATAATCTATATTTTCTTATCTTTGAAATCACACCATGGGCATAAAAAAGAAAACAGTTACTCCACAGTGTCAACATTCTTTGATTCATTTTTTCTTCAACTGCTTTTTTCCTGTTCAGAGTCACAGGGGTGCTGGAGCCTATCCCAGCATGAATTGGGTGCAAGGCAGGGAGACACCCTGGACAGTTCGCCAGTCTCGAAATTGCCTGTGGGTATGGATGTGAGTGTGTTAGTCTGTCTATCTGTGTTCACGC
Source organism: Hoplostethus mediterraneus (assembly GCA_034670385.1). Taxonomy (NCBI): domain Eukaryota; kingdom Metazoa; phylum Chordata; class Actinopteri; order Trachichthyiformes; family Trachichthyidae; genus Hoplostethus; species Hoplostethus mediterraneus. Next base: position 2,197,202 of record JAXDDW010000023.1, read on the forward strand.
TGTGATGGATTGATGACCTGACTGATGGGAGTGTTTCCTTGGATTCTGCCCAATGCATGCTGGGATAGGATAGGCTCCAGCCACCGTGACTCTGAGTAGGAATAGGAATGAGTATGGAGAATGAATGTGTGTTTAAATCTGATCAGGATTCCATGTGATGTTTTTGATATTCACACTTTAGAAAAGAAAATGTCCAAGTCTTTTCAAATATGTAAAAAAAAATGCTATGAGCTGCTGGTCTGATGACAGCCATGGGCTGCTCCTCTGAGCCAATTGGCCAGTTATCTGATGTTAACTCCTTTATGACAGTTGACAGATTTGTGTGTGTGTGTGTGTGTGTGTGTGTGTGTGTGTGTGTGTGTGTGTGTGTGTTTGGGAGGGTTCTTCCTAAGGAATTGCCACATACACTCAACTGACCTCTAAGTTTCACATGGATCGGTGCACAAAGATGTTATCTGCTGTACAAGTGCAGGCACACACGTGCACACACACAGGTGCCAACACACATGCATTCACATAGGCACACATATCCACGCATGCATGAACTCACGCACACAACACACACACACACACACACACACACACACACACAAATCAATCACCTGACTTATGAGTGCTGTAATGATGATGTTGACGTTAATGAGGAAGGTGACACGCTCATGGCGGCGGATAACGACGCTAATCATGGGAGTATCTCTGATGCACCGTAAACAGCCGTCATGTCCCTGAATGAGCCGCCGATTATCTTCTCAACTGTTTTACGTTGCTGCATGTTTGAGATTGGGGTGATATTTATTTAAGCTGCTGCAGTTGAAATATTTCAAACCATGTTTAAATGTATTTTTACACTATTTGTTGTCGTGTTGGATTCAGCCTTAACGTCCTGAAGATCTGAGGACAGTATTATTATAGTACTATTAGCCCCTAGATGAAGGAAGAATGACCTGGTTTCATCCTGGCGGAGAAGGCTTCCTAAAAACTATGAGTGAGAGAGAGAAATGGAAAAAAAAAAGAAAAGTCACATTCATATGTGAGAAGATGGGAAAATGTTAATTGGAAAACAGCCAAGCTTATTTGCGTTGCAGGCTTTGGTTTCCAGTTCACTGGCAGCCTCAGCTATCATTTACCATCCTCCAGCTGATTGCAAATCTGAGCTCTGGTTTCCTTTCTCTATCTAAATATTAATAGTCTCCATTACACGAAAATTACTTTCATCTCCGAGTCACATGAGGGGATTAGATTTTAATCAACGTATTAAATATGGCGTGCTATTCCTGCAGACTGGAGAAAGGATCATGCTCTGTTTGTGGTATTACAGTGGAGCTTGATAGTCTTTGTCATCAGAGGCAGTAAATGCACAAAGGAATAGCGCTGGCACGTGTGAACGAGGCGTCTTCCTGACGTCGGCCGTCTGCTACTCACTGCTACTCATGCATCAACACTTGAACATCATCATATATCGTGTGTGTGAGTGACACACATCCCGGTCTGTCTGTTAGGTGCAGCTGAAAGTGCCATGATGCTTCAACAGCACACATTTTTATGATGCTGAGATGTTGAAGTCGTCCTTTTCAAACATAGTGATTTTTATTATTTGTGTTTATTGCTGCACAAAAACAGTATTTATGGAGTGGATGTCTCCAATACCTTCTGAATGATATTGGGCCCACTCTATTTCACTTTTGTTGCCATTGTTAGGTTTGGGATCAAATGTCAAAATGCCCTGATTTCATAATTGTGAGCATCATGCCTAAGTATTCGACTATTTAAAAGGTCAATTTTTTAAACACCAGGAGTAAAAATGCTATTTTATTAATTTTTTTGACAAGTTTAAACGTAAAGCCATCACTGGGGACAACTGCCATCTCCAAGAGAATACGTGGACTCATTTGCTCTACTTTAACTTGAATCACGGCAAATCCCAGGTGAGAGAAATATGGCCTGATTGGCTAGCTTCATGTTGCATTGGAGAGAACAGTGTGGGTGTGTCTGTCTTTATTGTGAGGAATCTATAAAAGCCTAACCAAAGCTGCTTAAGGTCATGCACTGTTTCTCTCTGCTTCAACATGGTGCACCTACTCTTTTTATCGTTTGTGGTCGCGGCATCCACTGTTTTCACCGGACACGCTTTGAGCAAGAAGTCCGGTTGTTATCAGCCTATGCCTAGGAAGCATGACTTTGGAGTGAAGTAAGAATTTATTTGTGGTTAGGTTGCCTGCTCAGCCTAACCTCTTGTTTTCTGTGTGCAAAGTGGTCAGATTGCTAAAACCAGTATTTGTCAGTAATTATCTTTCAACTCATTTCACCTGGTTGAGATATCAGATGGGTTTTGGCACATGAGAAAATGCAAAGAGTATCACCACATTTTTGCGGTCTGAAAGCTGGTTTGACTCATTTACTGTTCAAGTAGGTTAAAAGAAGCAATTTCTGCAAGTCGCTGTTCTGTGAAAACCTCAACTTCCATGCTCCCATGGGTTGAGAAGACTCTACCACCCTTGGTCTTATGAAATCCCCTCAAAACCTACAAAATGAACTCACAAATGCATAGTGGTTAAGCTGAAATCAAGGCTGTTTTCCCTAGTTCATGAAAAGTTTGACATTTTGCAGATTTGAGCTTTTCCTTGACAATGACTAAATGCTATTCAACCCAGGTTGGCATCTGACTGGATTCTCGATCAATCAAGACCGTGAGACAGGATCTAGGTCAAGTAGGCCTGGTAACCAGGTCACTAGCAAGTCCTATCATGCCCACTCTGCTTTAATCTTCTCTTTCTGAGGGGAAAAGGGATTGTTTGTTGTAGCTGGAACACTCATGCTATTGACAAATTCCCTTTGCTTTGAGACAAGGTGTTTCACAGCACGGTGCACTATCCTGCTGGGATTTTGCTTCAGTTTGACCATTGCAACCTTCCTGAAGTGAATGATGGTGCATTTAAAGAAGGGGGGACATTGAGACTGTTTCATAGTGATGCACTGCTGCCCTTGAAACCTCACTGTGCTTGTGGCTGATGCAGAGCCGCTGTATATGCCATGCCTTTTGCAGAACCAACGCTCGTCCTCAGGAATTTCTAAAACTTACCGAACTACCGAAGTCCTGGGACTGGAGGAACATCAACGCTATAAACTACGCCAGCACGACCCGCAACCAACACATTCCTCAGTACTGCGGCTCTTGCTGGGCTCATGGCAGCACGAGTGCAATGGCAGGTAAGACTCCTCCTGGTCCTCTGGCATCTGTGACAGGTTGTGGTTTTTGATCATGTCCATAAACTATAACAAGGCCCATCACACTTGGTCACTCAGCTTTACGTCTCCTGGAGTCTGCACTAAAGTTGTTGCTTATAAACCCAAAGTGGCGTCCTCACTAATATTGACCTCTGCCAAAATGAGTAGAGTATCTTTTTCTGTCTTTGTCTTGTAAGATCGTATCAACATCAAGCGGAAAGGAGTGTGGCCATCTGCTTATCTGTCTGTCCAACATGTGCTGGACTGCGCTGACGCTGGGACCTGTGATGGAGGCGACCACGCCAAGGTGTGGGAGTACGCCAATACACATGGCATCCCCGACGAGACCTGCAACAACTACCAGGCTATAGACCAGAGTACGTATTCAGCATTAACGTGGTCTGTGGTTTAACATGTCGCTACATACATGAGACTAGTTATGTCATGTGTTGACAGAGTGCAAACCATTTAATGCATGTGGGACCTGCACAACAGACGGGAAATGCAACAAGGTGCAGAACTACACCAAGTGGCGAGTCGGTGACTATGGAGCCGTTGCCGGACGGGAGGACATGAAGGCAGAAATCTATGCTGGAGGACCAATCAGGTTAAAGGATTTGCAGGGATTCATTCAAATCCTGTATCTAAAATGAACATCAGTGTGTTTTTAAAAAATGTATATTCCATACTTCACCTCAAATACTCTAGTTATACTTTTCTGCCAGCAGCATTAAATCACAGATCACTTTGTACTGAAACACCACCTCAGGCATTAGACTGGCTTCAGTGTCAATGTGAATCCCCCCCCCCCCCACAGCTGTGGGATCGTGAGCACAATGAAGCTGGATGCATACACCGGGGGTCTGTACTCGGAGTATGTTGAGAAACCTGACATCAACCACGTTGTGTCAGTGGCAGGCTGGGGAGTAGAAAACGGCACTGAGTACTGGATTGTGCGTAACTCCTGGGGAGAGCCTTGGGTAAGTCCTCGCATTAATACTTCACAGCCTCAGTGGTTTTGAAAACTTAGTATTTTAAAATTGTGGGAGGAAACTGATTCACACTCTATTCCAGTGAACTTGATATTTCTCTCCCCAGGGTGAGAGAGGCTGGCTCAGGATTGTGACGAGTGCCTACAAAGGAGGAAGTGGAAGCCACTACAACCTTGCTGTGGAGGAAGACTGCATGTATGGTGACCCAATTGTACCCATGACCTACCTCTAGATGATCTCTAGGGCCAACAAATCTAGGAGATGAGATCAGGGCATAGCGCTGAGTCTTCAAGGTGTCTTCAAGGTATCTTGAGTAAAAGACCTGGTACAAATAAGCCTGGTCTTCGTTCCTTCATTCTGCTGTATTGGCTTTTTGTTTCCTTTATAACACTTAAAAGGCCATTGGTGCTGTGCCTGGCATTTCTGGGCTAGTTTTTGTTCTCATTCCTGTGGATAACTGGCCAAACAGATGATGTGATCTGTCCAATCCCAGTGGAGGCAATGAACTTGAAATCTCTAACTGTGAATATCAGGTTTTGCTTTCAGCCCCTTGGACTCAAAGAGCAAGGGATTTCTAGATGCACCATTGAATCATACAAGGAGAAACCTATCATAGAGGCAGAGATACAAATGAATCAACTCAATAAACCAGAATGCAGTGCAGCCACAAGACATGTATTTTCAATCGAGGGCGTGACTCACTTTTTCTCAACTAGACTCACTCTCCTGCTCCAACTATGCTATTGCTCTCTCCACCTACGCGTACTGAACGCAACGTTCTCTGGAGGTTGCAAGGCATTCTGGGAAATGTAGGAAGTCATTAACTGGCGTAGAAGGCGAGGCAGGCTGATGGAAAGTGTAACACTGTCATGAACCAGCGCATTGACCCCCATTTACCCTAGAAACCTGCTTTAGTAGAGCTCAAACCTCTTGACAGTGAAATTGCTGAGAACTTGCTGTAATGAGTCTCGTCTGTCTTGAATGTGGGTCACAAGTCAACTAAACCAAGCCAGTTGGTCAATGTCATGTGTTTGTTGTACATCAGTAGTTCTCAACCCTGCTGGTTTTAGTTCCCGCCCTCTACTCAGGGACCCCAGGTGAATTAGTGAATTAACTACCTGGCTAGAAAACCAGCAGTACTCTGGGGGGCCCCCCAAGGACCAGGGTTGAGGAACGTAATCTGGCGATAAACAGACCCCGCCTCCCTTATTGACTGACATGCTTCTGGAGTAGCGTTCAAATTTAATCAGTTATCTACAGCGGCGCACACGCAAAGGCACAATGGCGTCCTCTGAGTTAATGTGTAATTATAAAGCGCCCGTCTCACCGCTATTCAGCCGGGCGACAAAAGAAAACTGAGCACTTTGGCAATTTGGTTGAGAGGACGCAGCAATAATAAAAACATATAAACACAAGCTGCTGTGCTCTGTCGCTGATATGGAAATGCTCGCGTTAACAGTAGTTTCTCTCCAGCATCTCTGGGGAGAACAAAGGATAATCAAACCTTTATGCTGTTGACTTCCAGCCTTTTGAACCAAGGCAAACCTTAAACCTGTGAAGCTGTGGGGTGTCCGAGCCGAAAGCCCACTGTGAAAACAAATATTGAACGTAATTTGATTGTTGAGCGTGATATGATCGCGCCCCCAGCCCGCCCCTGAGCAATCTTTCACGTGAAATCAAATTTGCGCTCTTGATTAAATTTCCTCCGTGTTTTCTCGTTTGCATAATCACAAACAGCGGCGTAATGGATGTGAATGGAAACACATGGCGGTCCGCCGGTCTGAGGCTCCGAAGAAACAAACGACACAAAAACATGAACGCACACCAGCCATGTTCATACCGCGTGATTCAGCATTCATCTTCATTACTGCAATCAATACGGGCAAAATTGATTTTTCAGCAATTCCTGTGGAGCTATCATGTATTGTTACAGTGATCAATATGTAGCACTGTACTCTGTATACATAAGGGGGGTAATGGAAGAGGTAATACTGAAGCCTTGTGGTTAGAGAATCTTGGTTGGGAATATCCTCTTCTGAAGTGTCTGTGAGCAAGGCATTGTAATGGTTGTTCCATTGCAGCTGCCTCTGGTCAATAGTGAAGTAAAACTAAGTGAAGTGTGTGTGTGTGTGTGTTTGTGCTACCTTGTGTAACCCTTCCCCCAGCAAGAGCCCCTCCAAGGCCGTTGCTGTAGATAAATAACTTGCCTGGTGAAATAAGCATTAGAGAACAAAGGAGGCAAACCAGTCAGCCACACACGGGTTTCTCATATTTCACATCAAAATGTATTCTCCAGTGTTGCTGAAGAGGTGATGGACGCCATATCTGAGATCATGGAACTGTTAATAATTAAAAGCTATGCCCCAACCGTGCATTTGAATTATTACTAGTATAAGCAGATGCAATAGGAAAAAGTGGCTCACATTTCTCTCTCCGTGTGTTCCACAAAACCATCAATCATTCATTTATCGTCTCAAATATGAATTGTGCAGACTTTTTGCCTCAAATGCAACAAATCCCCCTTTCCTTGTGACGAGCGGCCAAAAGACGAGGCCCCGGATCACACCGCAGACTGCCTTCATGATTATAAATCATAGCCGCGATGCATGCAACCTGAATATCAGCGGTGGATTAGTTCCACAAGACGGTATAAATCATACATTATCATACTCCCAACTTCAGCAAAAGGCATCTGTGAATTGATTTGCATTGCATAATTCATCTAGAGCACAAACAGCAAAAAATGTTAAAATGAAACTCCCATATTTCTAATAAGCCCGATGTGCACGCATGCAGACGCAACACTACTTGGTCATTAAAAGTGTTTTTTTTTCCCCTGCCAGCAAACCCTTTCCTGATCTGTGTTTTTCCCTTGTCCAGCAAAAACACTTAGACAACAATCACTTAGTCAGTGTGATTCTCGAATCGATTTCCAGCGATAGCAACCCCGCTGCTGTTATGCATCACTCCACTCCTAATCTCACTTCCTTGTCCAATATACTTATGCTACCTCGAGGCGGCCACAGAATTAGCTTTAGTTAATGGATGAGTATTAATCCCTCTTAGTCACAACAAAATTAAGCAATAATGTGGCCATGAATATTTCAGATACACTGCAGCAACACAGGAATCTGCTCGCACAATCTGCCCTGGCTTGCAAAAAAAGAATTGGCAATTCCATACATTATTAATGCTTCATCATAAAATTCATATTTTGCACAAGCTGAAAAGGGACGCTGGAGTGAAAATCCAATGAACAGTCAATACTGTTTCAAACTAACTTGCTGAGCACACAGAACAGAGAGAAACGGCCTCTAAAACACTGCGGTCCATTGAGCCGTGCTTTTGTTCTGCTTTTATCACTTTCTCTTAAGGTAGTGCATTCCTATTGGATCCCTTAAAAACAGACGTGATCCGTCCAAGTCGGAGAGTTCCTGCGAGCCTCCCCCCTGGAAGTTTTAATTAGAGCGCCGGTCACTTGTGTTATCGTTGTTTCGAGAGGGCTGTTTCCACATTCCTGAGCTGCCCACTTCATCACAAGATCACTGGCCGGTGAGTGGTCTGCTCCGGGCGGTCGCCTCATATTCCCTCCAGTTTTTACCTCAAGAATCTCAATTTGAAATCACTTTAACCGCCCAAAGAACTATAAATGTGCTGGAATTTGGTTTGTAGAGACATATTGAAAATGTGCTTAGTTTCACAGGAGAACGTGATGCAGAACAGGTCCTCACATACAGTGCAAGATACTGTGGACATATCACTCTACACTCTAGGCTAGGTTTGTAGTTTTGTTGTCCCACAGTCTTCATGGGGCCACAATCAAATACAAATGGGGTTATCAATCAGTGTAAAAATGATCTATATGTTATTCCTTTTGTTTAGAGCAGTTTGATCAATATTTGTGAATGAAAACACAACCTGCCTCCAGGCCAGAAACTTGAGAACGAAGACCCGAACTTTTGATGTTTTTATATGCACATTGAGCATTATGGAAGTGTTGACACACAGCGATGCGTGGATCAAAGAGCTTCTTCGCAAGACTGCCGGTGTATTCCTTTATCGCAGAGAAAGGAACATGGTGTGCATTGCAGTGTGGTGGGAAAGAGCAGTGACTAACATCAATCTGCTGGGCAGCTTTCTTTTTGCACCTGGTCTGTTATGATACAAAAGACTGACACAGTTTCCCAGAGGCAAAGAGCTGGAAATCCATGCTTCTGTTATTGTAACCTAATAGATAAGAGGGTGGCAATAGAATAGGCCTGAATAGCCCTGTAATGCACTCTGCAGCGGCCATATTGGAGGACGTCAGTTATTGGACAACAGTGATTGAACAGTAACAGGAAACAGCTGGTGTTGTGTGTCGTGTTTAGATAATGTTCGCTTGATAGCTAGCTAACCATAGTATCTGGTCAGCTAATCACTGTCTTGTTGTTATCACATCTGATTAGCACACTAGCTAACGTATATAGTAGACACTAGCGTTAGCAGTGGCTAGTAGTCCCATGTTAACAGTAACTAAACTAGCCTGCTGGCTAGTTAGCTAGCTAGCAGTTTGTTCAGGTTAACTGAGCTGACTCTTCTCCAGCGTGTTTTGGAGTAGAGACTAGGGCTAAAGACAAGACAGTTTACTCAGTCACAGTAACCTACATTTGGAGACAAATTCACTTCATCACACTACACCAACAGCCACGCCTTAGTGAATTCACGGAAGAGGAGAAAGGAGTCAAAACAGGTCAACATTACGGGTGTTGTGCCAAAATGTATATTCCCGCCAACAGGGTGGTGTGTCCTTGTTTTGTTGTGTGTTGTTGGTTTGCCACTGTAACAGAAAATTAAACAGAAATAAATGACAAGTAGACTAATGTATAGCCTGACAACTTCCTTGTAGCATCAATGGCTAGTGGTTTGAGATAACAAGATCACAGACAAGCGTGATCTCCATTCATTACAAGGCAACTACGTAGGTAATTTTCATTAGGCGACTTTTTATACTTTCTAATGCCATTTGAAAAGCCAGCGAAGGGGAAAACAAACTACCAAGATTGAATTACTTTCTTTCCTGGTGTGAAACTGAGGCGAAGATGCTGCCAGGGGAACCACATTTTCTAGTTTCTAATGTTTCTAATGGTAAAACAGCATTTTAATAACGTTTCACAGCATAAGAAAGAACGAAAGTAACCTACCAAAAGTAAACCTACCTAGTTGTAATCGTACACTTTTATTAAGTGTATTTCTCCCACGGTAATTTCCTTGTGCAGTGGCAAAACAACACACATCGAGGACAAAACAAGGAAACACTAGCAGGGAAATACATTTTTTAAAGTTTTGCCTTCATTGATAGTTCACAGCGAAAGAGTGACAGGAAAAATTGGGCAAGGGCAACAAACTTCCCAGACCGGCTCCAACCCCAGGACATCGGTTACATGGTGTGCACCTTAGCCAGCTGAGCCCCCAGGATGCCCCAGAAACCCATTTTGCTAGGCAATACTACATTTTGGCAACAACACAGGTTTGGTAACAGTGCTTTCTCTATCTAGCTGCTGTATCACCTGCCTGTCACTGATGTCAACAATAGGGCCGCGGCGACTGATTTGAGGCTGATTGGAGTACTGTGGATACCATCTGTTATCAGGGGTTACAAGTACTAATCTCATTGATCAAACTGTCCCGGTAATCCATAAAATTGAACTATTACAAGACAAAAAGGGGGTCGGTTTGGTTACTGTGGCATGACGATCACGTTGTAGTGTGTGCAGCCTCCAAATACTCAGAGCTGGCGTCCATTGTTCCTTCAATGGAGTCAAAATATGCTAATGGCATCTGTCTTGTGGAACGGCATGGGCGACTTTCATCTCACAGCCATTGGCCATCATTATGTTCAGCTTGGCACTCTCTTATTTTGAAGGGGGGGGGGGGGATTTAAGGGTGGTTTAAAAGACCTAACCTGGAATTGCAGTGTGGCGCCCCCTGTTGAAACCCCCTCCTTCCAGTACTGGCTTTGTCTATGCAGTGATTTATTGGCTTCAGGATGTTTCTCTGAAATGTTTTGTTTGGGGTTTTGAGGCGAGGACTGGCTGGTGTGATCGCCAACCGTGAGTTTTACACGGATGGTGTTTGTAAACAACGGAGTAAACACACCTGTCTTTTCATTGATGAGGGGTGAAGTATGTGTGTAGCCTATATTTCCATCTACCAAAGAATGGGTAGATATATTCCTGAGGGCACCTGTAAAGGGCAATGCCAGTATTAAACTCTTCTGAAAGGAAAGCCAGAAGCCAAACTGTAAGAAAGCATGCTTCTCCAAAATGCACGTTATAATAAACAACAATCACCCTGCACTAATGTGTATGTGGAACCACCTCAAGCCTGCCTGATATTGATTATATAAACATTTTTTTCTCATAATCGGTTGCATCCCTGCAGATTGGTGCTCCCAAGACAGACAGTGGCTGGCTACTGGAACAAAGGGCCTTGGCGTTTTGGCACTCAGAGGGTTAAGGTGTGTGAATGATGGCATCGACGCACAGTGATTAACGATATTGATTCACGAAGCACGCGGAATTGTGATGTTTTAGTACCTCGGGAACAAAGAGATATGCTGTCCTGCTGTAATTGATTTGGTAGACATTGCCTACTGCTGAGCTCATTTTTTCTGATTTGATGATCTATAAAGAACTTTTTGTATTATTATTATTAAAAAAATGCCCAGATTCTGTGGACGCCAGAGTTGATGTGGACTAAACCCCTGCCTGTCTAAATGTGGCTTTGAAGAAAGGGGAGCCTGCCGCCAACCGGACCAGGAACCGGGTCTGGAGCGAGAGCGCCCCGCCCCGCCCTCTACCCGTCTCACCCTCGGTCCTTATAACCGGAGAGCCTGTTGGAGAGCCGCTCATACACAACAGGAACACTGGAGACAACACCACCGTACATGAACTGTTCTGGAGACCAACTCTGGCTACAAAGACTTTTACGGATTAACATTGGCGCTTTCACCTTTTGACGACAGAAAAAAAACCAAAACAAAAATCAAACAGAAGTGGTCATGGATTTTCTCAATCACAACTATTTGAATGCGCGCAGCCCTTATGACTATACTTTTAATTTCTGGAACGACTATCTCGGTCTGTCGACGTTGGTTACGAAGAATAATAAGCTCAGCATGCCCCAGAATCCCAACTCCATCACCGAGTCCCTGAAAGCGACCCTGGGCTTGGACGATTCCCCGGCGTGTCCGTGCGTAATCGCGGGCGGCGGCAGCGGCGGCGGCGGCGGAGACAGCGGACCGCTGGACTGCTGCTGTCCGACGGGAAGCCCCCCGCCGGCCTCCATCCTCGACCTGAAGGAGCGTTTCTCGATACTGAGCCCCTTCCAAAACCAGCTCGGCGTCCCGCTGCCAGAGAGGGAGATGGGCTTTGGGGGGAGCTTCGCGGGGTTTGATCTGTTCGGCATGGAGAGGAAGATGCGCAAACCTGCTTCCAGGAGCAAGCAGGAGCCCAAAATCTGCGTCTTCTGCCGAAATAACGGAGCCCCGGAGGAGGTGTACGGCTCCCACGTCCTGAAGACACCGGACGGGAGGGTTGTGTGCCCGATACTGAGGGCTTATACCTGCCCCCTCTGCAGTGCCAACGGGGACAATGCCCATACGATAAAATACTGTCCACTCTCTAAAGACCAGCCGGCCCAGCGACCATTAAAGGGAGGGAGGGCAGTGGGTGGTAAGAGAATGAAAATATTCTGAACAGACAGACGAGAAAGTTAATTGAATTGCACTGAACAATTTTCAGATTACTGTTTTGATTTTGGCTCTAGCCTTTATCCCAGTTTCATAAACAGATATTGATTTTATCTTTTTTTCCAAGATCTCTTATATTTTTATAGTTCCTTTATCCACATAGAATAATTTTATGCTTTATACATCGGATTTATCTTTTCCTTTATAGTTTGTAGTCATTTGAGCGTGTGCATATAAATACACCTATGTATCCATAATCACAAAGTGTGAAAAAATGAAACAAGTATTTTGGTCACGTAGGGAAACACACTGACATTGGCAAAAAGGGTATGAATGTCATATTTCTACCAAGTATTTTTGTACGGTGAGCTAAGCTTGCTAGTTTTTTCTTTATCTTTTTGTCTTAGAAAACCAAAGTTATGTTTGCCATTAAAAAAAAGCTCAAGAATGTGTCATTAATGAGTACTTGTGTGCATCTGACTGGAGTTAAGAGCTCTTTGATCCCATCTGCCTGCCCTACAAAACTCCACAACATATTTTCCAACTTGCTCTAAAAAAGTTGACATTCAATCTGTGTGGCAGGAAGAGAAAAAAAAAAACAAGACAATGTAGCCTCTGTTTAGGACTCATATTCTCTGGGGAACATTAGAATCGATTGTTGCCAAGCCAAACCTCTTTTCCAATCCTATGTGATGAGTTTCAGTCAGCATGCCCAGATGAGAGATGCTAGCCTACATTTTTTATGTTTACATTCCCAAATAAGGGCGACACACTGGATTCCTTTCCTCTCTCGGTATCTCTTCCACCTTCTTTCTTTCTCTATGGTGTTTTGTTTTGTTTTGTTTTGGTTTGCCCTGACAATGCTATCCGCCAGAGATTAACATGGGGTGAGTCTGCTCCGCAATATAAAGTGGAGGGAGGCCCATTGACCTTTCACTTTTGGGGAGGGGGAAACAGTGGAGAGAAAAACATACACAAATGAATGTGATTCAACTACAACGTATTATAGTCCAGTTTCATTTCTGAAGAATCCCCCAAAAAAAGCAAAAATGTTGTGAATGTATGATTGAAAGTGTCACTTGCAGGACTGCACATTTCTGACAGTTTTGTTTACCAAAGGAATACAATTGCATTGAAGAAGGAAGAGATTTGCTGTATTGTATATAAAGTGATGTTTATTCAGTATTTTAACATTACAAGTGACTTCAGAGGGCGCTACCTCAACAGGATTTTGTACTTACATGTAAAATGTCAACAGCAGTTTATTGATATAGTGCTGCCATTTATAATAAGGGTTTTGATAGTATTTTTGATCTTTGTATAACATAATTGTATTTTCCTTTTGTTGCATTTAACATTATGGAAGTGAATTTCCAAGAAGCTATAAGCATTGCTCACCAAAAGGTGATTGTCTGTAAATAATGATTATACCCATACTTTTTAAAGTTTAGTTGTTCAATGTTACATTCTTGAGAGTGTGCAAGAGAGTGGATATTGAAAAAGATTGCCACTTTTAACAGAGGTTTTTGATTAAATGAATAAGAGAAAAAAGAAACACTGTTGAACTTTGTTATTTATATTTTACCACAATTTCCTGTATGCTGCTGTGCAGAATAACAACATATGAATTCACTAGAGAAATAAAAACTTATCAAATATTTGGAGCTGCATCGTCACATTCTTCAGTTGGCTGACTCACCAGCTGACTGACTGGTTATATAAAACCCTTTTTCTAACCAGGAACCTCGTCTAACATCACAGTATTCTTTACAGCAACTGACCGATTTAGTAACTGACTGACTAAATCAACCTTTACTTAACCAGGAAAGTTGACTAAGAAATAGCCTCGTCCTGATTGGCTGGCTAACTGCCTCCCTATTGGCCATGTTTCCATGAGGAGTAACCCGGCCAGTGGCCACGCTCCGGTTAAGGTCTTACTCAAATTGAGCTGTTTACATGAACCTTCACTCCCCTACTGCCAATAAACCAGTTAACAGACTAGTCCTGTCCACTGAACATGCAGTTACCCTCTAGATTACTTTTAATACTTGGGTAAGAAGTGATGATCCCAATAGTAATAGTTAATACTGCTCGCAGCCATGTTTTTTCCTGACACCATAATGTACCCATGATGCTGTGCGAGTCTGATGAAGTAATCCAAAAATAAAGAGTAAGATGTTGGCATACCACATGGGAGTAAACCAGCCATCTTAACTGGGTTTCCCATAATAATAACAGTTTAGTTTAAGCTTAACTGGTTTTGTTCTGTTTACATGAGTCAACCCAAAACCAGTTTGCCTGAGTGACTGGGATCGGATCATGTACGCGATGAGGCCTAATAAATCACGCCCTGACGCTAACAAAAACGTAACATTTAGCACAGATAAAAACATTGTGTTTAACCTTTGCCTCTGGACAAACTGGGAGCGGTGGCGATCTGTTGCATCCCGCATCTAAAAGACCCGTTTCAGGAGGACAAACAAAGTGCCACGGTTGTTCGCGGCTCTCGCCCCGTTGTTTAGGGAGGTCTGCCCACACAGGAATGTCTTGGCTTATGCCTCGCCATTCAAACAGATCATGTTTGCACTGATGTGGATTGAATAGCGGGCCCTCCCAGCCTCTCCGCCTGCCATCTGTGGAATGGCTGCTGCAGACATATTAAGGGGCTCGACTCAGGCAGAAAGCTCTTCTCCTTGTTTTGTCGGGAAAAGGGACGGTGCAGTGTTACGCAGCTGTGAGCGCTTACGACTTGTTGCAGCAGATTGGATTGTTTAAAAATGTGCCAGCGAGGGAAACAAAATTGATATGATAAAATCGTAATGGGTTCGTGAACGGCCTCATTGTCTCGCGTCTCAGCCACAGTGGCAACAACATCAAACATTCATATGTGTGTTGCTGAAGCTGATGCGCAAAAACACACCAGGAGGACTGTACATACATTAGCCTGAAGCATTTGGCTGGTGTCACTCTCACCTTGCCCCCACCCCCCCTCCCCCCCCACTCCCTCCCCCCATCTTCATGCGTTTCTCCAGCTGAGGCTCCGGCATTAAAAATGGATGACTACTAAGTGCAACAGGGATTTATCTCTGTGAGAACAGTGGTGAAAAAGCCTGGCGGGCTAGCATTTCAGGCAAACATAGTCGGCTAACAGGTCCTATTCCCACTGCACCGCAGCCTCCATTAGCCGCTCGGCAGACAGGGCCCATATAATCTAGTTAGTTCCACCGTTTATGAGATATGTATCTTTCATGATCATATAATATGGCTTAGCTGGCGGGTTGTTATGCAATATTAGGCCGGCATACAGTGTGTGCTTACGACAAATCTCTCTACACCGGGCAATATGAGATAGATTTGTTTCAAGGCGAGGCGGGATCAGATGAGATGTAAAAAGACCAAGTTCTGCCTCACAGCTCCAGACATTCTTTATTTCTAAAGATGAGATGGGCGAGCGAAACATTTTAATTAAAGTTGGAGTTATTGGTCAGTCATTGACTCCAAATAGTTAGCACAGATAATGAGAGGCAACTGGATCCCCCCTCTGGCAAATGATTAAGAGTTAGCTAATGCACTGCAGCAGTATTTAACATGACTTAGAGGTTTCATTAATCCCAGCTGTTCTCTACATGGAACATTCTGGTTTGAATTGACGGGGTTTATTGTACAGTACATCACAAGGTGTACTCACCGTTTACTGGGAAAGCGATAGCTGTGGCCACGTTTCGCGTGACCTTTCGGTGACCTCAGGTGCCAGGTTAAGATTTGAGGAATGTGCAGACATTTCACGTACCGCATGCCTCCTGCGCTGCATTGACTCTTGGCTGCCTCTTTCTACATTGGGCAAGCATTTTTGAAATTGCTGCACTTTAATGGTGACAGGAATTTCTCTGGCCTGTGCAGACTGTGGCTGACTGCAGAACTGAATCGAAATACGTAACTACTACTACTTAAAATCCATTAAAATCAAACCCCCGAGACCCTCTAGCTCTTCGCCCTTGCCGTAATAGGGCCAATTGAATATTTCTGACATGTCTGGTTCCTCCGGCCGATGCAAAAAGCTCAAAGGCTAAAATGATGGTGCATGTGCATAGCATCCTTCTTTTTCATTGACCAATATGCTAACAATGTTGAAGGCAGATAATAACTCACGGATCTGTGAGAATTCATTTATGGGTCCCATCATTTCTCAGAATGCACTCGTAATAAGGATGTTCCTGTCGCCTAGCAACTCCTGGAGGATAAAATTGGACAGCAGCCGAGCATGAAAGTCATTCCATAGCGCGAGGTAAGGAGGATACCCTCTTTAGCCTTCGCATTAGACAACCTATTGGTGAATTGTTGGAAGTGTGATTTCAGAGTCTGAAGATACGCACCTGAAGTTTTCAAGTAATATAATATAACTCCTGAAGGTTTTTTGGAGTATTTTCTGATTGATTCAAAAGAATGCTTTCCCCTGTGGCGAGGCGCGGTATTACAAAAACATGCTCATATTTTGTGACAGCTCCTGTATCCAGTGTTGTTCAAAGCTACCGGGGTGGAATGAATCATAATGACGAGTACGGTGTTAGTGAACTCTCCATCACCGCCGCTGGACCGACCATGCGCCGGGGCTGTGTGATACCGACCCCCCGGGAACAGATTACAACTTTGATGCTGTAATTGAAATTTCACAAAGGGTTTATTTGAAACCGAATCTCGTTGCTGTTTAAGTGAGGCGGACAGGTTATTAAGTTTCTTTCACAGCATGATCAGCTTATTTCTCAGCGGCTGTTTCGGTGGTGCAGATGTACTGTCAGCTGGAATAATCCTCCAACTCACCGGCGCATGTTCAGAAAAGATCTTCAATTCAAACAATATCTTTACATGACAAACCATAACAAGTCATTTCAACTATTCTGTCTTAAAATCGTGTTTTCTTGAAACAAGTGATAAAAACAATGTCACATGTGTCCAACACTAATCAACTAGTTTTAAGAATTTCTTGATTAAAGTAAAACGATCTTGACACTAGTGGAGTGATCTGCCTTAATTGAAGATATTGTCCAAAAAAATCTTGAAAAAAGTCAAACTGCATTGGAAACAAATCATAGTATCTATTTTTTCTACTTGTTTTAAGATTTAAATTGTGAATAGACATTTTTGCCGTGTTGGAAAAAAGGGGAGCAAGTCTGTAGTGTACCTCTTAAACTACAGTGCAGATTGAACTCCTGTGTGAGCTGAACTGGCCTGGGTCAAAAAGTGTTTCCAAATAATTCTTACTGTTTGTTCTGATCTGTTTGGCGTACGGAAAATGGAAACACGTACATCCGCCTCCAACACCACAGATGGATTAAGGAGATTTTCCAATACATAAAACTTGATTAGATTCTCCCTTAGCGGCTCCCTTAAAACTTCTGACAGGACATGGAGACGTTTTGCCTATCCTAACTGAGAAGTGTGACTAGGGTAGGGACCCCCCTCCCCTCTTTCATCTCCCTTTTCACTCATTTACCTTCTCTTCTTCCTGTCTCTCTCTCTTCTTTCCCCTGGGGGTGGGTGGTAATATAGCCTGTAAGTGGGACTTGTGGGCGGGATGGGAGGGACTGTGAAGCTGCCTATGGTGGGTGGGTGTTGATTGAAAATTGTATCACATGGTTGTGAATCATGAAAAGTATACCACATTTTCCTTCAAATACTTTACTGTGGTCGCTTAGACTTTCTGGTTGGCCCTGAGCAGCAAACCCCACCCATCTGCACCTAACAAGACTACAAGGAGCTTCATGTTCAGCCCGGTTTGGGCCCGACAAGCGGTCCGAGTCCCAGAAACTCCCGAGAACACAAGCTATTCTTCTGCACCGTAATTTGTCTCCATTCATATCTATTTCATTCTACTAGACAAAATGTTCATTAAAAATGGCCCAGGGTTGTTTTTGTTTGATCGTGTTGCTACATTGATCACCGTCCAAGTGGTAAATTGATCTGTTTTCTATCTTCTCTTATTCAATAATGCAGTAGATTAAAATAGCCAGAAGCTGGTCTTTTCCTCCGACTTGAGATTGTTTCTGTGTCAAACTGATGGAAGTGCTGCCACGTTTCACTGAAACTTGGGATTTATTCCTCTGTAGGTGGGAGCTGCACTGGCAACGATGGCAGCCTGAGCCCTGATCTGCCTTATAGACAACTGAACTCTATACTGCAGGGTTAGGGTTAGTAACGTGTCAACATTTGTCAAAGAAATCAATTGCCAATGAAAGTTGGTTAAGCAGAGTGATGGATCAATCTGTTAACCCTCGCCTCTCTAGTGGCTTCAGACAGACAGGCCTCTAACTTGCACCGCAATTTTGGATCACATGCCCAGTTTGTAGTTAGTTAGTTAGACACTCAACTTATCTTGAGGATTTTATAAAAGGTTCCCCTTACCTACATAGGGCTTTTCAATAGTACCAAAGTATGATACCTGATACCAGAGATTTACAAGCATCATCAGTATAGTCAGTAACAAATTCAATTCAAGTACAGTGAGAAGACAAGCCTGTTAAAGGGTAATTCCGGGATTTTTCAACCTGGCCTCTATATCCACAAAATTGCTTATCATACCTTTAAGTAGATCCCAAAAGTTTCGGAGTTGATCCGGTAGATCGGCTCAGTCGGCAGTCGCGAAACGGCGGCTCAAGGCTCCAATGTAATCCAGGGCATGTCTAGGCGGTCAAAGTACGTCCACTAAAAGTGCTTGATTTTGCCACTGACAGGCTCATATTGTTATTCATGTGTCTGACAAGTGTCTGAGAACATTACCAAAAGGATCACTACAGAAATAGACCAGAAATAGACCTTTTTTTAACAACAACTCTCAACTCTCAACTCTCAACTCTCAACTCTGACAAAGGTGGTGTATGAAAGCAAGGGGATTCACTCGTTGCAAGAAGAGGATCGTGTAAACAACCGTCCTCTTCCTGCAACAATCTGAGCCTGTCAGTGGCAAAATCAAGCACTTTTAGTGGACGTACTTTGACCGCCTGGACATGCCCTGGATTACATTGTTGCCGCCGTTTCGCGACTGCCGGCTGAGCCGATCTACCGGAGCAACTCAGAAACTTTTGGGATCTACTTCAAGGTATGATAAGCAATTTTGTGGATATAGTGGCCAGATTGAAAAATCCCGGAATTACCCTTTAAAGGGCTGGTTAGTTTTGTGCCATCTGCCTGCTCCTGTATTTAACATTGCCTCAGACTCTGAACATTAATCCTCAAGCAGTTTTCAATATCCTACAGATGGGATTCATGGGACTCGGATTCATATCAAGTTAGTAGTTATAGTGCACTGAGTGAATCAGGAGGCGGAGCTGATGTGACTGACACAGGAAGTAGTTTGACATTGAAATAGGGTGTTGGAAAGTAAGGGTGTGGCGGTCTGGGTGGGCGGAGACATTTACCTTTGACCCCGGGTATCAGGGTTCAAATTCAGTTGCCCATGCTGCTGTTTTTCCCTGCCACCTACTGCACCTACTCGTTTCTTTTGGAACATTTCTTCCATGTTTTTTTGCTAATAAAGTTTTTCCTCGTCTTCACTGTGGGTCTTAGGCTGGTGGTGCCTGTTCCTGTAAAGTCCTTTGAGACATGCTGTGTGATGAGGGGCTCTATAAATAAACTTAACTTGACTTAACCATGACCAAAACCTGAACCCTAACCTTAACCAAAGCTGGTTTGCTTGCCTCACCTTTCACATAGGAAAGAAGAAGAAGAAGAACAAGAGATCTTATATTCCTACCTTTCATTTAACACTAAGATGAGACTAAAGGCATTTTCTCCTCTTTCTCAAATTCAACAAACACATATCAGCTCATGTTGCTCATGTTGATCTCCAAATCAGAAATAAGTGTAATTTAACTCTCCTGAATATGAGACCAAGAAAGATCCAAAGAAAAAACCTCAATATGGTGTTTTGCGACTCCTTTTTCGCCTCTTTCAGTTTTCATATCCTGCTGAAGCCATTTTCCAATTGAAGCCGTACAGTAGGAGCTGGTTATCATTGTATATGACACATGATGACACATGTTGGCATCAATAATTTATCTCATAAAGTCTCAACAGTTGATTCTCTCTGTCACCTCCTTGTTCCTAAGGGGATTTCAGATGGAGGTGATCACTTCCCTGTTTCTTAAGAGATTAAGCTGAAGTTGTTTTAGTTACCTAACCTTAACCAAAGCTGTTTTAGTTGATTAACCTTAGCCTAAGTTGTTTTACTTGCCTAACCTCCACCTTAGCAGTTTTACAAACGTAACAGGTTTTCATAAGTACAACTGTTGCTGTGAGAGCATGTAGACTGTGGTCTGGTACAGTATCACAGACTGAAACTGGAGTTGTGACAACTGACCACAGCTCACATACTCAGAGTGAGTCAAGAGCTGCTCTGGAAAGAAAGTTATTCAATGGACATTCAGATTTAATACAGGCAATAAAAGCGAGGGGCAGATTTCAGCATGCACTGTACTTCATTTGTTCCTGTAAACACACGACAGGTGTTGCTAAGAAGAGGCTCATTCATCGACGGGATCACAGCAACAACCCGGACCAGTGATCCAGTGAGTTTCTAGGTCTGCACAGTTAATGTGTTTTTGTCAGTGGGAAAATTCCAGCGGTGCACCGGGTCCCATGTGGTTGTGGTTTGGGTGAGAGGCACAGTAATGCGTTTGTGACGCAAGCTGGAGGAAATTGCAGAAGCTTCCTGCACAACTGTGCTTTTGTACCACTTCCAGGTGGATACCAGGCCAGCGTGCAGCAGGGTTTTCATTAAGGAAAACAAGACGGCCTCGGCTTCACCCAGACGGAGGAACACGGTGCAACAGCACCCCCCGGAGGCTGGCAGTAGGGGATTCATGCAGGCAAAATAAGATCAGTTTAGTTTCACTGAAACACCAGAACATGGTACAACAGCGCCTCCTAAAGAACATTCAGGAAACGTACAACACAAATCTGTTTTTCAGTCAGAGGCACCGTTTGCACATTTTTTGCACATTTCACTTTTTGCACATTACACATATTTTTCTTTTGCACTGAGCATTTGTATATTTTTGTATATCTTTATGTATTTATTATTCTTTATATTTATTATTCCTGTTGTCATTTTTATTCTTAGTTGTGATATTCTATGTCTCATCTGCTGTAACAAGAAATTTCCCCTTGGGTATTAAAAAAGTACCTACCTACCTAACTATCACTGGGATGCATGTAGGATTTATTATATCAGGGTTATATCAGGGTCAGGATTACAACAGTAGGTCATAAAAAACAACTAAACTAAAGCTACTAATGAAGCACACTGAAAACTAACTCAACTAAACTGAAATTAAAATGAAATGAAAGAATGAAAAATGCAAACCTATATCAACCTGCTTTATGTTTATTCTCCACTTTTCTTCATCACACTATTGACATGTTATACATTTCCACAAATATGTCGTTCAACGGGAATATGTTTGGTGTTTTGGCCTCACAGTAAAACATTTCTCACTTTCTTTGGATTCTTTATCAGAATATAAACATTATTTCTAAACGTTGAGGCAACATTCTTGCTTTTAGGGGGCTGAATTTGGCTAATATACAGCATAGTGACTTTCTCTTGCATGGATCCAGATCCACCGACTGCTTTGACGTTTCTACTGGTGACGTTTTAAACACACAGGCATCATTGTGGTTGATACAGAACAACATTACTTTACTCTATAGGAATGCTGATGAATTATCTGTAGTGTTTCTTTAACTCTAGTGCCACCTGGTGTTTGATGGTTGATAGTGAAAATGAATAAAAGGGAGGAGGCCCCATCAAACAGAAAATTCTTATCCTTCAGCAGATGATGAATGAATGATGATGAATTTTGTAGAGTGTGTGATTATATTTTTTCACTCAAATGAGCTTTATTTCACAGCAGCACTAACAGCTAACTGTCCTCAGAAGATCATCTGGCTGCAGACTCAGTATCCACTGTCAGAGCAATTACTTGAGAAATGGTCGCTTGATGACTTCAGAGACTAACATCTTGGTTGGGCTTGAGACTGGAAGGTCACTGGTTTGAATCCAGTGGTCGTCTGGGAAAATGTGGGTGTAGAAATTGACAACAACCACTTTGCCCTTGAGCAAGGCACTCAACCCCCAACTGCTCCAGAAGAGCTGCCCCATTGGTCAACAGAAGATGCTCCCAGTGTGAATGTATGAAACTGTATGAATGTGAAACAAATCATCGATTAAAGTAAAAGTAATAATCTGCAAGTTTTCATAGAAATAAATGTCTGTTTTGTTACTCTCTACTGATACAACACAATAGTGATCAACCTCTATCCAGTTTACGAAAGCTTTTCCATTTGCTGTTTAAACACCCAGTGTCAGGTGGGTCTTTCCTGGGAACAATCCTCTGGTGAACGGGACAAAGAAAAGAGCGCCACCTACAGGAACTCAAACTCCATCAACAGAAAATCCAAGGAGAAAGACATCACAGTACTGGACACACTGTTTGATTGACAGGTGATCTCTGGGAAGAGCAGAGAGGAACACCACAGTGAGGAGCACTACATTGAGGAACACCACAGTGAGGAACACCACAGCAACGAGGCTGAGCGACAAAGATGGAGACTAAATTAAAAAACAACAACATGAAACTCAGGATTATCACTTTAAAACATGTCTTCTCCTTGGCTGTTGATTAAAGTCAGCATAAGTATTTGATTAAAACAAAATCTGAAGTGTTACAGTCACACGAGTACAGCAGAAACCAAGCCTGCTTTTGTTCCCCAGCCAAATTCTATAGCAGCATGCAATGACTCACAACATTGATAAATCATGAATCAAACTACCAATTCATCATGACTCAATAAAATCCTAACAGTTATTTTAGCTTGTCTTTTTTTGTGTACCATTCTCCTCTGTGTTGAGTTTGGGAGTCATCTGGTTTCTGGGCCCAAATTACCACCGTCTGTTTCTCTTGATTTTAGTAGTTTATCTTGGTTTATTTCTCAAATTTCTGAAACACACAGTTTGTTTTTATTCTTTCTTTTTTCCATATTTTCTAATCATCAGTATGAGCCAAATGTTAAATGCAATCTCATTTGTTGCCACAAGGTGTCAGTCTTATACAACCTTCCAGCAGAGAAGGCTCAAGCAGGACCCTCATTAGCCAAACCAATGTTTTTCCAGGAAGTGGTCGGTGAGCCCTCCCTCCAACCACACACACACACACAAACACACACACACACACACACACACACACACACACACACACACACACTCACGCAAACCATGTAAAGAAGGGTGGGGCACAGAACAGGATTAGGAAATGCTGTTTGTGGATTAGGAGACATGTTATTATTCTGTGGTCATGGATGAACTGAAAATAAGGAATAAAAATACACACACACAATTTATCTTAAGAGCAAATGCATGCCACAAAATAGTGATAGTTTTTATCCTCAGTATTTTCTTCTTAGATTTTATGGCGAAAGGTTTCCAGTTTTTTTATTTTGGAGAAAACCCTCCTGGCCGATGAAACCCTGACAGGCAGTAGCACGTCTGCTCCTGGATTCAAACTACACATCTTTAGATCAATGGTAAACCAAATCTAAGCATCTACTGAGTGTTTCTGTCACCTTGTTGCAATGTGGATTTTTACCTATTTGATTGCCACCACTGTCATCAGACTGTGAGATGGTGAAAATGATTAGGCAGGTTGAGAAAATCAATAAATCAATGAATGGAAAAATTCACCCTCAGATACTTTCACTGTTATACATCATAAATTTATGATGTTCAATACATTCCAGGAGTTATTTTGTGATGAAGTGTTGTAATTTACTTTTTTGGTGTATCTACTTTCTGTCAACCTGTCATCTAATTCTACTTGAGATTTCCTATGTTTCCCAGCATGCCTTTCAACAACCCCCAGAGAAGGGGCGTGAACTTGTTGCATTCAGCTGTGGGTTATACTGTAGGTGGAGAGACTGATAGCGATAGCATAGTAAGAGCAAGAGAGTGAGACAAAGCAAGAGTCGTGCAAGAAGTCTTGTGGCTGCATTGCATTCTGGTCTATCTCAGCTACTGCATTGCATTCTGGTCTATATTGGCTACTGTCAGTGGAGAAATTGGTCTCTCTCTCTCCTCTGATGGATTTCTCCTGTATGATTGTTGATTGTTGATTGATTGAAAGAAGCTCTTTGATTCTGATTGGCTGACACCAAAATCTGACGGTTACCGTTGATGTTTTAGATCAGTGAGACATTTTCTGATATCAAACTGGAAATATCTCAACGTGACTGTGTTTTGGCCAGTCATGTTTTATGATTTCATGATTTTATGCTTCCCTCTTTCATCCCTAAGATAAAAAGAGTGAATAACTGCCCGTATGATGAAGGACGCTAGTAAAACTTAAGGTTAGTGGGTGGCAGGAGCGCTGCTAGGAATCCTGGGACACCTGACAGGGTTTAATGTTGTACTTATAAGACAACAGGATTGTGGGTACACGGAGGGGGAGGGGTCTAGTGAACAGCCTTCAACTGCTTTGTGCTGCAGATTCCTCAGGAGTGTCAATTCACTAAACCCTGAGAAAAATCTGTGCATCTAAAATCATTTGTCTGTCCATCCATCCATCCATCTATTTATCTATCATCTATATATTTTGATATATTTTACTCAAATCTTTTCCCCAAAAACACAAATAGTTTTCTGATGTGTTCATCATAACTCGGTATCCTGCAGTAGAACCAAAACAGAAATGACACCAGCATCTATCGAGCTCTACTTTGGTCTTAGTTAGACACTCATGAGATTCCTATTGAAATTTGAAAAACTCGTCATGATGTTAGCTGTGTTGACTGTTACAGAGTTGGCTGTCATCAGGCCCATCAGGCTGCAGGAATTAATAACGCTGTGATGCTACCAGACATGAATAGAAAGTATCAATCAGAGATCAGACAGCCAATTAGTGTCTATCTGCAGGAATCCTCCTTAATCTGAACAGAATCAGAATCAGAATCAGAGTCAGAGTCAGAGTCAGAGTCAGAGTCAGAGTCAGAGTCAGAGTCAGAGTCAGAATCAGAATCAGAATCAGAATCAGAGTCAGAATCAGAATCAGAATCACTGTATTGGACGAGTATGTTTCCATATACAAGGAATTTGTGAAGATAAATAAAAATAAGAAATAAGGAGTTGAAATACTTCATTTACACTGTTATAAAATCAGGAAACTAAGAAAATACAACATGATAACATCTGATCTCCTGTAGTAGAAACACTTGATCAACTAAAAAACTGAAACTAATCTATAAACATTGGATCAACTATACTAAACTATACTATATTATACTATACTATACTACACTACATTATACTATACTATACTATACTATACTATACTATACTACATTATACTATACTATACTATACTATACTATACTACACTACATTATACTATACTATACTATACTATACTACATTATACTATACTATACTATACTACACTACACTATACTATACTATACTACATTGTACTACACTATACTACACTACACTACACTATACTATACTATACTATACTATACTACACTACATTATACTATACTATACTACACTATACTATACTATACACTACATTATACTATACTATACTAAGCCATCCTATACTATACTATACTACACTACATTATACTATACTATACTATACTACGCTATCTTATACTATACTATACTACACTACATTATACTATACTATACTATACTATACTATACTACTATACTGCACTATATTATAATACTACACTGTACTATACTATACTACTATACACCAGAACAATTATAAGAACTGAAAAACTATGAAAAATGGTCTCCATAGAAGCCTGGCAGTTTGACAACATGAGACAGATATTTCAACAAGTAATTTCAGTTATTCATTTTCTGAAATAAAATCTGAAAATCAGTGGTGAATGTGAGATTTTGGACATTGACTGTTCATGTTGATGAATTAACCTCAGTGTACTGAAAAATAAAATAAATTAAAAGCATTTTTTAAAAATTAAATTAAAACAGGTTTACAGTTTGTGAAGGAATTGTCAGGAATGTCAGGAATTGTGTTGTATTTTCTCTCATTTAGGGTTGAGCTGCATGGAGGATATTCCAGACCTGGAGGACATTCCTTCATATTTTCCTTTTTATTGTCTAGAATCTACAATACCAATCATTTAACATCACGGTAAAATGGAGAGTCCACACTAACAAAACTTCTGTTGCTAAAAATGCGTGGATTTGTCATATTAATAAATGTGGTTAATGTTAAAATAAAAGAATCCCAGTGCTTACTGGGTGAATTCTCATCCCAGACCATCTGTTACCTTCTGTTTTATACCTCACTTAACTTGCCTGACTTAACTCGCCACAGCTAGGAGGACCCAGATCATTTCCAAAGGAATTTAACCGTTCACAGCCCCTCAAAAACCCCACCTCTCTCTAAATAATAGCAGCCTTTTTTTATAGCGCCCCCCCCCCCCCCACCCCTTCCTCCAATGAATGTTAATGCAATATGGTTGCAGCCTGGCCAGGGGTGGGGATTGACTTGTTTCCAAACACTTAATTCAATTTGTCATCGCCATTCAGGGAGGCTCAAGTGGTCTAATTTGTGTTAATGAGGGGTAATAAAGTCATAGCCCCCTATATTACTGCCAGGGGGGGCGTGAGCGAGTGTGTGTGTGTGTAAGGGAGTGTGTGTGTGTGTGTGTGTGTGTGTGTGTGTGTGTGTGTGTGTAGGGAGGGGGGTTGTAGGTAGGTTATTGACTTGCCTCGGTCTCCGGCGGCCTGCCTGGCTGTTCCCCGTCTCTGTCTTTCGGCCTCTCCTCCTCCCTCGGTTGCGTGCCGTCCATCAGAAGGCCGACGCCCCCCTCTCCCTCTATTGTACCCCTAATTAGATAGCCTTTGTTGGGCTAATGCTGCCGCCATCTGGTCGGCCGTCCGGGGGTGGAGGGGGGTGGGGGGGTGGTGTGGAGGGTCCAGAAGGAAGGGCCTCTGTGGAGGGGAGGCTGTGGGGTTGAGGCCGTACCCCTCCCCATCCTCCTCTCCACCCCCCCCCCCCCCCCCCCCCATTCAACACCACTGGCCAGGACCATCTTTCCCCTCTGGCTGACACCACAAGGACCCTTTCACACTTGAAGGAATTAGTGAAAGATTGATGTCTCCCTCTCCCTCTGTCAGTGTGAGGGGGCGTTGCGACTCAGCGGTGAGACTTTCTCCCCAGTAGCGGTGGAACTGAGCTCCCATCCAGACGGCGGTAGTGTAGGTTTCACAGGCAGCTAGGAGCTTAGTCTTAATGGTTCTGGGTTGTAGAGGTGCAATAATAACTGGAATGGCCGCTTGCACCAGGCAGGTGGAAATGTGTATAAATGTGCGTGACTCTATGAATGTGTTGCAGGGCGACGTTGAAAAAGAGACGATTGAATTGCTCCTGTAAAATAATAAAAGACGACAATAGACGACAATTGTTTGATTTTCATGCAACTTTAATCGAGAAATATTGTTGTTTCATTTTTTTTGGAGTACTTAAAGGGGCGAAAAGTAATCTGAAGTTTATCGTCCTCCATTGGCGACCAGGAGGAATTGCTACGACTTGGAGACTTACGTAACCGTTGAGTCATTGGTATCGATCAACAACCCTATCAACCCCCTGCAGATATACTCTGGTCATTTTGTGCTTTGGGCAGTAAAAGACGTACTTATTGCCCCTTTTACACATAATCAATACAATTAGACCTAAAATCCTCACTGCACTGCTCATATCTTTCTTTTTTTGGCGCCTGCATCAACAATTAGGGCACACACTCTTTTTCAGCACCGCCATGCAGCAAGTATCCTAATCATCTGGCACAATCACATCACCGTGGAGCAGGATGCTACCGGAAAACAGGATCTGTGTATATTGAACTGAAAATTGTACTTCATCACAATTAAAACTTTTGTTTTGTTGCCTTCATTTTTTTTTTTTTAACTCAGCAGAAATGCAATGGGGGAATTTTCTCATTGACGCTCAGCTTGTCTGGTTGATTGGTGTGTTTGTTTTGTTAATAATGTTTGTGTTAGTGTGTGTGTGTGTGTGTGTGTGTGCTGGAGGTGTTAAGCCTCTTAGGAGTGAGTTGATTTCTCCATCCTCTCTCTTTCAAAAGGACACTTTAACCCTTAGATGACCCTGACCAGTTGGCTGACTGCGCCTCCTTCATGCCTCTTTCATCCCACCCAGAACAACATCGTCCATCTGCCCCCCCCCAACACACACACACACACACACACACACACACACACACACACCCCACAGGCCAAGACAACCTCTGCCATGTTGCAGACAGAGGCAGATACTATAGTATGTATCTGTGTATCTATTGAGCAGTTGGAAGGATGTAATGTTGTTACATCACCAAAAAAGTGTTACATTTTGCTACATTTTCAAATACATCAAAACTCCATTTTGCTACTTTGATTGCTACAACACAACAATGATCCAACCTCTAGTCAAGTCATGAAAGATTTTTCATCTGCTGTTCTAAACACCTGGTGTCAGGAAGGTCTGTCCTGGGAAAAAATCCTCTGATGCACAGGAAGTGATGTGTTTTATGTTTCTGGTTTGTTTGGAATCAATAGAAGAAGAACTGGGTAGTTAGCATGAGCAGCGATAGCCACCGTGGCTGAACAGACAAAAAAAAGAGCGCCACCTACAGAAACTCAAACTTCACCAACAGAAAATCCACGGAGAAAGACGTGACAGTACTGGACACAGTGTTTGATTGACAGGTGATCTCTGGGAAGAGCAGTGAGGAACACCACAGTGAGGGATACCACAGTGAGGAACACCACAGTGGAGAACACCACAGTGAGGAACACCACAGTGAGGAACACCACAGTGGAGAACACCACAGTGAGGAACACCACAGTGGAGAACACCACAGTGAGGAACACCACAGTGAGGAACACCACAGTGGAGAACACCACAGTGAGGAACACCACAGTGAGGAACACCACAGTGGAGAACACCACAGTGAGGAACACCACAGTGAGGAACATCACAGTGAGGAATACCACAGTGAGGAATACCACAGTGAAGAACACCACAGTGAGGAACACCACAGTGAGGAATACCACAGTGAAGAACACCACAGTGAGGCTGAAATACAAAGACGGAGACTAAAATGAAAACATGAGGATTTCGAGGATTAACTCAAAGCATGTAAAAAAATAACATAAAATAAACAGCAAATAACAAAAAACACAGAGCATTTATTCCATCTCTGTTATATCAGCATCTGTTTTATTTTATATCTTTATCGGTACTGGAAGACAAAAACAAGCAAAATTCCCATCAGATCATCTCCTCTGTTTGTGATAATAAATCTCTTATACTTTAACAAAAGTGGGGAAAGAAACAGCTCAACTTGGTGAACAGAAAGAAAACATCAATACCAGCTGCTTTAATACGGTAAGCAGAACTAGATCATAAATAACGCTGTAGTTCCTATTAAATCAACACATACACAATAAGAAAACAACTTTGGTTTGTTTTTCTTTTAATATATGGTTGGGAAACGTTAAATTCCATACATGCTTTTCACACATTCAGCTTCATTCCAGACATTTCAATCCCATCAACTGGTGCTGCAAAAATTCACGAACCGCTGCGAGACTGCAGCAAACCGCGTCGGACCGTATTATTTTAGCTGTGAAAGTTTTCCTTGGAATTATAAACTGTGCATAACTTCAGAAAGACTCGGGTCTAAATTCCCTAATCCCGAAAGTCAAACTTCATTAAAGCATTTGATTTATCTTCCAAAGTGCAGCCCGGTTGTTTCAGGCACATGTTGAGCACACCCTTCGTGTAATGGTCTTATTTAGCGGGAGTTGGTTTCCACCCAAACTGGCCCACGTCTCCAATAGCGAAATTAGGTCTGAATGAAATCAGATCCGATTATGGAAGGTATTAGTTCTTGTCATGTACTTGAGGATAATACAATAAACACGGCCCTCAAATAATCACAACCATCAGGGCTGCAATCATAATAACAATAACGAAGTATGGCTGCATTACAATGTCTTGGCTCGACCTGACACCGTGTTATTATAGGTGTCGCTAAAGCCTGCGTTCGTTGTTCCAAAAGTGTTATGCAACCCTTCAGCACTGTGAAAACATTTTCATAGCCCCTGAACAAATGGCCTTTATATATAAACAGTATATGTCTTGTTAGACAAAAGCAAAGTGTCATCTTAAAGAGATGATTACAGGTAAACGAACAAGACCAAGTGCTGTAATAGGCCTGTCAAACCACTGGGTTATATAGCATATATGTCACATGTATTATGTATTTTAGGTTATATTATATGTTTTATGCTAAAATTGTTTTTTATTTGTACTTTTTTTTAGTATTTAGTTTTTTAGGCCTCTGTATTTTGTTTATTTGATACTGTTATGCTGCTGCAACCCAATAATTTTCCCCCAGGGATCAAAAAAGTATCTATCTATCTATCTATCTATCTATCTATCTATCTATCTATCTATCTATCTATCTATCTATCTATCTATCTATCTGTCTATCTATCTGTCTATCTATCTATCTATCTATCTATCTATCTATCTATCTATCTATCTGTCTATCTATCTATCTATCTATCTATCTATCTATCTGTCTTGGTGTGTTAAGTGTGTTTTCTGCACTGCAAAAAAAACCTTAAAATTGTAATTATATCTCACGAAAAACCTCTCAACCAAATTTTTGGGATAATGTTCACATTTCCTGCCACTCGTCTGTGATAACAGTAAATTTAGTAAACACACCAACGCCCTAATATACCACACGCGGTGGCAGGCTGTGTTAAATGATCAAAATGGTGCTAAACCGCTGAAACAGCCGGCCGACGCAACTTAAAGGATGTAGGTTAGATGTGTGATTACCATCTGCGAGAATCATAAAAAGGGCCTCTGCTGCCGCCCGTTACGCCCCGTGGTGGCGTGAACCACTTGGTCCTCAGATAAACGAGCAGAGACCCAAGAAGAAGTCTTCACCCTTGAGCGGACGCACACACACACACACACACACACACACACACACACACACACACACACACACACACACTCTATCTCCGGGCCTTTACGCTCCTGCGACGCTCGCAGGGTTAAAATAAACGTTACTGCTGAACCATATTGTGCCCTCCCTCCTCTCTCCATATCCTTTATTCACAGGCGCGTAATTGGTAGTCAATTTGAGCTCCCCCTTTGCCTATTGTGGGCACATTTTGCTCTGACAGAGTGCGGAAGATTAATGGCTACGAGCAGCCAAGGGAGGCTCGCCTCAGCAAGCATGAGCGCCCTAAATTCATTACACCAATTTCCCCCTGTCCTGCGCTCCCCTACTCACACCCACGAGAGAGAGAGAGAGAGAGAGAAAAAGGGGGGGGAACAAGAATGAAAAGGGATAAAAGCAAAAATAGTCAGATGGTGTCGGTGAAAGAAGGAGAGAAAGAGGTAAAGAAACAAAGGATTAAAGAGATAGCTGCACGTTGGTGGTGTTTCTGAGGTTACACACACACACACACACACACACACATGGTCTGGCACCAGGCGAGTCAAGAGGAGGAGCTGTTGGAGAAGAATGTCGTCTATTTAAATTTCAGTCTGTGTTGACCGCTGAAGTAGTTACAGACGTTGGCTGTGCACCAGCTCACCTCCCACACACACACACACACACACACACACGCACGGAAACAAACGCAGAAACAAACACACACATAGTCACAAAGATACTGCACATTCTCTCTTCCTCATTATCGCTCTCACACACACTGATACTGTACATGCTCTCCATCTATTTTCTCTCTCTCTCTCTCTCTCTCTTTTCACACACACACACACACACACACAGCCTTACATCCAGCCCAGACTCTAGTAGATGTCTACATACAATTTCACTGGAAGTCCTACCTCCAGTCCTCCATCAAAGCATCCCAGCAAGCATTTGACGGACGGCAACATGTAGGAGGTCACCAAGTTCTCCGTCAACCCAAACATGCACCAAATGTCCTCGATACGATATTATAACGCGGTAAAATATGATATAATTATGGTTAAACTATTATTAGAATACCATTGGAAACGGTTTTGACCCAAACTATGCAGGTAGCGGCTACCGATGCGTTTTGGTGCTATATTTACTGGGGTTTTCAACATCTGTTTGACGTCTAAATGTTTGCTGGGATGTGAGAAACCTCGGCGCTCTGCTCATGCCAACGGCTTCACGAGTGTCAGGGGCACATTTAGATCTCTGTCACTGGGCACGGGTGTGTTGGCAGGGCCGGGCTGGCTTGGATGAGCAGGAAACACCTTGAACTTGGGGAATGATAAGGGTGACCTGTCCCCATTTACTTGGGCTGGCCCATAATTGCGGTGATTTATATCTCCTGTCAAAGCCAAAGGGAATGCCCCCGGTCGCCCCTCTGCTCTCTCTCTCTCTCTCTCTCTCTCTCTCTCTCTCTGACTTTATGCTGTAGTTTCTTTGCTCCACCTGGACAGAAATAAAACCAAAGTGCATGCATGTATGTGTGTGTGTGTTATGTTTGAATTTGTGTGCGTGTAGGCATGTGTGTGTATATGTGTGTGTGTGTGTGTGTGTGGCTACATGCGTGCTTATAAATGCTCCAGTATGTCTGCACGTGTGCAGCTCCTATCAGCACGGCGGTGCGTTTGACTGTCAGGTCCTCAGGGCGATGGCACCACGCCCCAAGGACTGCTGGAAGAGGATCTGTCTTGTGCTGGGGCTGAATCTATTGTCCATCAGTGACAGGCCTCGTGGATAGCGCCCTGAGGGACGCCGCTGGGAGCCCAGGCCCCGCCCCTCTAGCGCCACAATGAGCCTGTCTGTCACACGTCAGCCCCCCCGGCTGTCCTTCCACACCACGGCCAAGCACAACCCCCTCCTTATGTCACTGACACATCCTGTCTGTTGTTGGGAACACAAATACATGAAAGTCCTGCAGTATACAGGGCTTTCAGGTGACATAACACACCCTCTGGCGGCCATATTGGAGGTCCTCGCCGACTTGACTGTTTCAACAGTATTTAATAGATCTGGTTAACATCTGCGCTATGTTTATGTTTCATCATCACTCATCATTTCAGATTATACTTGTTAGCTAGCTAGCCATACTATCACTGTCTTGTTGTTAACTCTTCTGATTAGCACACTAAATAACGTAGCTAGTAGAAGCTAGCGTTAGCAGTGGCTAGTAGTCCCATGTTAACAGTAACTAAACTAGCCTGCTGGCTAGTTAGCTAGCTGAGCAGTTTGTTCAGGTTAACTGAGCTGACTCTTCTCCAGCTCCAACTCATAGTGTTTTGGAGTAGAGACTAGGGCTAAAGACAAGACAGTTTACTGAGTCACAGTAACCACAATGTACCACAAGTCACAAATGTACCTGATCACACTGTTCACTTGTTTTTATAACATTGTTGAAATTACCTATACCGACACCACACAAGTCTTTTTCACATCTCCCTTTTTCTTGCCTGGTTGTTGAAAACCAGGCAAAAGTAATTAGTAAGTATTATTAATATAATAATAATAACAACAACAATAATAATAATAATAATAATAATGAAACAAAGCTGTATCATTTTAGTAATTTTTAGTAATTTTAACAAAATAATTAAACATTCAATTAATAATACTAAACATCTTTTTTTGCACAGCTCATTTTCCACTGCCCTTCCAAGATGGCGCCTATGGCAGTAGCATAGGATAATGTAGCTGCTGGTGTGTGTGTGTGTGTGCGTGTGGGTTGTGGGATGCCAGAACTTCCTGTCGAGTCTTCTGGAGGTGTCTGGTCCTAATTCTACCAAACATCTGTGATGGGGGTTTCCACTAGATAACCCCAGTGACATACCCGCACTCACACACTCAACCCTGTATTGTTTAGATTAGCAGGCTAGTGAACCCGTAGATTTATGACGCTGTAGCCCAATGTCACCATTGGCGGTTTAGGAAATCATTCTGTTGACGTCTGAATTGGGCTTCTGTATAGATGACTTGGATTATGGCACCGATACCACATCCTGTGTATTGGTAAATGTTCAGGAATAGAGAAAAGGATGCTTGTTTTCGCCTTTAACTCTTCTTCTTTCATTTTAACAGATCTTCAGCCTAACCCTAATCCTAACCCTACATTTAATTTTATCATTTGTCATTTGTTGATTTGGTGTGGAAATGTCTTCTATAGTTTATAGATTGTTAATATAAACTACTGCAGCTAGGTTTACACCACACAAGCCTGTTGGGAGGTGGAGTACCTGTTATAAAGAGTAGGAAATCTATGACGAATACATTCTGCTTTAGTTCTCACTCATTCTTTCTTGACTTGACTCTGCTGTAGACACACTCACAGCTGTTGCATCTCCATCTGTTGCATCTTTTTCAGCTATGTTTCATACATTCATACATGGGGGCTTCCCAGTAGAACCATTGCATTAAACTGGCGTCCAGGGAGCAGCTCCATTGGCGTAATTGGGGGTTGAGTGCATTGCTCAAGGGCACCATGGTGGTAGCTGTTGAGGGAGCAAGTGCCTTGCTTAGTTCCCTGCCTACCGTACACTAGACCAGTACATGTAGGCCGGTTTACCGTATGAAGCGAACATTGTTTTGTTCTACGATCACTGCCAAAAATGATTCTGGTCCTTTGTAGTTCAGTGGTTGGAGTATGGCACCGACACTGCCAGGGTTGGGGCTTTGATTCCTCTTGGGTCACTTGTTAAAAATGTATGCACACATGTTACCGTGAGGCACCCCGGATTAAAGAGTCTACCAAATGTTAGCCCACTTATACGCCGGCAGAGGTTTTGCACCATTGGATGATGAATGAGGCATAAGTGGCTGAGAAAAAGTTTAGATGTAAAGCGAGAACTCAAGGTGTTATGCAATTTGAAACCAGGGAATGTGGATCACTCCTACCGCTAATTGGCTCTAACTCGCACTTGTTCTCACTTTTTGCCCCACATTTTACAACACGTTGCTTGGTCTAGTTTTAGTTTGATTCCAGTGGGTTGTTTTGTTCATGTTTGGTGATGATTTCAACAAAAATAATCACTATATCTTCAAAAATAGATGATCACAAAAAACTTGAATCTCTGTTTAAATTTAGGATTCAGCCAGAGGTCTCTCGTTATGTTTACAATCAACTTTTTAGGTTGAAAATGATGATGGGTCTTAGCTCACGGCCAGAAAGTTACAACCTTTTGATGGTGGCAGTTGAGTCCAGGAGGAAGCCTTTTTTTTTTCTTCCCAGGGTGAATTCATAAGTCTTTGTCCTAGCCTTCAAAGCTCTTGGCAGATTAACACGGCAACAGTGCTGTGTGATTTGGCCCGCCGTGTAATTTATGTACCTTCTCTGGCTCACGGTTTTGACTCTGCACCTGTTCACGGCCTACAATAAGCACTGTTTCCATGCCAGGGCTGTTTTGAAGAGAGGGTGACAATGGGGGTGGCTGCACAGGTCAGGGCTTTGAAAAACTGTAAACCATTCTCCCCTTTTCTTCTCCTCCGGACTCGTACGAGAAAAAGGGAGAGCCTTGTGGGGTGAGAGGCTTTGGGGGGCACTTCCAGGCCAACCAATAAATCGGCATAGGCAAGATAGATTCATCGATAGGGGAGCAACATAAAAGGCCTCCACTGCAGTAATGCAGACAAGGTGTGCAGCTCCGTTCTCGTTCCTGAGCCTCTCCCCCTTTCACAACTTTGTCAAGATGGATGGACTCGACCGGTGCCCCGAGAAGCCGAGCAAGTTTGCAAGGTTCCACTTAGCAGCACCTTTGCAGAGACCTGGGATCGGAAGACACTCCAAATGTTTCACATTACCGTTTCACTGTCGTCGGGAAGAGGGCTGGGGGTTGGAGGGTCTGGGGGGCGACTGGGGGAAGGTTGGGGGTTGTGGGTTTTGGGTTTATGGCATGAGATATGCCGAGAACGCCAGTGGGTGCTGGGATGGGTAACAGCGAGCGTTAATAAAGATGTCACAAGAAAACTTCAGGAGACACAAAGTCTCAATTTCAGCCAAGGTGCTGCCAGCCAGATGTGCAGGCATGAAACAGCGATAGGATCACAACCCGTCCGTCTGCCACGCCAAATCTGAAGCTAACAGGCAGAACCTGGGAGCTCTTTTGAAGTGGGTGCCAAGAGGTGTCCAGACCCTTAACGACACGGCGATTTATTACAGCACCGTCCGGCGAGGAGCGAGAGGTCGAAGTTTGTCCGGTGAAACGCATATAAGGGCTCTCCCCCTTCCCCGTCATTCCCACTTTTTCCCAATCCTCCCTTCTTCTCCTTTTTCCTCCCACCCTCTCCCTTTCCCGCACCTGTTTAACACCTTGACTTCATTTATGACCTTTGTCAAGCGGCTGTTAAGTGTTTCATGTTACTGTTGTCTTGGTAGGGGTGCAGTTGGCTGAGCAAACAAGGGTTGCATGTGCTGTTCAGGACCGTCGGACCTCTCGCCCGCTCCACTTCCCTGCACGTAAAGACAATCAGACGCTCGCCGTGCCATAATGATGAGATACACCTGAGAATACAATCGTGCTAAGTCAAAAGGTGTAGCGGCTAAGAGGGTGTTAGTTTCTGTTCTACTTGTGCGAGGTTGTTGATAGTTACATGTTTGTTCTGTCACACGGCTAATAGCTAATGATTTAACTAACGATTCCTGTATCGATTTTTTCTTTTTTGAAGTCAGGGAACATACATTATTTAAACAGTAGATAACAAATGCATGTCTGTAACATTTAGAAGAACTCATACTGGAAGACCGAAAAGAAGGCTTAACCCAGTTGGAGACTTGATAACATACAGGATTATTAGCTTATACATATCTGTTATCACGCCGTTTTATATTTTGAACTGTTCCTTGCACTTCACTCCTCCGCTAGAAAAAAAAAAAAAAGCTCTTTTGTTGATGTTAAGTGAAAGTACTGTTTGACCTGGGAGTGACTCGGGCCAAGACCAGATGGCCTGGTAAAATAATAAAAAAGCAGAGCCATGTGAAACAAAGCATATGGACTGGAAACGCCAGATTCCAAGGGGATTCCAGGCCTTTCATCGAGACAAGTGTGCGGTCGCAACATTTAACTGAAACAAAATGTGCACAAATTTTCACCCGTAAACGTGAAATTAGTTTAGCTTTCCTCATTTTAACCCTCTGACTTTTCATTTATACCGCCAGATAAGTCTTGGGAGGCTTTCGCACAGGGGTGTGCACGAGAAACGAGAGTGAGGGATGGGAGAGGGGAGGTGGAAGAGAGGGGAAGAAAAAAAAGAAATCAAAGAAAATATCTGGCAAGGAGATTTACAACTCCGCAGAAACGTTTCCACTGCTGCTAGTGCAGAAGCAGCAGCAGTAAGTGTTTTGAACCTGAGGTCTGACAGCGCAGGGCAGGGGGGTGGGTGGGGGGGGGGGGGGTGGCGGGGTGGGGTCACTGTTCAAAATGGCTTTACGACTCTTGTTATCAGGTCTAAATAAATCAATAAAAATCCCACTTAAGAGAGGCCTACATATTTCACTATTCAGCTGTTATTGGTACTGCAGGCCATTTGGCCCGCCTGGAGTTTTACGTTTTAAAGAGTCATGATGCTTCAATTTGTATAGATATGCGGCTTGATATCCTGCAGGTGTAGGGTTTTGATGTTGGAAGTGAATAAACCTGGTGTCGTGGACCTCGTGGAAAAATCCAGAGCAAATCTGTTGTCACGATTGTATCACGATCACACACAACATGGTTCTGGAGTGCAACACGCTACAAAATGTAGGTGTGATGAAATAAAAGCGCCTGGATTCGCGTCACAGGTGTTGTGTTTCACACTGTAAATGTCACCGATGCCATCGAGAGATTCACCTCGTGCATAATGTGATGAATTCAGTGTAAAAGTACATATTGGTATTTGTTCATGTACACGTGTGTCTGTGTGTGTGCATGTAAATATCTTTGTGTGTACACGCGTGGTTGTGTTTGTGTCATTCATTCCAATTTACGCTCGCAAAAATGCTTGCCTGACGTAACGCACGCCACCGCCCGTTACATCTGTCTCCACTTTTTACTCTGTGTGTGTGTTGGTCTGCTGGCCAGGGTCACCTAGGCAGGGCATGCATTTCACAAGCCCCCCCAAAAATGACAGGACAGGAACTGCGCTCTCCTGTTTTCTTTGCTAATTTATTGCAAATCAGACGTGTGCCAAACACACATGCTTTCCAGAACAATCCTTGTACTCATTAAAATTATGAACAGATTGTAAATTACGGCCCATCACATTAAAGCTGCGTTATGTAACTTTTTAATGTAAAAATAAAAGCGCCGTATCGGTCTAGTTCATGAGTAAGAGACCGGCTCACTCTAACTAAGAGCAAATGAGCAGCAGGCTGTGTTTGGGACCGTGTTTACATGTGGAGTGTGCGTGTATAGTGTGTGTATATACTGTATATATATGTGTGTAATAATAATAATAATAATAATAACTTTAATTATATAGCACTTTTCTCACGCAAAGTACAAAGTGCTTAAAGGAATAAAAACACACATATAAGACATTATAAGACATAAAAAAGAGCAAACATAAAGCAAGATGAATATAAAACTACTTTGTAATGCAAGTCAATAAAAGTGAATTTTCAGTAAAACAAGATACAAAGTTAGAGGAACGTATTTAATCAGGCAAATTGTTCTTAAGTTTAAGAACAGTCAAAAGAGGGTGTTTGATTTAGCCAAACTCACTTCTTAGTATGTTGTAAATTAGAACATGTTGTTATGTTAGTTAGTATACAGGGTGTATCAAAAGTACGTATACTTTATTATTATTATTATTATTATTGATTACATTATTATTATTATTATTATTATTATTATTATAGCAAAGAGAAAAAAGCTGTATAATTTTAGTAATTTAAAAAATAATAATTCACTGCAAATTATACTTCTAGAATGTATAGAAAAATAGAAGCTACTTTTGAAATGGGTTATACATACTTAGGATGTATGAGAGGCAAGATAACTGGAGTGGGGGTGTTGCCACGCTTCCCACTCATGCCTCCCACACCCCATGCCTGGCACAGCGGGGCGTTCCTGGATGGCACTGTCGCCCATATGGCCAATCACTCAAGCAGGGCCGGAGTGTTTTCAAAGGGACCCGGCAGCAACTTGACGCGGGACTGTCTCCACAGGGGTCAGCGGGCGTCTGGGCAGGATAGGCCACTCCCCTGCTGGCCTTTGAGGGAAAGACATATCAACCCTGAATTGTACCGACCCCCCCCCTCACCACCACCACCACCCCTTTCCGTGTATAGCACACAGGGCAGCCGTGGCCTGCTAACGGGCCAGGGACCGTGACCTTGAGAGCTGGACAAACAAACCAGCAGGGAGCTCAACGTGAGACGAGGCAGATTAACCAGCCTCTTATTTATGACTCCTATCACGACCTGATGGCCACTTGCTCGCAGATTGGAGTTTTATTTATATAAACATTTCTCGGAGGCAGAGCTTCTTTGGCAGACGTTATCTCAAACCTCAGAAGGTGGAGCCAAAGAAGACAGAAGGAATTCTGGTCAAATATGAATAAAAATCTGAATGACAAAGTTCCTTTTTTAAATTCCTTCATGATCATCGCATCCATGATCTGGGAAGGTCAGCATGCTAGCTAACTAGCTTACCTGGATAGCTATAGGCTGGTGTGGCTAGTTTGAACTGGGAGGTTCAGCTAGGCTACCGAGCTAAGCTAACCAAGATAATTTAGTATTACTAGTTTGCATTTTTCAGTTAGTAGCAGGCTTAGTTAGTAGCGCTTTAATGTTACTTAGCCAGAAAAACTGGTTCATTGGCTCCGCCCACTGATGTTTAACTCAACCAATGAGATTATTTCTGCCTCCAGAGCAGCATGTTTGTAGAACTAAAACTCAAACGCTATGTGGCCGTTGATGGTCACGCATTGTCTGTAGCAGGAATCGAACCTGTGACTACAGTTATGCAACCATCTCTTACCTTTAGGTCACCGTGCTGACATCAAAGGCTACAAAAAAAAATAACTGGAAAAAGTTTGAAAATATAATATAATGTCATAGTGTCAAGTGTCAAGTATAAAAAAAAGAGGAATGCTTATTTCCTCATTGTATTTTCAGAATTGTACAATGGGGTTTTTAACAGTTTCCCACAGTCATGAGTCACTCAACACAGAAATGACCATGTACATTTTAAGTTCAAGTAAGAAAAATTTAAATTTGTGATAAACAGAGCTACACCGTTAACGAATCAAAGCAAATAACATGTTCAGCAAATGACTCTAAGTTGTAGAAATGATTTTATTTTTAGTCCAACCCTATTTGATAGTTGAGGTATTCTCGGGGTTCGAGAGGTCAAGGGATGATATCCGTTGAGAATGCAAGGGAGGGACTCTTTCTTTCAGATTCAATTTCCCCAGCTCAAGACAGCGTTTACGAGTCTGTGACAGTACAGCGTAGCGACAAAGTCCCACATCTGCACAGATTTTCAGCTGTTAGAATCATTCACAGGGACGGCAGACGTGAACAAGTGCTATTGGAAAGTCCGGAGACTCAGCGGACCGTGGCCTTTAGCACAAGGCGGCCTTGGGTTATCAGTGAACTGTAGATGGCGAATGGAAACATACTGAAATAGTGTTGTAGTGTTAGATGCCATCATGAGACATTTGAGTATATTAAGTAAAATATGAGAATGGAATGAAATGTTTTTTTGCAATCAAAATGTAGAAATTGTCAGGAAAAAAATAAGGAACAGTATTTGTGTTTATTTTGTATGTAATCTGAGATGTCAAGCATTTTCCACATTGGGATTTAATGGATTTGTCAGGATTTAGCAGACTTTTTTTCCCCCTCCTTTCCAGAATTAAATTCTCCTGACAGGAATCTAACAGTTTCCCAAGGCAAAAAAATATAAACCCAGAGTTTTACAAGGATAACACGGTTCACAGCAACTATGTCCTTTTCTCAGATGTCTGGCTCTACCACACATGGAATAAAAACTCAGATTTGACTGAATGCCAAGCCCGGCTGTGGGTTTTTTGTTAGGATTTTTTACATGCTCCCAGTTAGCATTTTTTTTGGCAGACTTAATAACATCCTTCATGGATGGATGGATGGATGGATGGATAGATAGATAGATAGATAGATAGATAGATAGATAGATAGATAGATAGATAGATAGATAGATAGATAGATAGATAGATAGATAGATAGATAGATAGATAGATAGATAGATAGATAGATAGATGGTTAGTAATATTAAATTAATTTAACACTGTAATTGGTAATTGTAAAATAAATATGCATTATTACTGAAAAACACAATATGCTACATTTGAAAAAATAAATGAAAGGGAAAAACATATTATATTTATATAATGGTCAATCATGCTCTCTAAAGTGGATTCAATAATATTTTAATTTAACATTCTACTGTATAAAGGTTTGGCGGAAAAATATTCAAAAAGAAACTGAAAAAAGTTAGATGTTACAAAATTTTAGCTCACAAAAAAAATGGACTGTGTTACTAATTGGATTTTAAGCTGATTTTAAACAGAGAGCATCCCAGAACTGGAGCAGAAACTAATCCTCTGGACTTACTGAAGATACTGAAGAGCTGAGTTAACTTTAATGAGGAGAGAGACAAGGCAGGGCCCACATAGGATGGTCCCTTTTCACCAACTGCTTTCGTTACTTTACCAGCACTTTACAATTCAGGACAATTCAGATAGTGCCAGATTATCAATCACAGAAAATGATGGTCATTTGTGATGGCCCTTATTTTATTGTGTTCTACAACAAACGCCGCACATCGGGCACACAAAGTGGTAAAACAATATCTTTTAAAGTTAATTAAGTATTGAGAAAAGTATTTTCAACTACTATTTGACTACTATTACTACTATTTACTTGTTTGTACAAATACAAACCTAAAAAATATACTAAAAACACGTCTAAATATCCACATGGATATTATTGATATTTCATTAAAGATAATTCAAGTGTAACAAAAAAAAATTCCACTTGAATTTTAGGCATTTAGCCGATGTGCTTATCCACAGCACCGCAGAACGAGTGCAACAGGAGGATAAGGAAGAATTCCTGGATTTCCCAACATGGTAAGCAACCAACAGCAAAGAATGCATCAGTCAAAGTGACATCACCCAAATTAGATGTAACAAATCTTCCGGCGTCCCTCGAACGATCATGGGAAGCAGACAGGCGTAGTGAGGAGGGAGCCGACCCTCCAACTGGAAGACCAGGGTTCAAGCCCCCGTGTCAGCAGCCATCTGCCATGCTGAAGTGTCCTTGAGCAAGACACTGAGGCCCAGGTTTCACTTAAAGGTTTGCGTAGAGAAGAGTGTGCACTGTATCACCAAAATGACTGAGAGAAAAGCATAGCCTCTAATAAAGCCTATTTGTGCCTGTCTCTTTATTTTGTCCACATAATATTTATTTGTAGGCGAAGTCATGCATCCAATTCAATAACACTTTATAACACCAAGTCACCCACATTATTGTAGCATATATATAAAGTTTGGACATTTTTCCAAGATGCTGCATTGTCACCAGCCAGTCAGGCAAGCAGGGGAGAGGGTTTTCCATCCTAGAATCTCAAATCAGATCAGAAAACGTTATTGGGACTTCATAGTTATAGTGTTGGATGAGTCTTACAGCTGAACCATTTGCACTTGGAATTGGTGACGAAGGAGGCTATTTGCTTGCACATGTCTGCATACGTTTTTAGTGAATAAGACAAAAACTCTGCACTCTTATCTCAAGAAACTGAGGAGTAAAA
The DNA here is from genome assembly GCA_034670385.1 of Hoplostethus mediterraneus. Classification (NCBI taxonomy): domain Eukaryota; kingdom Metazoa; phylum Chordata; class Actinopteri; order Trachichthyiformes; family Trachichthyidae; genus Hoplostethus; species Hoplostethus mediterraneus. The sequence continues at coordinate 2,240,008 of JAXDDW010000023.1, forward strand.
AGCGCACAGCTTGCCCTTGAAACACGATCTCAGTGAAGCCGGCGCTGAATCCCTACCAGGGGTGCTGCTCTGTGCTGTAGCTGCGTTCTGACTTGCCTCTGGAGGCCGTTAAGCGAAAAAGAGAATTTCCCTACGGGGATCAATAAAGTATCACATTATTATTATGTACTCTAGAAGATCTGAGAAACAGGAGTGACACAGCCAGACGCACAGTGTCTCTATTGCTATACATGGCTGTGGACTTAACTCTGTTGTCAGCATTCCCCCTTTGCTCTCCTCTTTCAGCTGCCCAGTCGCTCAGCGTGCCCTCCTTTGGGGTGATCATGAATCATGGAAATTGATTATGCTGTCACATCTCAAATCCCCCTGCCCAGGGCTTGACCGCGGAGTGTGTGACTGCAGGTCGGTCAAGCCTGCTTAAAGGATGCACTGCTGGCTGCCCTGGAGAAGGGCCAGTCAGCCGGACTGCCCCCACCGGGTCACGCAACTTCCTACCGTGGCGAATGGAAGAGGATCACTCACGTCGGCAGGAGGGAATGAAGATGTCCTGCTTAAAATACCAGAGTCCGGCCCGCCACCGCTCCCTACCCAGCTTCCTCTGTCTAACCCCTTCCAGCTCCTCGTCGCCACTTTCCCCATCGTCATTTGTCTTCATCAGTGCGCCACGCTAATGACTCCATCTCGCCATTCCTCGTCGACCTCCATTTGAATACCTGGAGAGGTCTTAAGTAACGTCGCGCCCCCCCCCCCTGCCAGATCAGCTCCCTGGGGTTTTGAGTGTCTTTGCCTCATCACATCTGAGGGAGATGCAAGGAGTGATTCAGGGAGACGCGCTAATCCCCAACAAAATGAGACTATAAACTATAACCTGCTTCTTCCCAGAACTTAATTGTGCTGAATCAGGCGTGGTGGCCACATGACACAGCCAAACATTTTCTCTTCTCGCCATTTTTCTCCACAAACAGTGTAACACATGAGAAGTGGCGAGGAACCCGTAGATCAGTGGGAAAAAAGTGGTAGTAAAAGCTTATGAGGCAAAACAAAAAAGAAACATGCAGTACATAAAAACCTGCCAAGGTGGTAAAAAAAAAAGTTTTAAAAAGAGATATAGCAAAAAAAAGAGTGAGAGGTTTTTCACCATCAGTGGTTTACGCTACCGTCAGTTTGTTCTTGTGCCAATTTCTCACCACCAAGAGTCAAATGAACTGTGGGCATTCAGTCGTTGGGAGACAAAAGTGCTTTTCAAGAGGGGTTTTTCTTAACTTCCAAGTCTTTTCACTTTATCATATCAACATTATACTCCAGCTGCTTTTGGCCCACCTCTGCCTTAACCCAGAGTTTCCAGCAGACTCCCCTTAATGATTTCTGCAGATTGTTGTTCTTTTTTATTGTGAAGATAAATCTGCTGTAACAAGCTGAAAACACCCATAAATCTGGCACTGGGCTCGGGTTGCAATGAGACTTTTAAGGGTCAGCGTCGCTATGGTGACGCATCAATCCTTCCAGGGGCCAAGGCGAACGCATAAAAGAGGCGAGTGTCTGTGACAGTGTTACTGTTGTTATTGTGGGCCGGCCATTAAAGCATTCTTAAACGACGCAGGCTGAAAAGGCCCCACTTAACCTGTCTTTGGCACGTCTGCACTTCGGGCCTTTCCGGATTATCGTTGAATCAGCAGATTTCCAACTGTGCATGTTACTGTACTGTGATATGCTCATGTAGGCATTTATTGAACCTTTATTTTGCAGGGGGGAAGTTTAACAGTGTGTGTGTGTGTGTGTGTGTGTGCTCCTTTTCGGCAAGGCCTTGCTTCACATTCATACAAGTACATGCATTCACATCTGGGAGCTGCCCCGTGCAAACCACAGTCTCCTGCTGTTGGCCCCTGAACAAATGCCTTGCTCAGAGGCAAAAAGAAACTGCCCGGATCTTTGAACCAGCAGCCTTCCAGTTGTCCACACCATTTGGTTATTTTTTGATAATCAAAGATGATGAATGATGATGATTTAATGATGAACAGTTCAAAAACCTTTTTAAAGATATTGTTCCTCAGCATCAGGCAGTAATGATTTTGCTGAAGAACTTTCATATGGTTTCATAAATCCTCTGATTGAATAATGTACCGCAGGCCTCTCTATATCTGTGCTCTCGCCATGCCCATGCTGGACCCCTTCATCAAATAAAAACAAAGTGTTAAATACTAAAAGGTGGAATCCTTAATCCATTTCCAAATGTCAATATGAGAGAAAATGGGGAGGAACATTGATTGATCAGCCAATGGACATAATTGGCTCCTACAAAGCCTTTTGCGGTTGATTGATCTGTGGCCAAATATGAAGTTCATGATTGTGAAGCACAGGAACAACTGGCATTCATTAATATGCTTGAGAGAGAACCTTAAAGTCCACGGGAAGATAAATGAACGGGGGGCGGTTAGCTCGAGACCAAGTAAAGTCTGAGCGTGAGATGCGTCTTTCACCACCGGCTCTGGGTCTTCGCTGGGACACCTTGTTGGGAGTGCTCTCCATCGGATTGGATGCTGCCGCTGGAAGCTCAAGAAACAAAGAGCAGCGTGCCAAATGAAGACCGAGGGCTCGTCTTTGATCTGCTGATGCATGTTTGGTCTGTCTTTTGTCCATAATGGTGAATTTAAAGCCGTCTCTATTAACGGTGGATATCCAGAGGAACTTTTTACACACAGTGAAAGCAATTAAAAGCGTTTTCTCACGAAGCAGGCCCGTTCGCCAATCTGTTTCGTATTCAATTTCATACCCAAGGTAACTCTTTCCATCTCTCCCTCTGTCTCTCTCTCTCTCTCTCACTCATCCCTCATCCTGCAGGTCTCGTGTGCGTTCTTTTTCACTTTTGATGCACTGCTCTCGCTGATTAGAGGCTATTGGGTTCGAGCTCAAGACGTTTTTCTGTCCGCTCGCCGCAAAAAGGACTGATAAATTACACCGCAGCGAAAACCCTTCATTTCGGACGTCAAACTTGTCAGAACCTAAGCGGCCGGCCACATCAAAATGTGATTGCTTTTCAAATACTTTGACCCAATGACGGGGTTGCCATGAGACAACAAACCCTTTTTTGCCGGAGTCGGAGTAAATGCTCAACTTAAGCGCGCTGCAAATCCCCTATCAGCAGCTCCACGCTTGGTGACAGCTAAGCGAAATACACATTTCCTGGCACGAGGGGGGAAAAAAAACGAAATAAATAATGAATTAAAAATAGCTGTGGTTGTATGTCTTCCTAGCGGAGCATCTGTTTGGGATCTGTTTTTATTTTCGCTCATTAGATCCTTCTTCCCCCCTTCGAGGTTAGGATAGGTTTCTCTTAGATGCTCATCACTGCAGCAGAACGCTACAGGATATGTTTGTTTTCAGCCGTCTGCCAGAGCTGGTTATCACTCCAATCAAGCTTTCATCAATTACTTAGCTCTTCCTCGCCTCGCAGATCAAACGCTGCGACCGATCCTGTGGTGACATCTCACTCTGCAGGACTCTGCCTGTGATAGGAATAAGAGACGAGGGGCAATGTTAAAAAAAAAAAGTGGATATAGCAGATTAATAGAAACCATTCAAAAATGCAGTCGTAAATTATAATCACATGTGAAATGTCTTCATCATGCGGTGCGGCTGAGAAGAAACACACATACTGTACACACAAGCTGCCAGAGAGGCAAAACACATAAAGCACGGTACAGAATATAATATATATGCTTTATGTGAATCCAGTAAAATCATCTTCGTCTCAGCAGCTGCTTACCTGTTGCTGCAGAGCTTTTACAGTAGGCTGGCCCTATTCACACACACACACACACACACACACACACAATTTGAAACTCATCAACGGTGTTTGAGAATTCTCCCCAAGTCTCACGCTTCCTTGATACATCTGTCAAAGCTCGTCAAGCCTTGTACGAGGAGTCGGATCTTTCAGGCAGAAAAGTGTAATAATGTCCTGTAATTTCTTCAATCCGCCTCTAATCTTAGCTAATGAAATTGTCATCTGACACTGTGTTTTTTGAGGAACGCTCGGGGAAAAGACGATCTGTAATTGCCTGCATGGAAATGGGATCCCGCGAGGCCTATCCATCACGTAATCTTGTTATTGCTCGGAAGATGAGGAGCGCGTTTAGCTATATTGTCATTTTCTTCCAAAAACGTCTCTGTAAGCATGCAAATTCCCCTTGTCAGCGGTGTGTAAGGCTTGGTGAGCGAGGTAAATAAGCATAACCCGGCGCTGATTCGCTGTTTAATAAAAAAGGGATAAAAATGAAATTTCATCAGATCGCCGAGTGTCTCTGTGTTTGTCTTTCTTATTATCATGATTGTTCACAAACAAGCATTGAGCTGCTATGGGTGTTGTACAAGCGTATCTGTTCCACAATAAACATTTAAAAAAGAATAACATGAAGTTAAAGTGGTAATATGTAAGGTTCTGGTTTTATTTTTATTTAGTCTCCATCTTTGGTGCTAAATGTTCATTTATCACCTGTCAATCAAACAGTGTGTCCAGTACTGTGACGTCTTTCTCCTTGGATTTTCTGTTGATGGAGTTTGAGTTCCTGTAGGTGGCGCTCTTTTTTTTGTCTGTTCAGCCACGGCGGCTATCGCTGCTCATGATACCAAGTTTATCTATTTATTCCAAACAAACAGGAAACGCAAAACACATCACTTCCTGTACGCCAGAGTATTTTTCCCGGGAAAGACCTACCTGACACCGAGTGTTCAGAGCCGCAAACGGGAAAGCTTTCATAAACCGTAGCGGTTGAAACACTGTTGTGTTGTTGCAGTAGGCAAAAGAAAGAAGCTAAACAGAAACGCACTCATTTGAAAATGTCATGGATTATTACTTTAACTTTCTACAGTTCTAAAAGGTAAGTGAGTCCACTCTCACTCTCCGAGCCATTAGCAAACCTGGAAAAGTCTTTATTAGTAAAGTATGGCTGCTCCCACTCCGGCCCTGTCCTGCTGGGGAACCTCACAATTTATGTTCCGCGGGGAGCGCGCCGGCGAACAGACGACTCACATGTGTCTCTGCGCTGCTTCCCCGCGGCCTCCTTTAAAGGCATTCTGAACTGATTTGGAGGATATCGTAAAGCAAATGATAAATTTGTACCCCTGTCAAGAGCGGCTGTACGCTGACGATTTGCTCCAGGAATCATGCAGGAATGCCATATATCCCAACTGATTGCTACTCCCCGCTAGCTGATGGCAGAATACATTACATCATTAAAGGTATCGGAGGAAATAACTTAGGCTTTGTTCTTGCTATTGTTCTGACATCGAACAGCCTGTTTGATGTAATAAAGATCTATGCTGAGAGACGGACATTGAACATGTGTCTCCAAAGTTCTCCTAAAAACAAATTCATACTCGTCCTCTCCCGCCTGCGCTCTGTTTTCCATGCGCCGTAAAGGCTGAACGTCTTGCAAATGGTTTCTGGCAAGTAGAGATATCATATCTGCCACTGCGCATCAGCTCTCGATTCCATGAAGTAAAATATATTTTTCTCATAAACGTGATTTCTTTCATTCCCACCCTTGCATGTCTTTGATTTTGCTTGATTTTATTATCTTGAGAAACAACACACACACTAGCAATGTTTGTTTTTTTGATACTGGAAATGGAGCAAATGGTCAATTGTTTGCCGTTTCCAAAACATGTCATCACCCCGTGGCACAATGAATCAATTAACTATTTGAACGGGCCGCTGGAGGAGTAAATGGTATACCACCCTGAATCCTATTGTATTTGGAAGAGATTAACAGGATTTGAGCCGTGCCTTCAGATTAGATGGCGTGAGAAATGTGGCTCGAAGGTTCAAGGGAGCGGAGGGGCCTAATGCCGCCGCCGCGGCTGCCCCGTCCCTGCCTTGGGGGGTGGCTGGTAATCCCCCCGGGCAGAGGCAATAAAACTCCGATTTCTACTGTACCTGCCAGCTGAGCGTCTTAGTGCGTTCGAAACACAGGGAGCATGAAATTCGCGAGGAGCCATATCAAAGCCCCAGCCCCCTTCATTATGACATCAGAACCCTCTGAAGTCAACAAGCATGACGGCAGACTGGAGCGCTGCGTGGGTTCACAGCCTTGAAGGGGGATCCGCCGCGGGGGGAAGGGGGATAGCAAACACAGGCAAGAGGGGAGGGAAGGATTACATCTATCACCATACGGATGCACTTCCATCTAAAAAGGCCTGCCTGCCATTTTCCTGCCCCCAGCGAGTCCCCCAACTGTTATGATAGTTGAGACAGTAATAAAGGCTTTGGCGGTATCATAAACACAGCGTGATGTTGGGTATCAAATACTTAAGGGCCCATGAGGAAGATCTGACATGAAATCTAGATTGCTGGTGGAAATGTAAACACACTAATGGTGATAACTACAGGCCATTTGTCGTCTTCATAAACATCGCTAAAAAAAATAATGCTAAAGTACATGGATGGCATGGATAACACTGATTATGTACGTTGGTGTAGACGGTGATCAAATACAAGATTGCGAGGGGTAACATTTTGTGAAGCAGTGTGCTATAATGTAGATATAAGAAATGTTTTGACAGATCCCGGCAAACATTTTGGCGTTGAATGGACCGCTCTGATAGGCCGGGCCAGCACCCGCGATGAAAACACTTCTAATTATAGTCCCCAAATGAAAGTTGACGACGTCCGTAGCGGCTACCTACATCGCTTTGTGAAACTGAGCTCTAAATCGCTTTCTGGTGTCAGTTCCAAACAGTTTTGCAATGCTGTTTTAATGTGATTCTTTTTTTTTTACTGTGCCATAATATTATATTGTGAAAACGTTTTGTTTGGGTTGATGTTGATGTTGGCAGCCTGCTGCAGTCAGATGAAACTTTACTGGGGGAAAGTGGATTGTTACAGTAGCAAATAGCAATAAGATACAACAAAGAAAAATACATCAATAAAACATTTTGGGTTACATTTCTTATCATGGTTAAATGGCCTAATGGTTTGTGCAGGGGTCTGAAATGTTCTTTTCAAACTGGGCTTTCAAACCCAACTCATCCAGAATACATATTTACTCTGCTCTGACTCACTGCACTCTGATATCGTTCACTCTCATGGACTTTTCTAGAAGGTGATGACAGAGGAAAGCTTCATGCATGGCAACCATTACAGTCAAACCCAATGAGATGGCCCATTTGACATGAACAAATCTGTTTTTGTGAGTGACCATCAGTGGCTGTAATTAATCATTTGGGCAATTATTAATCCTCGGGGTTTTCCTGGTAATGTTCCTCAGAGAAGGGAATCTCAGGCAGGGGAGTATGTTGGCCCTCACAGCAACATGTATACAGCTCTACTCTGGTATATGAAGATTTGCAAGTAAATATGGCTTTACAATTGCGCAATGGTGGATTTACATTCAGTAAGGTAAGGATGAAGAATTAAGTTTTTAATAACACGATGATCACATTTTTTTTTTTATAATGATGAAAAGCAAATGACTACAATACAGTCGATTCTGTAAAGAGGTCTGTGTTGTAACACTCCGGGTTTTTTTTTAGGATTTTTGAACAAAAATGAAACAAAATGCTACTTTTCAAAGGAATGTGATTCTTGACAAATACAATAATTTATTAGGGCTCTCATCAAAGCTGAACAATCTATTTCTTCTGTGGGTTCGGCTGAGTGGACACACATGTTAATAATCCAAACTGTTTCCCCAATTGTTTAAAAGGAAATATTGGAGACATTTAAAACCAGCATCGAGTCCGCCGTGGAATGTGCTTTAATTGCCGTCCTTGGCAACGGGACCGAGCTGGAGTATTTGATCTTGCCCAGTGTTGGCACTGTTGTAGGGAGCACGCCTCCATTTTAAACATGGCCAGTCACTCTCTTCCTGCCAAATCAATGAAAGACAATAATTGTTGATGATAACAATGACTGAGCACGCACCCTCAACAGTCCGATCCAGCCAAATTCTGATCATTTCTGCGGCTTCCAAAACAACACGTAGCCCACATTAAGGAGCGAAATGAAATTCTTTGTGATGGATGACTTTAGGGTATGTGAGGCCTCCGGACGGGAATGGCCAACTCTGGGATGCGGTCCCAGATCTCTGCGTAATGGTGTCAGCTGCCTTGTCAGTCACCTGAGCCCATTCCGCTGTTTGATCGAACCTCCAGTAATGAGTCGGTCAAACCTGACCTGACAAATTGATTTGGATTCCCATCTGATGAGCCCTTCCACAAAAAAAGCCCCTCTGTATGTTGAGCCAAATATTATCACGGAAAGAAATGAAATGAAGAAATGCAATAAGCAGAGATGCAATAAAGTTCCAGATAGATCTGTGATCAATAGGGAACATATTAAAAAAATTGGAAACTGCCTGATTTAAAGGGACAGATGACCCAATATAAAAAAAAGATGTTTGGTTTAATTGAACTTTGCAATAGCATGCAATATAAGTGTACTGCAGCTGTAATAAAATAGCAAGCCTGACCTACATATCCATGCACTTGCACATGCAAACAGGCATGCAACAGACATGCTTGATCACAGACGCACACAGACGTACAAGCACAAACACAGGCTCTTCAGTGGGAACTGTGGAAAATGATATTGCTCGACACCCCTTTGGAGAGATTGTCTTACTTATATTGTTTGCATAGTTTTAAGTTGTTCTAAAGTTACATAATGCATTGTGGCAAGCAAAGATAAACGCACATAACAATTTGAAAAATCATCAATCATTTTAACAGTCACACAGAAAATGTCGGCAACTTGCTCAAATTAAGCATGCCAGACCACCCAATGCTTTATATTTACTCAAGATACTGTTTAATTTTACTTTTTTTTAAAGTTTCTTTTTAAAATGACGGCCGTGCCAGGCCAAGTCCTCCTGTGATTTAAAAAAAAGAAGGGAGTGTATCAGTTCTCCCAAACTGTAATCCACGCAGCCAGGGGAGCCAGCCAGTTCTGCACCAGGATTCATTTGGGAGGCATTTCGCTGTCACTGAGACACTGACTCTTTATCAAATTGTGTCCGACAAACACATCTCACATTCAGCTTCTCCATGCTCTCCAGACTCCCCGGAGGAAACGTCTTGATGTCCTATCTGCCTGGCTGAATGATGATATCTAAATCTCCGAGCAGCTGCTCTGCCAAAAACAATGAGGAGAGTCAGGGGGAAGGGGATCAGGAGCAATTGAGACATGTTGGGACACTCTTGAGACTTCCACCAGGCCCGTTCAGGGCAGGGTGAGACAGCACGGAGAGCTGTGATCCTCGTGAATTTTACTGTCAACAACAAGTACCATCCACTTAAGCCTCGGAAAAAACTAGAGACGCATACCTCTGTCTGAACAGGGTTTAGTTAGGTTGGGCGATATAACAATATTAATAAGACTTTTGTTCCAAACTGGGATAACCACTGTTTGAAAAAAAAACAAAAAAACAGTTGTTATCTTACTTTTGTGAAATGAATGATCGCACAACATTAAAACACATTATGTGACTTTATAAATCCTGGGCTGACTGAATGATAACACTTTTATTGACTATATCCTCTATACTTCAGATAATATGTAACATTTTGGAGTAGAACTTAAACTTAAAACAACAAAATAAAAGCATTAGTATTATTAGTTGTATTCATCTTGATATTCAGTGAAGCAGATTTATTTTGCTTTGCAAAAACGTGATTTATTAATGTAAATACGCTTTTTTTTCTGGGCCAACGTCTTACGAGAGTTGCCATGTTAGAAACCAATCTGCAATAAGTCTTCTGGTTCAGTCCTTCCTGTGAAGTTGAAAGACATTTCCCCACGTCTTCCCTGCTGTGCGAGGTGTTAAGAGCTTGCGGGGCGAAAAGTTTCCAAGCACCATTGGGAAGCTAATTAACAAGGCGGGTGTGAAGAAACTCTTGCTCTTGGTTGTTTTTACCCCCCGACGGGAAACACCCACTCCGTCAATCGCTCTACCTCAGAGTGTGCCTTTTACTTACAGAGAGGAAGTTTGATGTGTTTTCCTTTACCGCCCCCTTGCCTGTGAGCAGCCACACACACACACACACACACACACAGACAATCTTCTGTCTCTCTCACACACAAACACACTCACATCATGCATACAGGTACATATATACACATCGGCACATTTTTCATCTTCTGTTAAAGAATACAGTTAGCATCAGTGATGAACTGTTTATTCTACCTTCTGAATTGAATCTTTTTAGTTTCAAATTTCACACATTTTGTCAAAACTTATTTAAATTATTTTATTAAATGATGGCCGTTGAGAGTGTCGATCTTCATTTGGGCCACAATTGAAAAAAATATATTGAAGTACTGGTAGTGGTAACATAATAACAGAAAAGGAGAAAAAAAATACCACATCACGCAAACAAACAACTCCATAAAACAACATTTAATGCTCATACCAACTTTTCCTTTTAAGTTTGTTCAAACAAGAAATCAAGTACAAGCTAACTCGCTATCAATGCTAGCACTTTTACTTATGTTACTTAGCATTACAAAGTTATCTGTTCACAGCAGAGATAGCCAGGTATGTAAAAGTCATCGTGTCCACACATCACAACAGGCTAGCAAAACATCAACAAAAATATATAAATTTACAAAAATACTAGTTTGGGAGAGAATCTACGACGATCTACGGAGCAGTGTGTGCTAGCATGCTAAACACCCTGCTAGCATGTAATATTGGATTTACTATAAATACGAGCTGCCGACAGGGCACAAATGTTCATGTCAGCCTCATAGATGAAATTACAAGTAGGACGTGGTCATTTTTTGTCGCTACCTCCCACTTGGCGTCACAAATTGTGGAAGTTGTGTCAACACAGGTGGCAAACACAGCAACGAATCCACTGATGTTGGTGATAATAAAAATGTCTACTGCAGTTCATTTATGTTGTTTTTAACTTGATCATAACAACGCAACACAACTTTACCTTGGATGTGGGCGTTCCAACGAGGAAAACGGGAACGCCTCCAAGATGTAGCAACGAGACGCCAAACTGTTCTTCCGCTTTTTCTGCTATGACGTGAATGCAGCATTAGCCCACGTAGCCCCGACTAGTATGGGGGATGTAGCTTTGTTGCTGAGCGATTTTGTTTGCTTTACAGTGAATTAAACTCCTATCAAGTTGCACCTAACAGGCCTCAGCTCCCCCTCCCCCTTATTTCTTTCTTTTCTCTCTTTCCTTTAGAAAGTTTGGTCATGTGCTGTCCTCCTGTTTTTCTTGGCACCTTATTAGCACCACTGCTGTTGTAAAGGAGCACATTTGGACGCAGGTTCTACAAGCTATCGGCCATCGCTTTTGCAAAGTACTCTATATATAATCCTGGGTTTTCCAAAGCCTATTAATAACACGCAGTATGAAAGGATTGTGCTTAGTGCTCTTAAACAGTGCCTGTCTCTTTATAGTGCCTCTTAATAAAGTAAATCTATAATTCATGCCTTTTCCTCTGCCAGATGGACAAAGTGGACTGGATTCATTTCCTTATCTCAGTGATGATGAACAGAGCCGTATGCTTCTCAGCTTGATCACATGAAAATATTTTAACCTCTCGTCAAATCTTGACCCAGTTATCAGTGGGTGGACTGCCAATTCAATTTACTGCGACATCACTGTACTTTGTATGCATGTGTGCGTGCTCTATTGTCTGATTTACAAATAAGCCAGGGGTAAATCACAAGCATGTTCAATCACAGGGATTTATCCACTCCAAAATGTATCTCTCGGAGAGTTTCCATCACTGGACAAAATGGGCAGCAGAGTGGCGCAATGAGTTCAAGCTCCCATGACAGCAAATATCTGTCCTGCTGAAGTGTCATTGAGCAAGACACTGGATCCCTCCATTGGTGCTCCACGATGACATCACTGAGGAGGAGGAAGATCTCCTTCAGCAATCACACTTGAAACTGTTAAATCACACTTAAAACTGTTATTTTGTGTGACGTCTGCTTCAGGAAAACACAAAAAATACACATTCACATATTAAGCTTCAGTGTTTTATTCTGTTAGCGTGCTGAGCCACACCTGCATTGGCAAAGTACACTACCTTTATGTTTTGTGCAGGGTTTTGTTTGTTACAGGTATGCTAGAAGTGCTGGCTCCTCTACATAAACAGGACCTCAACTTGTAAGCATTCCAGTCGAAATATATTGTTAATATTGTAATATTGGATCCATAGTGGGCACTGTATGGGTACAGCGTGGTACTTGTAAATGGAAAAACCTTATCACTCTCCCTCCCTCGCTCAATCTCCCTGTTCATCTTTAATGGGAAATTTGAGATAGTATTGAGTCCGGAGCTTAGTCTGTCACATCACATGACGCGCTGCAACTAATGCAGCCAACAAATGGGCATATCATGGATCCCAGTTTTGTGAACGATCCCTCCGTAGAAACAGGTGGCAGCCGCTGTAAGACCAGATGTCCCGCTACAGCCGTGGTAAAATGGGGTCTGTCGCAATACAGCGGTGAACAATGCGTGACGAAGACCGAAGGTGGTCCGGCTTGTGTTCAAACCCCAGGAGGGCCGAGAGGAGGGGTGAAGTTTGGAGTGGGGGGATGGGGCGCACAGTCTCTCACAGTCTGTCCCAGTTGTGCCCAGTCCCTCGGGTAAATAAAGTACGCCAGCAACCCCACCTCTGAAAACCATTCCCTGCTTCCAGAGTGAGGAAATGGACGCTTTTCAACAACAGGGCAGCCATCCCAAACATTCCCCTGAGCTGCCTTTCCCCTTGCCAAACAACACTTCGTGTCCGTCGGCTCCTTTGTTCAAAAATCTCTGCTTGTTAATGCCATGGTGCAAAACCTGCTATGGCCATTTGCTTGCACTGTATAAATAGACATTGAGCATTACCGGTCTGATGGAAGTAAGGTTGTGGACTAATGCCAACCTCTGCTAAAAGCTGTCGCCAGATGGCTTGAGATCAACCAAGCCACACTGTTGCGCAAAATTAGCCTTAACACTTCTGCTCCATATACATCGTCGGCTTGAATGTTATGTTTTGACATGCTGTTGGGACCGCTGTTTCCACAAAGATGCTGTCTGTCCCAAGAGATCACGATCACAACCAGAATCAGACTACAAATTTGCAAGCGCTACTGAGTACCAGAACTGTCCGTGGGAGAAAGCAACCAACAGGTGCTCACCTCCGTTGTGACAACAAAAGATAAAAGCCTTTATTTTAATATTGGCAGTCTGAAAAGTTTTGGGGCATTTTTGCCTTTATTGCTAGCAGTAGAGAGACTGGACAGACTAGGTGAGAGAGGAGGGATGACCCAGGATGTTGGGGTTATGTGGTATGGGCCTTAGACCACTGAGCCACCAGGACACCCCGACTTTGTCCACATTTGTGCAGAGAGTTATTGACACCTAAAAGACCTCCACAAGACAAACAAGACCTCATATACAGAACAGATATAATATCAATTGCAACATTTTGGCAAATAAAACTTAAAATGTTCTTCAGTAGATGATGCAGCAGTATGTAATGCATTTTTTTTTTTTACACAAAAAATTTAGGACAATATGAGAAAAATTGCAAAAAAGGTTAGAAATGTTTATGTTGTGACAGTGTAATTGATTACACCGTACACTACAACATGGTAGCGGTCCACGGTGAAGTGTCTCCGACTTTTCTGCAAGGCTCATTGTGTTGCTGTAGTGTACGTAGTTGCAATTCATGTCATAGTTTGAAGCAGATCAAAAGGACATGTATTTAGTAGCTCACACTTTGGCATGGCTTGTAAGAACAAATCAGTCTCCATCTACTGGTCACGTCTATTTGTAAAGACAAGTGTGACATACTTTAAGTCTTTCAGGTGCACAGGTGCAATACAGAAATATTGTCCATGTAGCGGAACTAATGCTGTTATTGATCTGAATCCTCTTCATAAAATTAATGAGTGATTTACGGTTAGCTTTCAACACATTTATTTTTATAATTATTTATAGCAAATGCACCATTGGAGCTGCTCAGAGTAGAAGAGTAGAAGAGTGGTTGCATGGGGCAGATCCCAGATGTGTTTTTAACTTGAGTGTGAAGCACGGCATGACTGAGTTGGATAAATAACAAATCCAAAATAAATGTTCTTACATACAGCATCTAGGCACTTTCATTTTGAGACACTGAATCTGAAGTAAAACAGTGTGATCAGGTAGATTTGTCTCCAAATATAGGTTACTGTGACTCAGTGAACTGTCTTTAGCCCTAGTCTCTACTCCAAAACACTCTGAGTTGGAGCTGGAGAAGAGTCAGCTCAGTTAACCTGAACAAACTGGTAGCTAACTAACTAGCCAGCAGGCTAGTTTAGTTACTGTTAACATGGGACTACTAGAAACCGCTAACACTAGCTTCTACTAGATAGTGTTAGTGTGCTAATCAGATGTAACAAGGCTGTGATGGTTAACTGACCAGATACAATTCAGTTCTGTTGAGCTGGCCAAGCTGTATGATTAGAAACCAGCTGTTATGAGTTGAGGACCTCCAATATGGTCGCCAGAGGGTGAAATCCTTTTACAGAAAAGAAAGTAAGAGCTGGTCTTTTGTAGCTGAGCTCAGTTTGGCGTGAGGGTTGTTAGGGTTGTTTCCCACGGGGGCAACGCATGCTAAAAATGTTTGGCACTTTGGATAAAAATGTCATCCATACGTTATTCAACAACTGCTTTGAAAAAGATATACCAAAGGTATCTTGGTATCTACGAGTTAAAACCAAGTATCAAGAAGGAAAACTCTCACTTTAGTAATCCTTCTCTACTTTCATGCAACTTAGAAGTACAATGCAGAATATTATTCAGTATAATGTGCACCAGAAACAATAGAGCAGTGAGTGATATTTTTGTAGATACACATGGGCTATCCAGGTATGTCGCCAGTGATGCTACTCTGTCTAGCATTAGCTAGCATTACAAATTACAGTACTATTGTACAATATAGACAGCCAAATATGTAAGGGTTGATTTTGCTAACATTATGACAAAATTACAAAATAGATGTTGAATGTGGTTGGGTGCCACCTGGAGTGTGTTATTCTTGCTTAGCCCAGTCTCAGTGTGAATCTGGAAATTTCCTATTCCAAAACTTGGTTTGTGAAAAATACTTGAGAAGAATAATAGTATAGTAATAGTAATAATAGAGCTCTGAAGATTGTAAAAATGCATGCTGTGTTTGGCAGAGAAGGAGCATTTAAAGCCAAATAAGAATATAGCCCCTTTTCCGTGAGTTGGCGTGCTCATCACTGAGGAAATTATTTGCAGCCTGCACATAGAGAGAATTACAGGCAGAAATGGTGTCACAAAGATCAGTATCAGTCCTGGTGGTCCCACCCTGTGTCAGTCATTTTGGACCCACCCACTGCCATGATGGCCGCATGTTGGCCCATGCGAGGAGATATGATCCTCAGCTCCTGGATGGGCCTCCTCTCTCCTATTTAATTTTCCTTCCTCTCCTCTTCTTTCCAGTTTTCTTTTCTCTCCCTTCCTCTCACCTTTTCTCTTCTCTCTTCTTCTCCTCTATCGTCTCCTCTTTTTCTCTTCTGCCTTTTCTCTCCTCTCTCCTCCTCTTTTCTCTTCTCTATCTTCTCCTCCCTCCTTCTCTCAGTGGGGCTCCTTTCACCAGCAGGTGGCCGGTCAGTCAGCAAAGACTTCTTCTACTGTTTGATACCATGGCAACAGGCTTTGAAAACAGACACACATACAAATGCATGCTTGTACACAAACAAATGCGCACGCACACGCACACACACACACACACACACATATAAATGCATGCTCAGAAATGAGTATACACGCATATAGGCATGTATGCTTGGTGCACACAGAAACACATGTGCACACCTACAAACGTGCACATAAGTACGCATGCACACACACACACACTTCTGAAAAGTACTTGCCACAGGCCAGCAGACTGATTTGTTTTATCCCTCACCTCGTAGAAGCTTTTTTTTTTATAAGAAATGACCAGTTTAACACTTCACCCTGGATCAGGCAAACTGTATGGCCTGAAGTTAGACCAGAAGGCAATGTAAAATGCAATGCCCCAGCAACAGGTCTTAAATACAGATCTCATTTCTGTCAGCAGGGGTCAGACCTCAGCTTGGTGTCTGTCCCTGCCTGGAAGAAGAGCAGGAGAGGAGGCAGAACTGGGGTCACAAAAGAAGTACAGAGCAGGACTGAGACATTTTGCCGACTAGAGACTCCACAGGACGCTTCTTTTCCCACATGTGCAAGCTTAACCATTCCTCAGACCTTTAGCCATTTGATGGACACTTTTATCCAAAGCGCCTAACAGTACCATGAGCACATACAGTTTTCTAAGTATGGTTGCTGACCCCAGTGGGGAACAAACCTCTGAACCTGGCAGTGCCATGCTCCATCCATTGAGCTTTACAAGACCACCAATCTCACAGCACATGTGAAGTACTTCTCAGTTCTGGATCACTGTTGTAAAATTTCCCTGTTCTGCTCTTTTAAAGTAATAATCCGTGACATTTTCATATAAATAAATCTCCATTTTACTACTCTCTATCTGAATGATGTAATACAATGGTGATTCAGCCTATAGCCAGTTTATGAAAGCTTTTCCATCTGCTGTTCTAAACACCCGGTGTCAGGTAGGTATTTCCTGGGATAAATCCTCTGGAGACAGGAATTAATGCGTTTTAGGTTCCTGGTTTGTTTGGAATAAATAGAAGAACTGGGTAGTTAGCATGAGCAGCGATAGCCACCGTGGCTGAACAGACAAAGAAAAAAGCGCCACCTACAGAAACTCAAACTTCATCAATAGAAAATCCAAGGAGAAAGACGTCACAGTACTGGACATATTGTTTGATTGACAGGTGATCTCTGGGAAAAGCAGACAGGAACACCACAACAATCAGTACTTAGCACCAAAGACGTTGCCGAAATAAAAAACTTAATAAAAAACCACAAGTCTTGCAGACTACCACAAGAAGTTTCTGCTTGAGTAGTGAGTTGAGTAGAGCGCAGTGAAAACATATGGCGAAGGTCATGATTAGGATTCAAACCCATGAGTAAATAGCTTACACCTGCTGAGCCTCCAGGACGTTCCCTCGCTCTTGCTGTCACCTCCTGGGCTACCAACCTCAGCCAAAGCCCTCCAGGATCGCTGCTGCTAAACAGAAAAAGGAAGTTCCCCCGCGAGAAGTTAGGGAAAGCTTGACCGAAGAGGTGTAGTTTCTTAAGTCTCTCATGTAAAGGTCCTGCGAGGACCCGCCGAGTTGCACAAGCAAGGGCAGTTCATTTATAACCTCTTGGTGACAGGAACCTAATCAATCAGAGGCGGCAATTTCCACACTTGGCTAGCCTAGAGAGTAACACACTGCTTACTCCCCGGGGCTAATAACATGGCGTCTTGATCACAGAAAAGACCTCGTCAAGACAGGGCTTTCAAAGAGAGGGAATTCCAAGCAACTGGCCGCTGTCAAAACATCCCATTATGGTTTTATTGGGATGAGTGACGAGGAGGTAGAAGGCCTCAGTCATGTGATTGGGGATTTTGGAATTGAAGCTTGAGCCATTTGTGAGAAATCACACAAACTCTCATGCAATTCACTTTGAGTTTCCTTCACATTTCAAAGTTTAGGTGGTGTTTTTTTTTATAGCTTAAGGCAACCCACGTAGGGTTCTCTCTACGTATACTGTCAATTAAACTGAGATAACTACTTTATATGGCCTCAATTCAGTCTGAGAGATCTTTTTTGTGTTTAGTTAAATTGGACTAAATGAAAGCACAAAGCAGATCCTCGTGGTTAGTTTGTAATAAAGAAAACAAATGTTTCACCAGCATTAAAATATTGATCACAACTTATTTTTGCAGTGCAATACTGAAGGAAATATCCTCAACCTAGCATCTTGAAAAACACAGTCCTTACTATGGATCTGAGGAAGCAGTAGACTGTGAGGGTTAGTAGGATGCACAAGCCAGGAAGGGAACATAGAACTGCTATCGTTTGGTTATGTACAGTAAACCAAGAGACGATAGCTTGTAGTTCTCTGTGCTGCTGTCAAAACAAAGGAAACAAATGTGTTTTGGAAAAGTCAGTCAACTGCATCTTTCAGTAAAGAGGACGAGGGGATTTCAGAAAAGGTTTGGAAGAGCTGCAACAAACTCACAGCAATGAATGTAGCCTTAACCTTGCCCTGACCTCAGGTCCAACTCTAACCTCCAATAAAGAAGTCCCATAACGTCAGGTTAACTGTGATTAATGGTGCTACCAGGTACAAAGTCTTTTCTGTGTACAATATCCAGAACCTCAATACATGTGCAGCATTGCACAAGTGGCTATCCAAAGAATTGACAGAAGTAGAAATATATTTGAACAGGTCAATTCCAAAATGCTGTATGTCCATTTTGAGAAGAATTATTAGCTCCTTCATCATTCACTATTTCTAAATCCTAACCAGATCCCGTCTGTAAAAGTGTTACTTACCATCGTTTGTTTTCATTTTGTGCTGTCGATCTGTGAGAAGAAGCGTAACTTTTTTTTCAATTGGTTGATGTCTCACATTGGAACAAAACTCTTCAATCCTGTCCACCGTATACGTTTATTGGCTAATGCAAGAGCTAGCTGTAGAAGTGACACCCATGGCAAGGGAGAGTTTATCATTCTGCTGACAGGCTAAATAACTTCTGCCGAGGCAACAGATAACAAATGGGCTCAAGTTGTGGCTTGAGTGTCTGTGTGTTAAAGACAAGAACAACTGGGCTGCAACTGAAATGAGCTTACTTTTTGGTGTTTGTCCATTTTTCCTGGGGCACCTGAAGTACACTGAAATGAGACGATTAATAAACTCTACAGTTTGTGCCAACGCTGAGTATTATTGAAAAACAATACCGAACTTGTGAAAAGGATAAAGGATTCAACCAGTGAATCAAACACGATTATACCGTGTCACAGTTTGGTGTAAGTTACATCAATGTGATGGCTCTTACTGTAAAGCGTACTATGAGCTGGGAGTTTTACAAGTAAAAGGCAGGCGAACCAAGTTTAGATTCACACTCATAAAATTTCATGAAACGGTGACTGAACTCTGAAACCCAAATTGCAGGTTGTGGACACGAATAATGTGAAAATGACATTCCTGCACTATAAAAATATTATGTGGCAATAGAATGAAGTGGACAACTAAAACTTTAGTTAAAGTAAGCCCATCTGTCTCCACACCCTCCACCGCAATGTGAAATCAATGTGAAACTACTTCCCGTTTCTAGTCATGTCTCTTATACATAATCCTTTCATGGTGGGGAAACGTTTTTCTCTCACTTCGTTCACAGAGCACATTGTTTTTGCATTCTCAGACAGCGTGGCCATTTAACGAAAACAAAATTTCCTAAGACCAGGCTGGATGGGTTGACTCCAGTTATGCTCCTTCAGGACCCATTGACAAGCAACAGGCTAATAAGCTAAGGCTGCTGATAGCGCCACACTTGCCATTCACCTTTACTCCACAGGTGTCAAACTGTCAAACCCCCCAGGCTCAGGGGTTTACTGCAACCGAGGCACGACATAAACAAATCAATTTCCCTGTAAAAGCAAAGTAGAAGAGCTTTGGAAGATGCTACGTGTTCTCGAGGTGTCAAAGCATAAACGAATGCCCCGTCCCTCTCCCGCTCGGGTCTCTATTTACAGCTGTTTCTGCCCATACGGTGAGTGGGATTCACCCGTGAGGCGACCGGGGTGCTGTCTTAAGCCTGTGAAAATGCGCTGCAAGAGATAAATTCCAAGATGTCAGAGGAGCTGTCAGTGTGAAAGAATACGCTGGTCATTACCACCTTTAGATCTAGCTTGCATGCAGAAGCCCTCCCTCCCCAAGAGGCCCCCCTGTTGAGGATGAGTTAGACTTTCCCACAGTGAAAAAGCTGCTGAATGCAGTAGCTGGATCAAGCTTTTACTGCATCTTTCCTTTGATATGATTACAATTTCTCTTATTTCTCTTCTTCACAATGCAGCAATAGTTTGAGAGAAATGTTGGTTGAAATGAAATTGTGGTTATTTTATTTAGCTGACACTTTTATCTATAGTTATTTAAATTACATGTAACAGTAGAATAAGCTTAAATTCACAAATTGTCCGTGACAGACAGAGACAAAGGCAGGAGGGCAGAGTTAACGGGCCAGCAGGCCGTTTTATTTGCAATCAGCAATAACAAATAATATGACCCGGTGTTGACCGCGTGTTTAGCACCGTCTCCCTTCCAGGAGCGTCCTGCTCCAACCCCGACTGGGCAGCCCTTCTAGACTGCTTCCGGCTGCAACCTCCGCAGACCTCGGTCGGTCGTCGCCGCTGGTGACGGCCGCTTCCCCATTCCCGTCTCGCGCACCTCGCCTCCGTCCTGGCAACCCAGCCTCGGACCTCGCTCGGTCGCTGCTGCTGGTCTCGTTCTCTCCTGCTCCGCTCTCCCTACAGCCGACCGGATCCTCTCGATCTCCTGTCTGCTCATGCGCTCCATCAGCCTCTCACGCTGACGCAACTGCTCTCCCTCACAGTTACACACAGGTTAAAAGGGCCCGGCTGCAATCAGCCTTAATTGGCCGCAGTCGTGCTGGATCCAGGGAGAATCAGTCCACTGACTTGACTCTCCTCTGGATCCAGTCTACGCCTCACCCACTCCCTCCCCCCAGTCCGCCACATACCCCAACACCCCTTCCACCCCTTAGAGCGAGGATCAAGGTGAGGAAAGGCCGACGCCTGGCCCACTCCACCTTGGGACCACCCGCTCCTGGACGCCGACAGTCCAGAGGTGGCGAGGGGAGGCTCCCCGCCATGGTCCCTTCCCTGTCTGTCGATTCCCAGTCAGGGAACCACTGCAGCAACTTGCTACGATACCGGGTCCGTGACAAACAGAGACAAAGGCATGAGGACAGATTTAACGGGCCAGCAGGCCGTTGTATTTGCAATCAGCAATAACAAATAATACGATATACGAAATAATGCGCCGTCTCCCTCGGCAGGCGCACCTCCATCTCTCCCGGCAGGTCAGCCGCGGAGCACCAAGGCTGCCAGTCCCTCCCCCCAGTCCACTACAGTATTCTATAAAACCGCCTCTGCCAATGGAAACATTTTCACTAACACAATCTGTGATCTCAAAGCAGCTAACTCATCACTATGTTAAAACCTACATTGGAATGGTTTGAGCTGAATTTCCCCAGCTGTCAGATGTCCTTATTAAGGCTGTCTAATAAGCCCAGGTTACAAGATGGTTCTGAGAAGTAAGCGATAGCCGCACTGCGGCCCACACATACAATAAGGCAGCGAGCCTTGGGGTGGATTTCATACTCATGGCTGGGCATACTCTAGCCTATTTTTGTTGTCCTGATCTCAGGCAACCCTGGACCCCATCCAGCATGGTTAAAGTAATATCCACCGCTAATGCTGCCCGTTCTGTGGCCTCCACTGGGAAATGCAGACTGAGGGACAGGGGGTTGCCCGTGTAACTGAACAGGGATCAGAAGGATTGGGGGAGGTGGGGGGCAATACCAATTAACAGTTCTCAAAAACCTTATTTTAGCTGTATTTGCAGTATGATGTAAGCATGATGAGGATGCACGAGAATCCTGTGAAGCCCTTCCTTTGCCCCGGTGCGTTCCAACAGGTATCCCTAGAAGTGGAATGCTCCCTCCTTTTATAGACGCCCCCCCCACACACACACAACACCCCTCCCTACTCAACTCTTCAGTTACACTGTATAGGAGTGGCGACCCGTTCAACTCTTGACCGAGATGGCGGGCGAGAACAGTCGAGGGAGGGCACTACAAATGAAAATAATGGAAAGGGGGCCGCGTTTTGTCGTGCTTTTGGAAAGTGTCCTGTGGATTTACGGCCACCGGGGTCCCTATTTTCTCCCTCTCCCGTGGAGATAAGGGGTGTTTTTTTTCTGAAAAGCTACAGGGGGTTGGGTGTACTTAAAGGACACACTCAGCTGCTAGATTAACTCATCAACGCCGCATTGCAGGGTGTCAACAGAAATGTTTCACACACAAGACCGACAAGGAATGAATACCATTTGGAGGTCACAAGTGGCAACCCCTCAGTCCTTCAGCCTTTTAAATGTTAGTGTCTGCCTTTCAAGAGCAAGGATGTAACCTCTAAACCTTTGAGAGGGAAAGAGATACGTGTTGGACATCACTGCCTCATGTCAGTGTTTCTACTGTCGATTATGTCTTGGAGTGATGAAGTTCATGAGCTTCAGACCAAACACGTCACATGGAATAAATTATCTGCTGTCATTTTGAAGTTATAAATACACAGTGTATATTTAAACCATTGATTTCTTCCACTGGAGAAGATATTTAATAATAAATCAATGACACAGACATGTTAGAGACAGCCACCTTGCAAATAAGTTGTCACTGTAAAATCGGCATCTGCTGTGCAGACTGGAATCAATCATTCTTGAAAGGGGAAAATTTTCATCCTCATAAAATCTGTTCCATATCATACAGAGAAAGAGACGTGATCAGTTTGAAAGCACCTCACAGTTTCCATTCCTTAAAATATACGCATAACACCATGACATGCTCAATAAACAATCCTGAAATACACCTGCAGTGCGTACAGTTTCTTGTTTCAGCACCAGAAACATGATTCAAATGTCATTAAGTGGCTGTGCGGGGTTTTTTGAGGGAACCAAAAAACAACTGTCAACCTGAGACACGGTATCATCTTCAAAGAAGGAAGTATGCCTATGGTATGCTGTCTTTAAGCTGCCGGGGCAATGCCTTACATGAAGTTTGTGAGTCATCCAAAATCCATGGGTACTACCTTCTGAATTTAGATAATGACGCAAGTTTTAAACTAACACGCTAAGAAGTAAAGAGTGTCATGTAACTTTCAAAGCTTTGGTCGGTTTAGGTGACGGTTTGAAAAGGACACATTAAGAGGCAGGATCTTTTTAAGTGCGTCTCTCGGTTGTTGACTTGGGCAGAAACTGGGCCCAGGCCAGCTTCCTCGCCCTCTACGAGTACCATGCATTGTGAGGCCTTTACACTTGGCGGGCAGCAAAGCTTTGATAGCTGCTCAGGGAAAGTCAATGTTTTCCCTCTAAAGCTGCAGTACGCTGGGGTGGCACGGTCGCCATGTTGTGCCTGTTTGCTTTAGATTTGAGGAAGATCAAGACGTGGCTTTTGTTAAGCTGCAACCCAGTGTCCGCTGCTGCTACATAATTGGAGTACCATTTACAGAACTTTTCAGATCGCTCTGTCATTGGAATTGGCTCTGCAAAGGCTTTAGCATCTTTGTCGAGTCCAGGTCATTACCAAGACCAGGTCAAAAGGAGAGAGACCAGAGCAAATCAAGTCCTATTCAAGACCAAAATAGGCAATAAACAGGGGACATGTCTTTCAAAATGTAAAAATAAAGCTTAACAAGTTCCTTAAGGATCAACAGAGATGTAGACCTATCTTCAGACCTAT
Organism: Hoplostethus mediterraneus; assembly: GCA_034670385.1. NCBI lineage: Eukaryota > Metazoa > Chordata > Actinopteri > Trachichthyiformes > Trachichthyidae > Hoplostethus > Hoplostethus mediterraneus. Next base: position 2,263,445 of record JAXDDW010000023.1, read on the forward strand.
CTACTAAACCCTTCAACATCCAACTAGTCAATGCTTCAGAACTGCCTAATCAGTGCAGACTGAGTACCATCACATATGATATATGGGCATAATTGCTTAAACTGTTTGTAGTGCTGGGGGGAAATATACACAGCTAGTCGGAAAAGTCGAGTCAACATCCAGCAGTGGCCAAAACCAAGACAAGTCCGAGTCAAAATAGACATGAGGACCCGAGACAGGTCCAAGACAACAGACTCAAGTACTACAGTCCGTTCTCATCTCGCTACCCTGTGCAATATCTATTTCCACCACTGCAACACCCCGGTTAAAGGTCAGCAGTTAGACACCACCAGTTTAAACTCATTGGTTTGCTCACTGGAATCAGGGCAGGAGGGAATCAGCAAATGCTCAGACATTTCTACCATTCCTTTCCGTCGATGGGGGGGACGGGCTGACGGGTCCTCACAGTGTTTTCAGTGTTGGGTTCCAGGTGCCGTTGGGTGGTGGTAGGGCGTGGGGGGTTAAGGGGCGAATGGCAACGCTGGCCCTGTCAGCCCCCCTAGCTCACCAGGTCCCAGGGGCTGGCGCCAGGCTAGCCCCGCTAGCAGCCGGGGCAAAAAATAACCCCTCTGCAGTTGTTGGGCAGGGGAGAGTGACGGGGTGAGCATGTCACACTGTGGGATCGAGTTTCAGCGGCTGTCATCAGAGAGCAGTCATTACTTCTGGGCTAATTATCTCAGGCCGCGTGTAAACAAACAACCTGCCAGCGTGAAGACCACATTGTATTCACAGCTCCAGCCCTCGGCTTTGTCCTTTTCACTCGTTTGATGTTGGCTTGAATTTGGATGCTGACAAACGCAAAGTGTACGGGGTCTTGAAAGGCCAGTTGATTTTGGGGGTCTAAGAGGAGGTTATCAAGCTGTCAATCGAAGGGGGTAAAAGTAGTTATAACCACTATTTGCTATATACTGGTTTGTATAGAAAGTGGGTCTCAGAAGAATCATGGAGCGACATTTTGAAAGCTGAGTTCAATTTCCAAAAATTTGAAACAGACATCAGTTGGCGTTCCTAGTGTCAAGCAGCAAATCTGGTCAGCTGGAACTAAAACTAATTCAGTCTTGTACAAACTATTATGAATGGTATTGATTTTGTCTGTCAAATTACATTATGTATTGCACTGAAACGATGAAACAAAATTTCACATATGCTTAATGGATGGAAGCACAGACTCAAGTCAATGTTTTTACTCAACTTACTTAAAATACTACCAATTAGTTCAAATTTGCTCCAGCAACGTCAGATTCACAAAAAGTTTGGAGATCAAGGGGAACATGAGACAAACAAGCATTATATTTCAGTTTTGTTGATATTTCATTCCATTTCTGCCATTTGTCATGATTTTATTCCACCAAATGGAGGCTGACAGAATCTGTGAATGTACCCCTCTTACTGAAAACTGAATCCAGCTCAGCCCAGCACCCAGACTCACATTCCCTTGCCTTCATGGCACGTTTACGGTTCGGGCTCAGGTTTCTATCACACGCTTGCCATACCATACCTGTGTACTGTGGCCACAGCCGGAGACCAGTTGCGCGCGATCCGTGGTAAAGTTGTCTTCATCTCCTCAGAGTTGAGTTGTGCCTTAAAGAGCAGTTGCAATGAAGTGACTGTAATGATTTCACTGGAGCAAGAAGGACGTCCTTAAAATAGTGATGTTGCTTTGCACTTTAACACTGTAACTTAAATAACAAATAACAAATTAAATGAAACAATACTATTTATTTTAGGGTCTGTGAACCTTTTCACAGCACTGTCTTCTTTTTCTTGTTATTATCAGTGGAAAGCTGAGAGGTATCAGCTCTCAGATCACCCAGTGCTCGATGTTATATTTGAATTTTTAACAGTGCGGAACCTCAAATGGGTTTTCATTAATCACTCAGCAACAAGAGCCACGAAAGAGAGTATTTTCCAAAGTATCTGTTAAGTGCTAATAGCTAATAAAAGATGTGCCCAGTGCATACAGGGTCTTACATTACAGGAGTGTTAATGAAGACCGGAGCAGTAAATTCAACCACTCTGTGCTTGAAATTTACGCCTTCATGGACTTTTTTGCACCAGCATTTCACATAAAAGCAGCCAGGTAAGTGGTGGGTCTGTTATACAATTCATCACCGATTTAGCGTGCAGCTGATTGTCAGGTCTTTTTTTTTTAGGTTTGTGGTATTATTCAATAAAGTATGGCGTAATGGAGATGCAAAATGACGTTAACCCCCTGCTTGCATGCTGTCAATTACATCCTTCTGGGGGTAGATGGCTTGTCAGGACTAACTGTACATTATTAATTGCCCTCTTATACCCAACTCTGTTTGGAGGTGTTTTGAGTGACCAACAGTTTGTGCTCAAATATTTATATATGCCATGTAAACCGAATTACTCCATCCCCAAGACATAGCTAAAGACCTTGTTTGCATGCTAGGGCCTCTTTTTTTTGCAAGGGCGTGAGTCGAAGGCAAACGTTACTGTGCTACTCTGTCAAGCGAGTGACTGACATTTCTAATGGAACTTGAGCGCTCCGCTGAATACGGATTTAGCCGTGCCATTAGTTGGGGTACTTTGATGACCACAAGAAATGTGATAGGTAATTAATTTTTGGGAACAAGTTCGCTCATCCCCACCAATCCCTATTAAGGGCCTGCGTGATCCCCCCGTTCGCTAATTGAGTTAGCTGCATCAGTTTGGATTCGAACTTGAGAAGTGTCAGGAATCAAGAGTCTGTTTATCTAGTATTATGTAGAACCGAGAGGCTTAGTTTTACGATATAATTATACCTCGCAGGACAGCGACCCTAGTCAACCTCGTTTGGTAATGAAGAGCACTCTGGCAGGGTCCTTGATGCATACTGGGCAGATTTCAACCAGCTTTGTCCTCTTTTTTTTCTGCTCGTATCTGGCTCAACTGCTGTCTAATTGGAGCATGAAATCTGTGCGCAACAAGAATACTGAGAGAAGTTAGATTAAAATTCCCCATTTCCTCCAGATGGCATTGTCAGTGTGAAGGCACTGAATATCCATGAGGACCTAGTGGTTGTTAACCAGTAGATTATCTACCTGTTTGCTTTCATTCTTTCTTTCTTTCTTTCTTTCTTTCTTTCTCCCTAAATTACAAACGGCAATAGGGCCGTGTAAAAACCAACTTGACATACCGCAACAAAAACCCAACAAGGAGCTTGAAAGTCATGAAGGTCAAAAAACCATCGGGTCGAAATGCAATCCAGTTTGTTATGGGGCCGAATGTGACTTGATCGACGCTATCCACTTGCAATGCAGGGCCCCCTCGTGCCCTCGCCAAAGACATTTGCAACTGGTGTCAAGGCCCTATAAATCATCCTGTATCAAAGAGGCCATGTAACGCTTTCTACATTTCAACATATGTGGAATCAGAACGCGTCTGTCATCGATGTGCGCCACTCTCGGGGAAAAAGGTTTTTGGAGGCCTTTCCCACTGTAATGTAGACCATATGTGCTATTGATTTGGGAGGTTTTACCTGCCACAGAGGGATACTCCCGAATGAGGTGAGGCAGACATTGTCATACCCCTTCAATAGTAAAGGATTAGGCCTGTAAACTAAAATCAACAAGCAGGATAACTACCAAGAAATGGCCAAATGGACTAGAGGTGAAGACTTCAAACTTCACTTAAAATGATTTTTCTTGGTTACTGTGTTTCTGTTTTGCTTGGCTGATCAGGCCATCAGACTCACTGCAGAGTACATTTTTTTAAACAGTGCCTTTAAAAGACCAAACAAGCAGTGATCTGGTCCATTTGCATCAAACGAGACAAACTCTCAACCACATCGGCCGGTGCCAGGATGAGCCTATTCATCTTAATGTGTAAAATGGCTCTCACTGTCATCCGAGGTTTTAGGTTCCCAAAGCAACTGATCCTGGTCTTGTACCGGCAATATATCTCCCTTTGAAGGCCAACTCTTCCATCCCCTGCTGCTTTGCATTTAAGGTTGGTCCTCCATCTTGGGTTTAACCTGTTTTTTAAATGGCCATCATAACTTTGCTAAAGCGATGACTTCCCCGTTTTCCTCGAACCACTTAGGAATCTCTATTTGCGGTCCCAGGACTCCAGGTGAAATGAGACTGTAAATCAAATGATAAAATTTGAGTGACTTGGTTCCTACATTGTGCCAATGCTTGTTTCTAAATTCAGAGTAGTTTCCATACAAAATTCCCTTGCTGGTACTAAATATAAACCACTGACGGTAGAAAGACCCCAAACAGCTCCACAGTCACAAAGAGGCACTAAGCACCAACTTGTTTTTCTGGACTGTGGTGACCAACATTAAAGACTTACAACAATGTACATTAACTAGAATAAAATCCCTTTCAGGTTACATGTAAAGTGACATAAAGTCTGTATGTGGTTCAGTGGGACAGTGCTGCCATAACACCCTAGCAACGTTGTGAAGAGTGAAACCAAGAAAAATGAATTCAAGTTTATCTTCCGTCCTTGTTGGTACAGAGGCGGACTGTGTGCTTCTTAGTAGCATGGATGGGTGTAATTTTTGTTGTGAAATCTAAACCCTAGCCATGACCTTTGACCTTTAAAACAATGGCTTATGGGGGTTATATGTAAGAACTTTATGTTAGATTGTCCATCAGCTCCCTGCTATTATGTGTGGATATTGTTTTTTTATGAATACAACTACTACTATTACTACTACTACTACTACTACTAATACTATTCTACTACTATCACCAATACTACTACCACTACTACTACTACTACTAATAATAATAAAACTACTAATACTACTTCTACTATCACCAATACTACTACTACTACTACTAATAATAATAATGACAATAATAATAATAAAACTACTAATACTACTTCTACTATTATCACCAATACTACTACTACTACTAACTATAACACTACTACTTCAACTACTACTACTACTGCTAATAATAATAGTACTTTACAAGAAATCTCCCCTCAGGGATTAATAAAGTACCTATCTACCTACCTACTTTTACTACATCCATCACCTCTACCTCTTCAACTACTACTACTACTACTAGTAATAATAATAATAATAATATTAATAATGGCTGAGTGTCAACAGGGGTCAGAAGGGGGTCTTTTTTCTTCTCCCTTCTCTATCATGCATGGATGTTATTTTTCCATGGACAACGATAATAATAACACTGTACTGTACTGTACAGAGCGACCCTGACATAATGAGCGGCCATGTTTAACCTCGCTCTCCTCAGCGGCAGGCGATACCTGCTGTGAGGGAAGGATCATCCTCGCCATTAGCAAATACACACCACATTCCCAAACCGAAGCATGCCGATTACAAAGCTCCGCTATTCTGGGAGGCTTAACCTCCCAAAGCTCCCCTACCACTACCACCACCACCCCTCCCAACCACCCCCAAGTGTAAGCTGCCATAACATTCCTGGCTTGGTATATTGTGTTCCACCGAAGAACATGTAATCAGGTAATAAAACATCTGCGACAGCCTTCGTTATACATCGATGCCTCGTTTACCAGCTTTTAAATGAGTTCTTAAGCTCACAATAATTGCGATAAATGTTACACCACAGTCATTTCCAGATTCACAGCCCTGCACGGAACCACTTTAATCGCCAAGTGCAATAAATGTACAGGGATTTCTCTTGCTGACAATCTTCAGGTCATACACTTCCGGGTTTGGATTTACAATGATCCAGTAGAACGCACCACAAGTCGAAGTCTACACTGTGACACCCTGTACGGGATGAAAGCGTTCGTAAAAGCCAACAAACGACTTCTTCTGCACAATATGGATACGATCAAACCAACAGAGATCTTTACAGGAAAGACATAACTTTCTTTGGGTTCCTGGTAAAGAAATCTTAGGCAGCGGCAGCCGTCCGATATCGGGAAGTGGAAAAAGAGGTATTTCGAAACGATCTATGTCATCCTTACAGCTGCTGCGTTGTCTTGAATTACCTTGATGCAGCGTTTCCAAAGAGCAGATTGGATTTCCTTCGCCATCGTTTTCAGCCGTATTTTTCCACAAATGCAGTCAAAAGATTTATTTACAATTTGTCTTCCTGATAGCTGATTTCTTGAGCGAGGAGGAGGGGGGGATTCGCTATGTAATTGTTAGTTGTGGTAGTTTGAAGGGGGTTCGTTTTGAGAAAGGTATTCATTTCACATATGGGCATTGGTGCAGGGCCTGGCATGGTTTATGGACAAGTGTTACAGTTTTTCTTTCTGGAAGGATCACTTCAAAGGATTTGGCAAGAGAGGAGGTTGAACTTTTAGCTGAAGGTGAGAGCTGCAGGTTTTCACTGCTGAGGTAGTCATAAAAAACGTGACACAGAGAAGCTTTGTCATTCGAATCTAAGTAAAATACTGTAAATCTCATATCGACACAGTCTGAATTCAGTGGATTGATATCAGATCCACACCAATGTCGCTGATGTAACATAGAAGTAAAGACAAAAGTTTTCAGATATAAATTTAGTTTGAAATATGGCATCTGTACACGAGCTCAGTTCACCTCCCACAGCGGATACTCTGCGTAAAAAATTGTGTTAAAATTATAATTCTTTTTTTTGCTCTGACCCACTCATAGAGTAGCTGACGTTAAACATCTGCGTCCTCTGGCCATCTTATTACACTATTATTTACAACCACATGCATGATATGGTTGTGAGACTCAAACCAGTCAAGTATCATCATAGCTGTTGCCCTATTTTGTGTCAGCGGAGTAAGTGGAGCCTGTGTCTTCATGGCATGGCGCAAATTCCTGAGATTAATGTAAATGATAAGGAATCTGCAACTCTCCGGATTCTAAGATCCTCAGGATTAAAGGTTCAAGTTCCAGTCGACATTGGAAAAGGATGACTCACTGTCCGGCCGTATGGCTATCGGGTGTCTGGAGCTCCTCCCCTTTAAGAAAGTGAGGAAGGCTAAAACTCTTTCACAGTGTGGGCTAAAGCTCTACGGGAAATAGCAGCTTTCCACTTGTGCTGATGGGCAGTAGATGTGAAGGAATACACACCAGAGAGAGAGAGAGAGAGAGAGAGAAAGTAAGAAGAAAGAGGAAAGAAACTTGTTTTGAACTCATCTCAGAACGATTTTTAAAAGAAACAGTAGTTGTGCTGATGTACCAATATACACACCACAGAGAGAGAAGAAAGAAAGAAAGATAGGATAAGCATTTATGTCCAGAAGGAAATTAGTCTTGGACACGTACAGTACCTGCTGTTTAAAATACAAATAACATCACATAGTGCATACATACAGTACATACACAGACACCAAGAAAGAAAGAAAGAAAGAACTCATCTTAAAATATTTAAAATGAAAACAGACTTCCAGTTGTGCTGAGTAGATGTAAAGGAATATTATTATTACAAGTATAAAACTTTTGCGGTTCCTCGTTGAAACGTCTGACATCAAACCAGCAGAGGGGGAAAAAATAACTAAAAACATTTGAAAACCTCACCAGCTTCAGACACACACACACACACACACACACACTGCTGGGAAGCTGGTAGTGTAACATACTGTCGATTCAGAAACACAATCATACAGCTCACACACATACAAACATGCATCAGCAACAATATCACCAGTTTATCAAAGTCAATCCATCGTCTAGACGTATCACTGATGTAACAGAATATGAACGAACAAACTAAATAAAGAAGAACACATTTCATCCCTCGGCATCGCCAGCATCCTGGGCCCGGGCCAGTGTGCTGACCTACATCCCAGTCAAGGTTACTTACCATTTCATTAAAAGGCTTTTTCATTGATCCCTGTCCTTGGTCGAAAGCTGTTTCCCCCTCGGCCGTGTCTCCATTAACAAAGTTAACTCTCTTATACCGCGACCTCCTCCTACTCCTCCTGACCCGGGGCGGACAGCCGTGCTTACCTTAGCATAAAGTGCCACAATAGGTCATCATTATCAAATTAATCAAAGCTGTCACAACAACACGCAACCCACAAACCCTTTAGATCACCAAACACCGGGACATGCTGCAGGCAAACGTGCACACGGTCGCGCACGTGCTGCGCGTTCGTACACGCAAACACGCGCACAGTTGTGTTTATAAACCAGAGGGTCCGAGATGCTCAGCTCTCGACCTCCATCAGTGACCAAGGACTTGGACCCACGTTGACCAGTCACATTTTCACTGTAGAGAAATGTAAGCTAGCTAATGGCCCTGTCACACTATTGCGTATGAAAATTCATTTCATACGCACAAAAAGCCCTTGAAAATACAGAATTGTTCGTATTGAACCTATGCGTAGCGTATGAGTAGCGTATGTCCAGCTTATGGCCAGCGTAGTATGCGTATGGCTAGCGAATGAGTAGTGTATGAACTGCGTATGTCCAGCGTACCGCTGTCACATGATAGCTGCGGCCTTTCCACATTGCAGCATTATTGCAGTAGACGTAGAGCTATCAACATGGCTCCCAAGAAGAAGACATCGTCTACCCGGGGCCGAGAAAAAGGCAAGAAGTGGGATAGGGATCCTATATATACACTTTATCAAAAGGCTGGCAATAGGCTGGGGATACGCTTGCCATACGCCAATCATACGCTAGTTGTACGTTAAATACGTTACTCAATCGTCAGGCATACGCCAAGATGTCTATATACGTTGCAGATACGTCAGACAGACGTTAGAAGTACGTTACTCATGCGCTATCAATACGCTAGCTGTACGGTACACCTTCATGCCAGCGTATTGCCAGCATATGACCAGCGTACTCCACCTATGAGTAACGTACCTCTAGCGTATGCCTAGCGTATGCTTTGCGTATAAACCATACGTCTGCTTAAAAATTGTCAGCGTATTCAGCATATGCCACCGTATGCCACCGTGCTTGAAACGTATAAAACCTATGCCTAACGTACCCCTAGCGTATGTCAGCGTATACCAGCGTATGAGTGATATTTTTCATACGCTGGCATACGCTAGTACAATACGCAATAGTGTGACAGGGCCCTAAGAGAGAGATCCACCAGTAACGTCTAGTGAAGAGGTGACATACCACCATGCTAAATACTGGAAGAACAAAAATACTGCTCTCATTTGGTCTTGTAGCATCGTTCTCCATCACTGAGCTGTAGAGGCAAGAAAAACAACGTTGGTTGGTGAGTGTTACATAGGTAAGGTAATCGATATCAAAAGTTCACTTACTAATGCAGCTAGAAAGCAGCTAGCTTTTCTTCACTAGACAATCCACGATTGAGGCATTTCACTTCAGTGCCCACTGTTGGGGGGCGGCAGGCCGGTGGCACAGATTGGAACGGGACTGGAGATGGATACTAGATGGAAGTTAGCAACTAGCGTTAGCGGTAATGATGTCTATCCCGGGACTGTCAGACTCAACATCAACAGATCCTCCATCTACAACTCAGAAATGGTGAACGGGAAAGAAACTTTTGCACAAACGTTCCCGACACCAGAACAGTACTGGTTCAGCATTCGTCAAATAGAGGGCAGTAAAAAAAACCTCAAAACCGATTTCCAGTGCTGAAGAGATCAACTTTTGATATCAGAATCATGCTAGTTAGCGTAATTGTGGTTAGCTTTGATTAAAACAAACTATTTCCATTCTGGGGCATGTTTTATTTCTGTACTTCCTCCTGCACAGAGAGCGTGCACTCCAGCAGAAATCGCGGATTGCAGCTTTAAATAAGAAAAACTGTCTGAAAATGGAAACTGGAAAATGGAAACCCAGGTTGGTATCCACCCCGCCACCCCTCCTACTTTCCACCACACTATTTCAAACTTCCTGTTTCTAGTCGTGTCTCCCCCTTTAATGCACAGAGCACGTATTTGAGATAACAAGAACAATTTCTGCCTCTTTAACATCTAAAGCTAGAAAATGACGATACCTTAATAAAACCACTCGTCCCTCCCCCCTCCCCCCTCCCTCCTCCACCCAACGAACGAGGGGAAGGGTAACGAGAGAGACCTGCAACACCAAATTGCCAGATTGATTAACTTGTCCGTCAGATCTCTTCACGGCGACAATAAACTCTATACCTCAGGGAACGTATTGAGAGATGACATGTCTGAGACCCCAGGGACAAGCGCACACACACACACACACACACACACACTCCCTCTCTCCTCCCCTTTCTCTCGCCCAGCCATCATCTACCCTCTCCTATTATAAAATACCCTTGCGAGTGAGTCCCTGCTTGTCCTGTCCTGAAGGCTGCACCTACCTCCTCCACCCCTACACCCCCTCCACACACACACACACACACCAAATATTCCCCCGGGGTCTTCTGGGATCTGCTATCTGCACCGGGCTCCATTTCATAAAACGATTCCCTCCATAATTGAAAAGGAAACTCAGGGGCGTGTTTGGCCAGTTAATCCATTTAAGATCATTATGTGCATTGTCAATTGGCTTGACCCAGCTGCAGAGGGAAGGAGACAATGGGGGGGGGGGTCGAGCCAAACACCCCCCACCCCCCGCCGGGTCAGGGGGGTTAATGAATGATTATTTCTCACTTTGTAACACAACGGGATGCCGGTCTAAAGGGCGCGACGCCCCCCGCCACCCCCTCCCCGAGGGTCTCGGTGCTGAAGAGGTGCACATCCAAAATCAAACAGACGTTGATGATGCTCTTACATGGAGATTTATGAGCTGCAGCCTCCGCCTGGGAATATGAAGGGTGTTAATCAAAATATCTTAACTGAAATAATCTGGGAGAGATTAACAGGCTGGTCTGCTGGATTAAATGACTTGTGCAGTTGATGTAATTACCTTTTTTTTTTTTTTTGTAATCATCAGTATAAATATTATCGATCTCTACCGAAACACATACACGTCTAAATGGAGGGTCACTATATTTTCTTTTATTTTAACCGAGAAAGATTTTTTTTTTTTCAGAGTGCAGTTTTCACACCGAGTAGAGAAATTGTGTGTGTCTTTGTCTTTTATGTGTGTGTGTGTGTGTGTGTGTGTGTCTTCAGCATCTGTAGTAGCCCTCTTGCTCTGCTTGGGTCCACTGGGGGTAACTAGTGTACGTTACAGTATAACACACACTTGAACGCTCATACATACAAAAGGGCCTTCTCAGTTCTCTTCAATTCATAACCGGAGCCTGTGTAGAAAATTGCAAAAAAAAAAGCAACATTTCAAATACATCTCAAAAAAATGATGTTAAAAAAGTTTAAACTCACACTAGAAAACTTTGCATGAGTTTCATCAGAATTAAAGGTAAACGTGTCCCCCGTGGCGTCGAAACGGATTTCTCTCACTTTTTGTAGTTTAAGACATCGTGCTCATTTCACAAAAACTTCACGAGACTGTTATGAGCTGTGGGATTCTTACTAGTGTGGCACAATGTCTCTCAAGTAATCCATGAAGTCCTCATATTATTAGACAGCTAACCATATGTGTGTGCTGTCTTATAACCAACATTTCAAGCGACGCGACCACAAAGCCATTCTTACCGAGTCGTACTCCAACGCTGCACGGCGACGCTGTTGAGCCCAGTGTCAGAAAATAATGTGACAGGAGAGAAATCGGCCTCGGGCTATTGTTTTTCAAAGCTCCCGTTTGAAGTTGGAGGGCACTTCCTGCCTCGGAGTCCTGTATGAACCATTTGTTTATGTCCTCTTGGTCTGTAAATCACTTAACGCATCAAAGAGCTGCTTTCTGCCCCCATATAACAATAGGGGGTCATGCCAATGTGAAAACATGACAAGGATACAGACCAAGAAAATGTCTTCCTTCCCTGAGGTGATGACAATTGGTGTTCCAAGATGTAATGCTGACATTGGTAAGGGTGTCTCTGGGAGTCATTAAAAACAAATTGCTGGTTTTTGCTGCGGCACTAATCATTTTCTGAGACTTTGAAAGGAGTGCGGTGTGAAGGATGATGGGAGAAGTCGGTGATTGATATGCTTTTATTTTTAGAACGGTGAGATGTCTTGTCTGTTGTACTGAACGGGACGTTTGGGACTCATATCTTCTCTCACAGCACTGGTTTGAATCAGCTTGGTTCATAAGATGACACACTTCCCAACAAGATGCATGTCTTATCTTTCGATGAAAAATTGTTTTCGACCGCAAAAAAACTACAAAGGATAAAATAAGAGCGCAAAAGTTGTCAGTCACTGAATTTTCCATCAGAAGATTCATAGGTCTGCATGTTGCTGCTCTTCTTACTGGAGACATATTTTGTAATTTAAAGAATTGAAGAGCAGAATTAAAGTTATTTTGGTTTCATGAGGAATAAATTGGCAGCCGGTCAAACAGAGTGCTGAGCCATAGTACCAAAAAAGCGTCCGATTCATGTTTGCCCTCAACACATCACGCGAAACCAACGCATCGCTGACGTCAGGGAGGGATTTACTCTGCTCCCCTGAATATTCCTTCACAGTGACCAAGTCCCTGGTGCCTTGTGGACCCACAAAGCCAGGCGAACAGGAAGCCGGGGCGGTAGACTACCAACTACCGGCCCCCTTTTTACTCCAAAAGCCCTGGAAGACTGTAGCGTGTTGAGACTCAAGGCCAACAACGTGCCCACGGCCCATGTTCACATCCTCTCTGGAAGCGCTGCCTTTCCCCGATCCCTTCCTCTTCAAGCAAAATTGCCATATTTTGGGGCGGAAAAGGGCCCGTTATATGAGGGCCGGCAGACCATTGTGTGGCGGTGATTCATGTGAAACTATGCGAACAGTTAAATAGTTATGGCTGCAGCCAGCTCCAAGTCATTCCCCAGAGGTTCATAGAAATGACCAGTAGCTGTTACTTAGTTTTATTTTGGAATGGAGTCAAGTCAAGTCAAAGAAAGAAAGAAGGACAGAGTGAAAGGAAACTTTTGAGGACTTCTATTCTAAAATGTTTAGAAAAAATAAAGAGTTAAATATCTCTACAATACAAAAGAACCAGACAATACAAAAGATCTGCAGAGTTTACATTAAGTTATATAATATACAATAATTGTTTTTTATTTTTTGGGATATCTGATTGTGGAACAAAGTTCATCAGGCTATTCCACTTAATTCTAAAAAAGGTTTTATGATAGAAACCTGTTTGGTAAAAGATAACATGTTTTTGAGTATTAACTCACATCAATGCAAAACTATTGTCAATTGCACAGCAACTAATGATTGGTGAACTGGGAGGAATCATTAACCAGTCTGAGTATCTGAGGTCAATAATTAGCCTCCACTGATCAACCGTGACATCTCACTATAGTTAGGATTGTGAAATGTCATTTACGTTGTTTATATCTTCTTTGTTTGTCCATATGTTTGATTCAAGACAGCATCACTGCTGCAGTGGAAATAACATAATAATATTTTTCTTTCTTTTACTTGATTGCTCAACTTGGGTATTTATGTGTTGGGTGAATTTCATGACCCGTGGGTTGTTGAAACCTGTTAAAAACCTGTTGTATGTATCATTGTAAATATTCAATGCCAACCAATTCAAAATTAAAAAATATTCTGGGAATGGTGAAAAAGTATTATTTTCTACATTTATATTTATACGTTTATATCCAACTACAATTACTTCAATCTGTAAAGATAATAATAAAATGTAAACCTGTGCCATGTTACAAAAGTGCTAAAATGCTCCTAATATATTACAAAAAAAATCCCCACAGCTTTAGAAGAACAGGACTTTTCTTTGCTAGTCCGACTAACAGAGGTGAGGCGGATTTGATCGTCCTTTTAGTTACAACCTCCTCACACGTTCACATCGATCATAACTGGACGGTTCCTGGAGAACCTCCTCCATATTAATAGCAACATTCACAGCGTTGTGCTACTTGCATTAATTTGTGTGGGCGATGACATTAGCCTCGATTGCCTTGCATTTCAGGCCACTTCTCTGGGGCAGTGGACCGGAGCGGCACCCCCCTCTCCCTCACCCCCCTCCCTTCAGCGACTAATGAAAAAGACATAAGCAGGCGTCGAGAAGGTCGCCCATCCAGTTCGCCGTGACCCCGCCGCGTCTCTGTTTTCCCTCTGACAGGTTTTGATGCGTCGGGGGTGGCTGGTTTCACGGCCGGGCGGTGAGGATGGACCTCTCCTACAGCCTCACTTCACGCTTACCCCGAGGCGACATCCCTCCTTTCCTACACCCGCCCCCCCCCCCTCCCTTCCTCCCTCCTAGCACCCTTGCCGCTCTGCCATAATTAGAATAATGGTAATAATAAACTTTATTTGTGAAGCACTTTGTAAAGGCGAGTTGTAAAGTAGAGTGTAGAGAATAAAACACACAAAGTAAATAAGAGCCGGTGAGATGTGTAATAATAATGGAAGACATGAAATAAAACAGTGTTGAAGAACAGTCAAGTGGATGGTGGAGACTCAATCACTGTTGGTCTTCAGGGTTTGACTGATATACACTAGACAACTGATACAGATCCTAATACTGTAAATATTGTTTTTGTCATATTGTACCAATGTTCAATATCTTTACATTTCAACACAGTCTCAAGAAATGTTCTGAAATGAGCACAAACTCTCCTCCCACACCATGAGATGATGATGTCACAATAGCACAAATTCTACATGCCGTTTTCATGTGTTTCATGTTTTCATGTGTTTCATGTTTTCATGTGTTTTCATGTGTTTCATGTGTTTCATGTGTTTTCATGTGTTTTCATGTGTTTCATGTTTTCATGTGTTTTCATGTGTTTCATGTTTTCATGTGTTTTCATGTGTTTTCATGTGTTTCATGTGTTTCGTGTGTGTAAAAGGTGAACTAACGGTTGAGTTTAGGCATGTAGAACAACTTTGGTTAAGTTAAGTAATTTAAGTAGAAAACGTCTAGGGTTAGGGTCCTTGATCCTTCGTTGTCGGAATTGCAGGCAAAAGTATACACCCACCCACCAGATCAAACTACTTCCTGTTTCTAGTCTTGTCTCACGTAATCCTTTGGTGGTGGGTAAATACATTTCTCTCACTATTCATGCACAGAGAACATTATTTTATGAAATTCTGTGAGACCTGTCTGTTTAATTTGATCATTTTCATTCCAAAAAAAATCCAAAACATTACCAAGATTCAGTGTTTTCTCCCTAATTTCCTTGTTGGTAGGTGCAGGGGGGGGGGGGGGGGGGGGCGCCTCTGAAACAGCTTCTACAGCATCAAGAGACGCTAACCCACTTCTAGGTGGGTTAGCAGCTCCTTAAGGCAGGGTGAGGTTTCATTATAGGTTTTACAGAGTGAAACCCTGAAGCTGCTGAGTAAAATCATATCCTCACCTCCATCATATCACGACTTTGACAGCTCAATATCCGATTTTTATTAAAAGGCCAACTCTGGCCCAGTCCAGCGCTGCTCTTTAGCCCGGACCTTGGGCGGGCCAAGACGTCCTGTCTGAGCAGCCCGGCCTATCAGGGGTTAAAAGATTGCGATATAGCTCGGAGCTAGGCCTATCATTGTCTCATCCGGTGTCGAGGGCCGTCACCTTGCTCTCCCGGCGTCCCCGGGCCCCCGCCAGGTGTTCCTGTGTCCCGGTAATGAAACACAAAGGGCAGTCAGTTGAGACGGAAAGAGCCAAATTGAATCGGGGCCTCTCCTTTTGTGTGTTGCATTAACAACTCAATTAAATGCCAGCAAGCATCTGCTGCTATGCCAGTCTGGCATGAACACCTTACTGACTCTATCGTTCTCTCTCTTTTCAGAATAAGAGGGGAGAGAGAGAGAGGTACCCTAATCTGTCTCACTGACATTCTTATTATTCCTCAAGGTGAGAGGGATACAGTTAATAAGAGAAGTGATATATATATATATATGGATACACACACATTCATACATGCATTTATACTGTACAAATTTGTATTAAGTGAATATTATATAATACATAACAGGACAAAGATAAAATATAATAATAATAAATAAGAATGAACTTTATTTATATGGAATTTTTCAAAACAACTTGCTGAAACATACAAATTAATACAGAAATAGTGAGGGACAATACTAAAAATAAATGAAAAAATATTAAAAATGAATACAATATGTAAGTATAAAACATGCAATTCAAGTTATGAAAAATCCTTTCTGCACAGGAGCGATTTAAGAGGTCTGCCATCACAAAATATCTTTGACATCCAACGACAGTAACGCTGGTGTTAGCAGAGGTAAAGGGCTATCTAACATGGCCGGAGGTTATGATGAGAGGGAGGGAGGCGGGGGGGGGGAGAGACAGGGAGGAAGGAGAGCAAGGGAGGAGCGAGAGAGAGAGAGAGAGCGAGAGGGAGGAAGGAGAGAGAAAGGGGGAGGAAGGAGAGACTGCTCATCCCAGACTGGGAGTTCATCCATCATTGGAATCAGTGTGTGCTGTAATTACTGTGTCAAATAGATGGGATGATGCCTGGGAGGAACGTGTGTGTGTGTGTGTGTGTGTGTGTGTGTGTGTGTGTCTATGTCTGCATGCCCTGGTATGTCTGCATGTGTTTGAGGCTGCATGCACGTCGTTCATGTGTGCACAATGTGTGTGTGTGTGTGTGTGTGTGCTCCCATGTGGACTCTGCATGAGCAAATGTCTTGGTCGTGGTGATGGTATTGGGGGGGGGGGGGGGGGCGGTTGGAGATAGGGGGTGGGGTGGGGGGGGGGGTTCCTAGATCTCCCATGGACACCTTATCTTCATAATCACCCCCCCACCCCCACCCCTCCCTCACCCAAACCGCTCCCTCTTCCACTGTCATCTGTCATCCATAGCCGGCGCTGTCAACTGGCGCTGTCATGCATTGCCAACATCGGGCCGTCAGGAGGGGAAGTCTTAACTCTTTCAGCAGCGAAGTCCTTTGAGGATTCGGGAGGACGCAGCTATTTAAGGAATGCGCGGCATAAAGGATGAAGCGACTGAAAAATGGGAAGCGTGGATATTCTGGAGTATCGGTGGTGCTCACCGTAGTTTTTCTACGGCGGTTGTTTAGAAAATGCCCCTTTGGCAGCCATCGGTCGACTCATAGCGATAGCGATATTTTTGGAGTGAAGCCGATATCTCATGTTTATATTGAAATTTGACCATTGTCACACTCTTGCCTGTTTCTAGTCGTGTCAAGTTAACAAAATCTTTTTTTGTTTTCTTGAAACAGCATTTAGACCATAATGACACACTGAAACTCTCCATTGACACATCCTGTTAGTGTTAGCAGCTCCTTAAGGCAGGTGAGGCAGACAGAGTAACATCACATCCTCACCTTCATCATATCAGTGGTGTGCGACATTGACATCCAATTTTTCTTGAAAGGCCCGATATATCAGTCTAACCTTAATAAATACCCACTAGTTATGGATGATAGCATCTAAGTATCCATACCTGGCTATATTACTGGTTTTTATTTTAGCTTTACAGTCAAACCCTTTCTTGAAAAGTGCACACATAAAGTTCAGTGTTTATTACTGTGCTGACATGTTACGATTTCCTTCATAAACATTGAATAGCAAAAGATTTCTGCTGTCAGTTTTGCTTTTAAAGTCCATTTGAAATTCAACTTAAAGGAACCCTGACCAGATAACGGTCACGCTCCAAACCGTGCACACTGGGAATGGGAGGGTTGGGGGGGGGGGGGGGGGCATCTCTCTCGCGCTTGTGTCCTGTCCTCTCGCTTGAGAAGTTATCTGAAAAATGGGGAGCGTGTCCGTAAGCCATATGGCTCGGCGAGAGCGGCGGCGAGGAGAGCAGCGGAGCACGTAAAGAGGTGGAAATGGCGTTAGCCGCTTGGCTGCTCAATGTTGGCAATCAAAGTCCTGGTGAACCGGTGAAAGATGTAAGCGGCAGAGAGGATCATGGGGTTGGTCACTCTATTTGGCGATGTGACACGGCCGTCGTGATGGTGAAGCAGTTTGATCTTTTGAGCGAGTGCACTTTCCAACCGATCTCCAATCAGAGCTGACAAGTCGTTTAATCTGGAATTCAGGTTTTTTTTTTTGTTAGAGTTAACATCTGTCAGTGGGATCAAATAATTCTACTTGTACAAAGCGAAATTTTTAAGCATGTGACAATATCTTGAAAGAGGTGGATTAGCTCACTGTAATGTGTGAAACAACTGGATTTGCTTTGGAATCAAATTAAATCATTTCATTGTTCGAGAAAAAATAAAACCCAACAGATAAGCCTAGTTTTTCCCACTTTGTGCCGTCTGCTACTGCTGTGGGGGAAGTGACCCTTGTGTTAATCAATCTTTTTTTCCAAAGCTAATTTCAAAGTGAAACAGCCTCAAAGAAACAAACAAAAACAGCGGAAAAGCATATTCTGAATGTTCCACACATCATATATTGAATCACCCAAGACTTTGATTAATCTGTAGAAGTATCAAAGCATGTGGAGAGAGAGGAGAGGGGAAAGTAGTCTCTCTCTCAACCAACACAACGGGTCATTAAACCTCAGAAACACACGCTCTAAACCCACGAGCAGCAGATGCCACGCGCTGCTGCCGTGCCTTTGAGCAAGGCCCTGAACCGCCGAATCCTCCGGTGACCGAGACGTACGCCGACCATTGTGCCTGCGCAGAGTAAGAAGTGTAATACGTTTACACGGGTCCGGTGTGACTTCGGTTACTTTCATAGCTCTAATTTGTGAAAGCTGGAACGCCTCGAGCCTCGTAACATCTCTTCAACTCTGCGTGTTGGCAGTGTGAATTGACAGTTCTCAACTGGAGTGTTAAGCCCTCGATACCGCCGCGGTCTCGGCGCAGCCTTCCCCCTTTCGTTTTAATGGCAGCGCCGCTACTCTCAGGGGCTATTAGGGAAATGTAACATTTGGCGCCATATGCTTGCAGGTTGTTTGGGAATAGCGATGTGGCGTTATCGTGACACGCTGTAGCTTACATTTTGCCAGTTAATTACCGTCATGACATCAAAACTGGGAGCAAACTGCCGCGCCGGTAAAAACCTTTCAGGAATGAAGCTGCTGAGGGTCGGATTCAGGGGAAGATCGTCACAACACATAGTCTTTGTTATCTTTTGTTATCTGGGGTTACATTTTTTCAAAATAAAATGTGTGTATGAGTCTGTGTGTGTGTGTGTGTCCTCTAAGTGTGTGAGCTGCATGATTGTGTGTTTTCCAATTCTATGGGCTTACGTAGTAGAGTATAGTAGTATATGTATACAGCATGTGTGCATACGTGAGCGTGCATGTGTGTGTATGCATGTGCATGTGTGTGCATGTCTGTGTGTGTGTGTGTGTCCTCTAAGTGTGTGAGCTGCATGATTGTGTGTTTTCCAATTCTATGGGCTTGCGTAGTAGAGTATAGTAGTATATGTATACAGCATGTGTGCATACGTGAGCGTGCATGTGTGTGTATGCATGTGCATGTGTGTGCATGTCTGTGTGTGTGTGTGTGTCCTCTAAGTGTGTGAGCTGCATGATTGTGTGTTTTCCAATTCTATGGGCTTACGTAGTAGAGTATAGTAGTATATGTATACAGCATGTGTGCATACGTGAGCGTGCATGTGTGTGTATGCATGTGCATGTGTGTGCATGTCTGTGTGTGTGTGTGTGTCCTCTAAGTGTGTGAGCTGCATGATTGTGTGTTTTCCAATTCTATGGGCTTGCGTAGTAGAGTATAGTAGTATATGTATACAGCATGTGTGCATACGTGAGCGTGCATGTGTGTGCATGTCTGTGTGTGTGTGTCCTCTAAGTGTGTGAGCTGCATGATTGTGTGTTTTCCAATTCTATGGGCTTGCGTAGTAGAGTATAGTAGTATATGTATACAGCATGTGTGCATATGTGAGCGTGCATGTGTGTGTATGCATGTGCATGTGTGTGCATGTCTGTGTGTGTGTGTGTGTGTGTGTCTCCTCTAAGTGTGTGAGCTGCATGATTGTGTGTTTTCCAATTCTATGGGCTTGTGTAGTAGAGTATAGTAGTATATGTATACAGCATGTGTGCATACGTGAGCGTGCATGTGTGTGTATGCATGTGCATGTGTGTGCATGTCTGTGTGTGTGTGTGTGTCACAGGAAGATCATTCATATTTTTTATCTGGGTTTACTTGTACTTAAAGGTATTATAAATGCAACTCAAAGGGATATATGGTGTGTGTAGATAATGAGTATAGAGTCCTCTATGTGTGTGTATGTGCCCTGTGTGTGTGTGCGTGTGCGTGTGCGTGCGTGCATTTAATAAACCCTGCAATGAAGGAAGCCAACCCTGGTCCAGAAAGCCCCAGGGCTATTTATAGTGGGCAGCGGGCTGAGTGGCAGACTTCTCTTAATCAGCATGCTACGACGAGAGGTAATTTAAAGACGCCTCGCCACTGACAAGAATTAAATTGTGTTTTGATTTTCTCATTAGCCTAATCTCAAGTGGGCCTCGTTATTGTGTAATTTTCCCGCCTTGACACGACATCTTGTTTTGGGCGCTGACAGCCGTATGCCACCCTTTTGGGGACGGGGGCAAGGGTGGCGGCGGCGGGGGGTTGTTGCACGGTGACAGCTCGAAGTTATTTGGTTGGCTGTTCCTTCTGGTACACCAAGCCCCTCCCCCCCTCGCCACCCTCCACCCCCGCGACTGACGGGAGGACGGTCGACGTGCGATGGCTCCAGGGGGTGTCGAGGAGGTCCAGACGTGTGTGTGTGTGTGTGTGTGTGTTCAGTTGGCAGACATTGTGCAAATGAATCTTTCAATGTCACTTTGTGGTTGAAGGTTCATCATTTTAGCAGCCAAGATAATTCAGTTGCCAGGGTGTGTGTGTGTGTTTAGGTTGCGGGGGGGACGGGGGGCTCTGTGTCAATCTGCAATTTATTTAATTTGATTAATTATTCTTTAATATGGCTTAACTCCCTGAAATGGTTTTCCTGGAGTACAGTATTCCCGTTTGTCCTGCAGTGCAATTTGTGCAAATAAGAACATAATTACAATTCAGTATAATAGGGATTATCACTTCTGTCACCACTGGAGGGAAGATCATTGGCTGTCCCACTCCAGCCAGGACAGAGTCACCCCCCATCTCCCATCATCACCTGAAAACTCATTTCTTCAAGAAATATTTCCCATCTGCTTCTTCTTCTCCCCCCTGAATCTCATTCCCTGCTCCCATATCTCCCTCCACCACTTGTAAAAAAATATATATTCTTACTTCTCTATCTTACATTATCATTTTAGGGGTCACAGGAAAATTTTGTTAACATCTTTTGGCGCTGTAGGTCTGCCTCTTGCATTCTTTACTATTCATGTTGGTGATCTAGAAATGAAAGATTATCCTGCAGCTGCACTCTGTACATCTCACTGGATAATAGCATCGGTCAAATGCCTGAAATCAACAATAAAGTTCACAAACTATCCAGATTTGAACAAGAGAAATTGAAGAGTGTCAGTCCACATCAGAACCTGTTTTGATTTTTTTTTTTAAATGTTACCTGAATTTTGTTGCTTAATGTTTCAGAAATACAAGTGATCATGTCTTTAATTGTGTCTGATCTTTGATTTTTTGCAGTGTTTTCTCCACATTTTACTATTCTGCTCTTTCATGTGTTCTTATTTTCCTAGTATCCCAGTGTGAATCACGTTGAAACCACAGTTTATAACGCTGCTATATAAATAACGTTTTTTCTTACTTACTTACTTACCTACCTACTTAAATACAGCTATTTTGTAATCAAAGGTCTTATGATTGATCATGGCTTTTATTTTCATGACAGTAATCATTTCATGTCAGAGTTTAGCAGCAATCATTTTATCGTATGTTTTTATTTAAACCTGGTCATTTTTTCTGTAAAAACAAATTTTTAATTTTTATCATTTTTATCAGTTGTACCTCATTTTGCAATGAAATTTCACTGTAGCTGTAATAAGATAATGGATGATATTTATGGCCTTGGTGGATGTTCATGACATTATTCTGGTGTAATAAAGTATAAAAAATGTTCAGTACAACAAATTGTCTGTGGACACACTGGGATTAAACTATTGACGGCAGGCTCTGTTTTCTAGCCCTCTTCGCCATATTTCATACAGCCTTGGCAGAATTTTGGCAGAGGTAATAAATCACATCCTCTAGTATCCTGGATTCCTTTCTTGCCGCCAGTTTCTTGTCGCCAGTCTTTAGCAAGCCAAATGTGAAAGCTGTGACCTCGCCATTGCCCTTTCCACCTGTTGTGTTGAATCTTGCAGTCTAGTCAAGGTATTAGGCAAAGGCTCGGGACAAAGAAGACACTGAGCGAGATGGTCGGACGTCTTCTGCTTGGGAATTGAAAAAGTGATGCCTCCCTTTCCATAGGCTTTTACTACAATTCAAAATAATGTAAAACAACGAAGAAAATATTTATTGTAAAACCAAAAATTTGGGTTCTGTTTTTTATTCCTTTGATTAATTACTTCCTTACTGCTACAGAGAGCTTGGTGTTTTCTTGTGTCGTTATTAGAATATGGTATAAAATGGTGCCAATTAAAAATATTGGGCCCCCGACAAAAATTCCCTCACAATACACAATAAAAATCTATAATCCCTGGCATGTTACAGGGCCCATGCAGTTCTAGGGCCCTCCTGAATCATTCATAGTATCCCCCTCCTTATGGCACCCTGGATTTATTAAAATGTTAAATCACAGAAAACACTTGAACTGACTATCTGAGCTGAGATCATTTATTTCAGTGAAAAACATAAGATAGTTTTATTTAAAAAAGTGAGACACATTATGGTTGAGAGCTCAAAAAAAGGAAAAGAAATGATCACATAACCAAAAAAGAAAATGATTTTCATCTTTTAACAAGTTAATCTTTCAGGAAGTTTTTTCTCTCTCTGGGGATTTACATACATTTTTCAACTAAAGACCAGGAAGTTGTCAAAAGAAAACAGTAAAATATTCACCCCCCGTTTTTAACACTTTCATACATCAAAGTCATAAAAGGAAGCATCGTCCGAAGAGGTCGCGACCAGCCACCGATTTATCAGCGTAAACAATGGTGTGACATCATTGGACCAGCCGGCACCACGTTGGCTTTCATCACCGCAGCCTTGGTTCCCACACCTCCATGGAGAGAACGAGAAGAAAAATGAGTCCTCTGACACATTTTCAGAAAAAGGGGGACCAGGTTGACATGAGTCCTCATCTTTCTTTAAGCATATCCTGTTTGGGTGTGTGTGGGTGGGTGTGGGGGTGGGGGGGTTCCTGTTGAGGCCCCCGTCAGGAACCGAGTGGCTGCAGTGGGCATCCCTGTCTTGTGCCTCGTTGCAGCTTCATACTTGCCTTGAATTATGGGAGTTATCTATCGGTTTGATTATTTTCAGTTCAGTAGCACATTTATCATATCATAGTGGACAAAATATTCCAGACCATTTTCCAAATATTGAGTTGCACCCCCTTTTTTTCTGTCACAAATTCCAAGTCTCAGTTGTCACAAGGGTTAAAAACTCTAGCCGCCTATCCTTCCTCTTCATGGGTGAAGTGACTTTACTAGGTGAAATTGGTAAGGGATCATCGCTCTCACCTAGAATCACTCTATTCATGGAAACAGAAGGCAGCACTAATATTTTATATACTCTGTATAGATTACAGTGGAGCAACAACATGAGGTGAAAGCACCGGCAGAGATCACATATTTAATTATTGTGCAAACACTTTAAAACCAAGACTGTTGATAATCTGTCTTCAGAGACTGAGGGGGAAAACAACAAATATCAATTGGCATGTATCAAACTGATTTTAAGATATTAATTATTATTACCTTAAATTATAATCCTTTGCAGGGATACTGTCTATACTGTCCCAATTTCAGAACAAGCAAAGGAAGGCAAAATATCCCGCTGTAAATTACCTGCAAGCTTCCATCATTTCATCCATTTCACAGTTTCCAAGTCTCCCTCAGCTTCAATTTCCATAAGAATGAGGCTGCCTCGTGCGCGAGTGATGCAACATCTGAACATCTGCTGATCAGAATTAATTGAAATCTCTAATGTTGTGCAGCAGCGCTAATTCGCCGTGTTACTAGCAGCATATAAAGAAGCATTATGCTATTTAGGGACGTCTATTCACTCCCCCTGATTGAGACACGAGCTAAACACTTGACTGTGTTGCAGCAGGGAGGCTGAACCGGGGTTTCTACTGGGCTTCTACTGGGGTTTCTATTGGGGTGTCTACTGGGTTTCTACTGGGTTTCTAATGGGGTTTTTAATTGAGTTCCTACTGGGGTTTCTACTGGGGGTTTCTATTGGGGTTTCTGCTGTGGTTTCTATTGGGTTTCTACTGGGGTTTCTACTGGGTTTCTAATGGGGTTTCTGCTGTGGTTTCTATTGGGTTTCTACTGGGGTTTCTACTGGGTTTTTACTGCTTCAAACAGTACACAGAGGATGTATGGTCCGGTTTTCAAAACATAATTACTGATTACCTTCTCAGTACCATAATCCACTGGAATACTCAGATTCTGCAATGTAATCTGATTACCTTCGGTTACTTTGCCACTTACCTCCAAAACCCATTGAGTATGTAGTTAAACAAACAAGATTAATTTTATTATCTTTATTGACAATCATGATTAACCATCATTTCGAAGTTGTTAAAAAATAAGATTGGGTCCATAACCTCACAACCAAAATGTATATGTATATACTGTATGTTCCTTTATATATGTTATGGACTAATCTCAGCAACTGTTTTTTCAGCAACTGTAACAGACTATTGTCACCGTTTTATGTAACTGGTAATCGTACTACATGTGGTCAGTTACTCCCCTCACACCTTTCTATTCTATTATGATTAATGTGATCCAGCTACAATATTCATAGTCTGCACTGTCATTATGTTCATAATATACAACGGACATGTTATCCGATACCGTCTGCTATACTCTTTGAGACCGGATTAGACTTGTCAACATTAGTGTTAATATTAGGCTTTGTGCACAGACAGACAGACAGACACACAGACAGACAGACAGACAGACACACAGACATATCATGGCTCTTGGACAATGAAAATACCTACCTCTCTCTCTGTGTCCCTGGGCTGTGTGTGCTGTGTTCACTTACATCCACAGATTCAGAGTTGTTAGTGTAAGCTTGTCTTCTACACTCAGTGGACCAAATATTACAGTAACCTGCTCTTTCCATTGCTATTGAAATACACTGTCCAGGTGAATCCACGTGATTCATTTTATTAAATTCCCTTAGTAGGTAGAAGGGGGATTTTTTAAACCTTCAGAAAGCTGAGACATGGATTATGTATAAGGGGGCGGGGGGTAACGTTAGGAAGGTGGCCCAAAGTTTTGTAAACTCAGCATGTTATTTGCTTTGCTTTATCATCCCTGTGTTCACAGGGTTAGGCCGATATATCAGTTTGGCCCGCATTGGGCTTTTAATAAAAATTAGATATTGGCCAGTCAAAAAAATAATAATAATAATGTAGTGTCCCATAATTTAAATAATGTTTCATACTGTGAGGATAAAATTGTGGGGGAATAAACACTGAATATTCTTACTTTCGTAAAATGTTTTTTCATTAAATTACCAAATAAAGGGTCAGTGGGTGGTTGGGAGGTGTTGTGTGTTGTTTCTTTTGTTTTATTTTCATGTATTTTTCTTCTCCCTTTTTTTCCTGTAGCTGTGATTAAAGGGCTCTTCAAATAAATGTCATTAAAGTTATTCAATATCAGAACAAAATATCTGCTATCAGCCTTTAAAAACAGTCAAATCCTAATTCATATGAGTGACGTGTGTAAAGACTTCAGCTAAATAGTCCAAGTGTATGGGAGAAACTCACCAAACACCCGAGGAGTACAGTACCTGCAACCGTGTAACATGGTGGGGTCACCGGGACAAAAGCACCCATTTATTCTGGCTTAATCGGGAGAAAGGGCTTGTGGGTAGGAAAGGGGGGGGGAGGTGGGGGGTGGCATAGCAACTAACGGGATTTGACTCTTAACCCACGTGTGCATTAGGCGGGCGATGATCTGTAAAGCTGCGCTCCGCTGGGGTACGCTAGCGAGTCTCTTTTACGCCGTGATCTATTGCCCCGCTTTAGCTCCGACGATCTATCACACGGAACTGGCAGTAACGGATGAGAATGATCTGCTGGAAAAACTCTCTCATTTGTCTCTGTCGCAGCCAGTGAACTAGAGGAGACGCTAATACAGGGAGACGGCCCGGGGAGGGGATATAATTATGTCTCGGCACTCTTCTGCTCGCTGGCTGAGTGTGGAAGGCGTATTAGGATATAATAAAACCAGGCCTCGCTTCCCCCTTTCCCTCCTCTCTTCTTTTTTCCCCCAACTTGTTTTCTTTTTTTCCACTATCTCTTTCCTCTCTCTCGCTATCTTACGACCTCTGCCTTTTTCTGTCTGTCTGTCTCTCTTTCCCCTTTTCTACAATCTGCCCCCACCCCCCCCCCCCGGCTTCTGATATCTGAAACCTTCAGTATGCCGAATGTAAGGCTGCCTTGCTGTTTGTCTCTCCATATGCTCTATATGTGCTTACATTGTGTATACACTTGTCTGTGTGTGTGTGTGTGTGTGTGTGTGTGTGTGTGTGTGTGTGTGTTTGCACCACTTAGTGGAATGGCGTTGTCAGTACTTACTACCTCTCTCTCTCTCTCTTCCTCTACCTTTTAGAGAGAGAGAGAGAGAGAGAGAGGTATAGGAGTGTGAGAGGAATATATGTAATCAAACTCCAAATGCACAAGTTTGTCGTTTAATCACTCGGGTCGGAAAATAAGAAGATAAAAACAGAAGAACGCAAGCAGGAAAGAAAAACTGCTGTTTAAGGTCCACGTGTCTGTGTGTATTTTACCCTCGCTGATGGTTTTTCTTCATTGACTCAATCAGCGTTCGCTCTCTGCTGACCCGCCAAAATGTGCATGTGTATTTATTAATTTTCAACCTTCCTTTCACCTAATTGCTTCTGCAGGAGAATGCAGCCGGGCCACTTGGCCTCATTAAACCCACAAATGACGGTACACAGGAAGACCTGGCGCCGCAGCGTCTTTGTGTATCAAATGTCTAATCAGTCACTTGGGTTTTAATCCATAAAGAATATTTTAGTTGATTCATTGTTTTTGTTTTCTTTACGTCGTGGTAGTTATTTCCTGGAAAAGTACAAGCACATTTCTGGCATCACAACAGTGTTTGCAAATACCCTCCGGTTGAACAATGTGAAATGGTTAATTTTTAAGATCCAATTCTTTAAATGGTGGACAAACAACTGAGAGAAATCTAAAAAATCTGTTAACATGTTTCGCAGGTTTTTATTGAACACGGTGAGTTCCATCAAGCCTTTCCATCACATCTATTAAACACTGATTAAATACCAAATGGATGTTTACTGCATCAATTCAGATAACATAGAAGAAAAAGTACACTACACAAAAACACAAGAGAAAAATGACTTTCAAATATATTATATGAAATCACAGAAATATAATACATTGTGTCAATGTATTGTATTATATGGAAAACCCCACACAAATACTATTTCACTCAGGTTGGACTGCAAAGACCTGATGCAGGGGAATAGTATTATATAGGAACCTCGTGTAATGAATGAAGTATCCACCAACCTCCGAGTTTCATGAAACGCGTTTGCACAGCATAATGAAATTTCCTGAAGTCACCGCTGCCCTGATAAAGTTGTAAAAGGTCGAGATTTTACAATTCCTCACTTACTGATTTAGCAAAACTTAAATTTTTCGCCGAAAATGCGTTCAAACCTTCCTCTGTAGATTCCACTGCTGCCTTCATTTTTCACAGCAGGAGGAAAATAGAAAACACGCTTCAAAAAAAGAAGAACAATTTTGAACAAATAACTAAAACTACTGAGAGTTGGCTTCTCACAGGATCAGTGTTATCAGGGGACCTCTGTCTTCAACACAATACAGTAAATCACCATGGAAGATTTACAAATTACAAACATGGCTGATTCACGCAGAATTAAAACGGTTAATCTGCACAGTTCAAATCTCTGGACAATCCTAGTAAGGTTAGTCCCGTGCGAATAGGGTTTCAGTCAACAGGCCTTTTGGAGAGAAGAACAGAATTCGCCAGACTTGCGGCCAGCCCTCCTCGGTGCCCGGCCATCCGGCTTGAATTGCATTTCTCTCTGGGTTCCAGTTTGGATTTGGTGATAAGTGCCGAGGCCAGGCAGCACTTGGGCTCTGACTGCGGGCAGCGGGCCGAGCCGGGGCTGTTGCCTCCCAGCTGGGCC
This sequence comes from Hoplostethus mediterraneus, assembly GCA_034670385.1. NCBI lineage: Eukaryota > Metazoa > Chordata > Actinopteri > Trachichthyiformes > Trachichthyidae > Hoplostethus > Hoplostethus mediterraneus. Next base: position 2,291,585 of record JAXDDW010000023.1, read on the forward strand.
GAGGAAGACGAGGCTACAGGCACCGCTTCAAGCCCAGAGACCAGACTGAGGACCGGGCAGCGGAGAGCCATGTCAGCTCACAGCCAAGACAGAGGCACTTTTTCACATAATTCACAACAATAATATAATTGTCCCAATAAATGTCTGTCCTGCTACTCTCTATCTCTGATTGATATAACACAACAATGATCCAACCTCTAGTCAATGACAGATTTTCCATCTGCTGTTCTAAACACCCGGTGTCAGGTAGGTCCTTCCTGGGAAAAATCCTCTGGTGAACAGGAAGTGATGCCTTTTACGTTTCTGGTTTGTTTGGAATAAACAGAAGAAGAACTGGGTAGTTAGCATGAGCAGCGATAGCCACCTGTGGCTGAACAGACAAAGAAAAGAGCGCCGCCTACAGAAACTCAAACTTCATCAACAGAAAATCCAAGGAGAAAGACGTCACAGTACTGGACACACTGTTTGATTGACAGGTGATCTCTGGGAAGAGCAGTGAGGAACACCACAGTGAGGAACACCACAGTGAAGAACACCACAGTGAGGAACACCACAGTGAGGAACACCACAGTGAGGAACACCACAGAGAGGCTGAGAAACAAAGATGGAGACTGGATGAAAAGACGCAGATCTTGCAGATTACCACTTTAAGTTTTCATGAGCACTAAAAAACTTTTTGCAGATAGAATTAGTACGAACGGGGTTTGGACTTGTTTATTACAATATACATTCAATCACCATCCTTGCATTGTTCTGATTGCAGTTTTTCAACCACATACAAAACCTCAACTTTAACTAATTAACTAAACCTGAACTTAAACAGAGTTCTGCCTTTATACTTCAAACAGACTAAGTATATGTTGTAAGTGTCATGTAGTAGAGAAGACATCCGCAGCCTGCCTGGTGAGCCAGCTGCCCTACCCGGCTATTAAAGCTCCTGTAGGCAGGAAACGACCACGGCGTTATGGGTATCGTTCCCTCCCAAAGCATGGCACAAAGGCACACAGGAGATCAGCAGGATGTGTGTGTGTGTGTGTGTGTGTTCAGTGTGTTCGCATGCACTCCTTTGCGAATGTGTGTGCATGTTTTTGTTTCTGTGTTCAGGGGTGTGTGTGTGTGTTTTTATGTAGGCAGTTGTTTGCATGTGTGTGTGTCAGGCGGTGCGTGTGTATTTGCTCTCATTTACCGTGTTTGTGTGTGTTGGCATGTATTTGTGTGTGTGTGTGTGTGTGCAGACAGTGGATTTCCTGTGAATCAAAGAGAACCACGTCACTCTGCCTCATCTGTCATTTCAGTAACGAGGACTGATCTAATCCCTCTGTTTGTTCAAGTGGTCAACGTCATTGACGAAATCCTGTGTAAAAAATATATATTCCCAGGTGTGTGTGTGTGTGTGTGTGTTGGAGGGAATGAGATTGGGAGAGAGGTGTTGAGCCAAAATTTGTTTTCCCTAAAAACGTTGTTTCCCCTGGCATGTCTTCAGCTCGATTTCTCGCCAGGGAAGAAATTAACAACATCATGTCAATGTTTGGGGATTTTTTTTTTCCTACTGCTGGCTTTTCAAACAGTCAAACAACATTTTTAAAACATTTCACAGGATTAAAAAGAATGAGAGTAGCCAGTTTAAAGGATCTGCCTCATACTGAACGGAGACCATCAGGCTATGCATTAGTTTAGTTTACTACAAACATTTCCTAGTGCAGGCAGAACAACCAAACCAAACTAAACTCCCTCAAAAGTTACTAAAAAGTGTCTACATCTCGTCATTTCTTCGGTAACTGTGTGTGCTGCACCATAATCTGTTGTCTATGGAAAATCACGCTAGCCTAGCCGCTAGTAAACCAATGGCCGTTTTTGGTTAACTTCTGCTTCAGCTCCCTATTAGCTTATTAAGAACAACGATGGAATATTTTCTGCCACTCACTAAGTCTTACGCTTTCATTCCCGTTCCCGCCCCCCCGCCCCGCCGCCCCCCCGCCCCCCCCCCCCAGGTGGAATGTTCCGTTGCCATGGAATCACGTAACACCAATCACAATAGGAATCAATTGTGCAACACTCACTCACTGAGAGTGAAATAACAGAGAGAATATTGACCTGAACAAATTTGTTGGGTTGATTTTGTTGAAGTTGCTGTTACTTTAATGCACTTTATTTTATTTATTTATTTATCAATTCACCAACTGAATGAGTAAATAAATACATAATAAATAAATAAATAAACAAACCAAAATTCAAAACTCACATTTTTTTCTGACATGCCACTGAGGGTCACCACTGCATTTTCTATCCTTAATAGAAATTTTAATTGAATAGAATTAAAATATGGGTAGGTTGAGTTCTCAACTCTAGGCTGCACCCATATGTATAAGCTCCGCCCCTGGAATGGAGTGTTTATTTGTGTGCACATGAAAGAAAATATAGTGAGTAGGTTTGAGAGAATGAAAGAGACTCGGAGTGACCATAAGTGTGTGTGCATGAATGTGAGAGAAAGAGAGAAATCACTCGTGGATCAGAGAGCAACGGAGGTAGAGAGAAAAGAGAAGAGAGAGAAAAACAGAAAAAGGGAGAGAAGGAATGGATTGAGAGAACGACGGGGTCAGAGAGATTCATGAGATTATGTATTGGAGACAGAATAACAGAAAACGAGATAGAGGAAGGAGTCAGAGAACGCAAATATGTGTTCAATCAGTATGTTACAGGCAGGGTCAGAGAGAGGCGGAGCTAGAGAGAAGTTGTGTGTGTGTGTGTGTGTGTGTGTGTGTGTGTGTTCGACCCTTTTTTTTTGTGACCAGCGCCGCTGTTTGACAGTTTGTTTGTGGAGTCGTAAACAAGCTGTGGCGGTGACGGCGGTTTGGAAGGGACCGTAGACCGACATGTGACCGCCTGGGGGCACGTTACCTCCAATGCCCTCCGCTGGAACACTGGCCTGTTGTTGTGTGTCATGTTCCATCATTCATCTGCATGTCTCACTTAAGGGTTTTCTCCAAGCTGCTCTCCTTTCTTTCCCTACAGCCGCCCTCACCTCCGCCATTCCTTTCGCTGGCTGGCTGACTGACTGACCGGGTTCTGATGATTTTGTTTTCACATCCACTCAGGATAAGAATAATGTGCTTCATGATGTTTTGCAAAGACATTCAGCTCAGTTAAGCGGATGTTTATTGAGTGAATTCACATGCTATTTTGTCAGAAAATCAAACTCGGAAGACAAATGATACACAAACATGGACGTCATGCAGCTTAAAAAGCTAATCTCATGAACTTAATTTAAACAAATGTAGTTAGTCTGGCTCACTACCAATGTGTAATAAAAGTGGATGTTTATAAGTGTTTTCTTGCCGTTGACTGACACAACACTAGATTTTTCCACCATGTTGAGAAGGTTAAAGGTTATCATTGCATCATAACTTGGCTAGCAACATTTTCTCAGAATTTGCAACTTTATCATCTGACTTCGTTCATGTGGAATTTCCAAGTAGGAAATTTGTTTTTCCGATATTCACGATATCACGTGAAAGCAGAGTCAGTCCTCACAGGCAGAACAACCACAATACAGGATCCTGATTGGCTGACAACATCAGTTCTGATTGGTCGGATTTCAGGAACTCTTTAGTGAGGGCAGCCAATCAGGACCAAGTCCAGCTGTGATGTTCTGGATTGTGGAAAATGCAATAACTTTAAACTTACCCACTCAAACAAAATCAAATTTTGACAACAACTTAATGAAACCTTATTGATCATCTACATATATAAATAGAAGACATTTTTAATAATTTAAACAGTTAATTCTTCAGATGTTCATATTCAGTTCAGATGGTGTAGTTTGATCAGTCTTTGCATTTCTTTTCCACCAAAAAACAAGTAACTTGGGTGTATATCCCAGTTGGCTGCAGACTACAAGGGTAGTTTGTGTTTAAGGAGTTGTGTTTTCTCAGCGTCTACACTCCTCCCTGTAGTTTTAGTCCATCGTTGTTGCTGAAGTGGCGACATTTCTTTGGTAACATTGATCCTCAAACCCCATCTCCACGCCTCCTCGCTTGACCTGTACATGTCCTCAGAGATCAACAGTCAATTAAGCTCCCCTTCATATTTTTTTGTAGTTGTTTTACCCTGAGAGTAAAGAGAAGCTCAGTTTAGCCCTCTGCACCGCTACTCCGCTAATTGGAACCAGGATCTGTAAAAATGGGAACTTAAGTAAAACATGCCGTAAAATTCTGAAGGCTAACCATAAACCAACCAATTTCTTTCATTCTTTTAAAGGGAACTCTAACTGAAACCTCCACGTAAACTTTTACGAGGACCCCTGGGGTCACCCGTAAACCCGTTAATAGAGATGAGATATGAGCGGGGTGCTTGGGCCTCCCATTTCGTTTGCATTTCTCTCTCTCTTTCTTTTTTCTCCTGTTCCATTGCATACTTAGAAGGGGTCAAGTGCTGTTCTGAGGCGAAATGCTGCCAAGTCTCCGCCGTCGTTTTTATCAAAGAGCAAAAAATTCAATCCACGTGGACAGATTTCAGCCGATAAGTGTCGACACGTTTGAGCTGTTCGTCCATTTTGCTTTCCCCTCTTGCTTAGCACCGAGTCGGCTTTGACTGAGGGGAGTTGTTGACTGCCGGAGAGGCGCGACGTGCCACGAAGAGGTGAAGCTCACACTGTTTTAGTGGCGATCGTGCGGTGAGGTTTGCTTTATGTTCAGCCTGAGAGAACTCGTTAGCGTCACTGACCGTGTGATGGATGAACTGATATTTCCAATGATTCGAAATGAGTTCGGATAAATATTTTTTTCAATATCAACAACAGACGAAATAACAATGCATTCTGGTATGTTTTGAAATGCTACTTGAAACCACATAACACACATTCACACCGATATGCACATGCACCCAAACACATCAGCTGCAGTTTCTTAGGCGCAAAGCATGACATCATAGTTCAAATGCATGAGTAGATATTAACCTGAACAGAGATGGCCTCCACCAGTGGTGCAGGAACTGAGGACTGAACTGTTCTTCTCTGGACAATAAGCAAAAAGCAAAGCAAGACAAAAACTTTTCCTGTCTTTTTATTGATGTCCAGATGAGTTTGTTTTGGCAGGCCTGGTACGTTCTGACAGTAATCCTGCTGTGCCATCGCTCCTCTGAAAGCTAATGTGTGTGTGTGTTTATTTGCATTTTGCTGAGTAAAGTACAACATTCTCAAACAGCAAGACAATATCTTGGTCTGCAGAAGCTGCATTAAACCGGTTTAGGGAAGATCACAGCATCGTGTCTCGTACTGTAAATTCAATTACCCTTAACTTTTCTTTCCCTTGCCAGTTCCTCGTTAAACATAAAAGATCTGTTCATTAGATCTCCAGTGTTTAGACAATGCTTATGAGACCTTACAAGCCCAAGTAACATCTGAAAAGGAGTCCCGGATCGCGCTGAGTGGAGTGTTGGGAATCATTATCTTCTTAAACCCTTCACCCTTCTCTGTCGTTGCTCTATTCAAAGCGCGAGCTGTTTCCTTTCCCATTGAGACTAATGAGAACGGTCTCGGGACCCGTTGAGGTTATTTTGACAAATTGAGCCTGTAGTTTTTTTTTTACTCCCTCATATATCGCAATCTAAATCACTACTCTTACTGTAATAGAGATGATGGGGAGATTTAGTTGTGTGCTTTCCGGGGCCGCATTATAATACGGAGCGTTGTAACCGCATAGCCTGGGAGTGGAGTAAGTGGCCGCTGAGTCATAGTGAATCTATTAGCACAGGAATGATGGTGGTGCTGAAAATCCTGACAAAACAATTGGTTAATTTTACAAATGATAATGATTTTTTTTAAGTCAGATGGCCCCTGGGCAACGAAAATATAGGCCTCGGTAAAGCGTCATGTCACCAGAGTTCATGAGTCTGCGATGCCTTTGGTCGACAGGGCAGCCGTCTACATTTTTTAGTGCGACGTTAACCATCTCAGGTTACCCTGTAGCCCGAGCCAAGCAAGGGCCCGAGACCACCCTTCGATTAATCTTCCCCTTGTAGCGCCTTATAATTTGCCATTACAAAAGCCATTAAACCTGGGGGCCTGATTCAGTGCTCCTGGGACTGCTTGGGAGGAGGGGACGGGGATCGGACAGGCCTCCAGTTGGCCCCTTGGACCCTGGACGAGCCCCCTTCCAGAAAACAGACAGGTACTTAAAAACAGGGTGAAAAGATCACCTTAAAGAAAACAAGGATGATTAATGGGGAAAAATGAGGACCCTTTAGGTCGCTTTCATCTGGGTCTGATTCAGGTCTTCAGTGAGCCATTAACCCATAGGACAACTGTCCACCGCCAACGTGAGAAATGAAGTCCCCCAGCGCCGGGTTCAGACAAATGTTGGAGCCGCTGAAGAAAAGTGGAGTAGGTGGGACAGAGGGAGTGAGTACGGACCCGCCCACCCCGAAATCCACTGATCTCCTCGGTGATTCGGTAAGCAGATGCTGCTAACATTTAATAAACCTCACATCTTGCAGTTTTGACCAAGTTGCACAAATGAAATCATGTCAACTGCATATGAGTCATATCAGGTGTTCCTAGTGCATTTTTAAACCATCACACCACAAGTCAGAATCAAGTCTAAAAGTTACTAAACTAAATGTCAACGCTCAAATTCTCCTGCAAATCTCAACTCATCAAATTAGGTCAGAATTGGTCCGACTCAAGTCCAAGTCTTGTTACTCGAGTACCCATCTCATATGGAGGACACGTGATCTCTTAAAAAAAAAAATCATGTATAAAATGAAGCACTGACAATTAGATGATGATCAAACAACATAATATTGCAAATTCTCCTCTACTGTGATTTAGCCTCCTTTGGTGCCAGATGTGTGGAGTTTGCTATTTAGAACAGTGCCAGAAAGTACATGAAAGTGATTGAAATTTGCTCTTTTGTTATTAATAACTCAACTAACGCAATATGAAATATACCAGTGCAGTAACTCCGACCCATCTGGCGCTCCGAGCACTTTTTTTTTTTTATTTTTTCAATTTCACCCATGTCTGAGAAAGAAAAGCACCACTTATGTTTTGATGATCAGTGATAACTGTTGGAGGGCAGGAGAGTCACTGGAGGTTTAGGGAGTGGCTGCAGGTTGCAGTTCAATACAATTTTAACAAAAGAATGGATTAGCAGACATTTACAAAATGCTCTATTTCCATTGAAGGGGTAAAACATTTTTTTCTGCATGTTATCAATCATTATCTCTAAAATATAGACAATAAAGTCTGCAAAAGAATAACCATTTTGCTAGCTGAGGCGAAGAACCTGAGTTATTCACTATGTGTCATTTCTTTAATTTTTAGGCATCAGTCATTCTGTGCGAGTATGTTCCAGGTTTTTCCAACAGTGGGATGGTGGAGATCTCTTTCTATGCACTTCTGATTTAGGCATTAGAAATTACGCTGTCACGAAGTCTCCAACGGTGGGTATAAATAACGCAGCGATGGATGGGACGGCCGGAGAGCCGGCACGGTTCGTGGCAAGTACAAAGTCCACACCTGGCCCCGGAGTGAAATCAAATCTATCCTGAACTCTGTCTCTCCTCTCATTTTGCTTCGGCAGTTTTCCTCGAGCAGGGTTCTGGGTCAGGAGGCAGCGGGAGTGATTTGAGTTCAGGTCACACACACAGACAGATTCACACAATAATGTGTTTCAAAGCTGTTGCATCACCGTGGTAAGAGGGGACCCAACATTAATATGGTTTTTATTTTTCTGCCCTCGCCAGTCTGCTAGCTAATTCATGTTATTTCTCCAGTTCCACGCAACACATCTTGGGAATCCATTACAGGTACAAAGCCTCTGCAGATTCACTGATTAAGAGCACTAATCACTGACCATTAAACCACTTTCTATGGATTAACACCCACTGCATCTTCTGCAAGTCAGTGTTTTTTTGAGAAGATCAATAAACCAATTCCTCTTGGTTATGTTTCCCTTGTCCACAGCAATCACTTCAGTGCTGATTAAATCAGGGTAAATTATCTCCCTGGGATTTATCTTGCCTAAATTGAGTTTTTTTTCGCCCTCCTGGCCACGGGAGAGTGGGTGACGCCTGCTGGGAGAGAGAAATAATCATTCATTAACCTCCGACCTGGAAGGAGTGTCAATTGAGTCACCCGATTGTGTTCCTTCACTGTCGCCGTGCCCCTGAGCATCGAGCCAGAGCAAATTGACAATTTACACGCCGCAGCCCAAACTTTATTAACCTGCGCCGCGGTTTGATGCAGCCACTTGATCAGCCGCTAAACCGCAAAGATCGTCTCAGATCTGAATTACACGTGTTCAAGGGGGGAAATCATTTGGGGGCCTGTGCTCTCCTTTGGCTTTCCCCGTGATGTGGAAGCAGACCAAAGGCAGAGAGTGGGTGAGTGGAAGGGTTGCATGTGAAAACTTATGGAGTGTGACGAGCTCAAAGGGATGGACATGCACATCAGCTCATCCGCCACTACAGTTCTTTCTTCTTTTTTTTTTCTTTCTTTCTTTCTTTCTTTCTTTCTTTCTTTCTTTCTTTCTCTTTTTAAACATCAAATAGCCACTGACCCGGTGTAGAGTTTGCGGCCCAGTGGGGTCTGATGTCTTCATATGGTCACAGTAGGAGTGATAAATTAGATTTTTTTTCTTTCACCACAGGGAACATTTCATATATGTGCACAAGCATCTGTTTTGGAGAGAGAGTGAGTCCTCCTTCAAAAGTGGCAGGTCACAAATTATTTTGAATCATTTCTGTCACAATAAACGGTGAAAAGATGAGCTAATGCAGCTTTTTACTGTTTTTTACACTCAGCACCCAGTATGTCTACCCTTTACAGAGAACAAACGCTAACATACTTTCAGTAGCAAAACAATAATTTCTTCACCTCTTTCACTAATTATAAACTTTAAAAGCGATTTCATTTGGTGGACACATTTTATCCTTTCACCATACAATTGGCTGGCTCCAGTGGGAATTGAACTCCTAACCCTGGCAGTGTTATTTCATCTGAGCTACGCTGAAACACATATACATATTTATATATACTCACCGGCCACTTTATTAGGTACTCCGGAAATAACATGCTCCTCCAAACAGCAAATCATGTGGCTGCAACTCAACAAGCATGCAGACATGGTGAAGTGGTTTAGTTTTTTGTTGGACCAAACATCGGAATGAGCAAGATGCATGATTTTTTCATACACTACAGTCTCTAGAGTTTACAGAGAACGATGCGATGAACAATAAACATCCAGTGAGGCAGTTCTGTGGCCAAACACACCTTGTTGATGAGAGAGGTCAGAGGAGAATGGGCAAAGAGCAGCTCTTAACAACAGTGGTGTGCAGAAGGGCACCTTGTTGAATCCATGCCGCCAAGATTTCAGGCTGCTCTGGAGGCTAAAGGGGTCCTACCAGTACTAGATAGGTGTACCTAATAAAGTGGCCGATTACTGTATATGTATGTATACCTTTCAATATCAGTGCAGCGATCCTCATGCATGAAAAAAACAAAACAGCCAAGTTATTTCCTCTGACTTTATCTTGGGTATCGATTTTGTCGTTGATGGTGTAGCCTTGTGATATGAGGCATAACGCTGTTTCTGTTTCTGCACGGTAGCAATAAACACGAGCCAAGCTGCCCCAAGATCTTTCTCTCTGACATTATTAGGAGCTACAGCTGTGTGAGACTCAACATGGTGTAAAAACAAACCAAATGTCAGCGCCGTTGCCCAAGCGCCTCCATGGCCTCTGCTATAGCCAACAGCAAATGTAATGAAAGCTTGGTTGGGTCTGTTAGTACGCCGCTGACCTTTTACACATTTACTGTTCTCCTGACATTTCTCCAAGATGGAGGAGGTGGAAAACAGAATGAGGTGCTAAAGGAGAAATCAAGATTTTCAACTTCCATCTCTCCCCTCCCCGTTAGAGAATGACTTTCATCGATCCAAACTCCTGGACTTTATAAAGGGTCGATGCTCTGAGATTGCCAACACTAACTTGCTGCTGCTCCCTCTGTAGACATGATGCAGCTTTTATTAGCTTTTACAGTCACTTTGGCGTGGCTGGAAAGTGAGAGGGGAAGAGTCAGTGTTGAGGTTCTGCCCCCGGCCTGGATTTCAGGAGGGGTTTTTTTCTTTCACTCTTTAACATTACAGTACAGCAGCATCAGCAGATGAAGAAGAGGCTAACGTCATCTACTAGATGACTGAACTCTTATTATCATATGAAAAAATAAGCTCTTGACTCCCTACGATATAATTTGTGCTACTTGTACTGGTTCAGGGAGTTTTAGTTCTACATTTCTTGGAGGCAGAGCTGCGCTAGAGGAAGAATTCATCTCATTGGTTGAGCTACACCTCAATGGGCGGAGCAAAATACATTTTTTTTTGTCTAAGTAACGTTAGACTGAAGCCCAGTGAAAAAGGGGTAAGAGAGGAGCTAGCTAATATTATGAAGCCTAGCACTAATGCTACTAAATGAAAAATGAAAAAATGTAATCTAGCCATACTAAGTTATTTAGGTTAGGTTACCCATACTAGCCTATAGCTTTCTAGGTAAGCTAGTTAGCTAGCCTGCTGACCTTCCAAGACCAATGAGATTCAGTGGTCATGAATGAATGTTAACTTGCGCTCCAAAAAATGTGGTTCTTTGGCTCCGCCCATTGAGGTTTAACTCAACCAATGACATTATTACCTCTTCTTCTGAGAAGTGTTGGTAGAACTAAAACTTGATTTTGATTGTGTTTTTGCTTTTGTACACATTTGTATGATGTTCCTCAGCTTGACAAGTGCTCAACACATCTCAACACATATTGTGTAGAGTTTTGTCCAAAAACTAGATGGACATATGTATTGAAATTGACACGTTTCCTTTTTAAATGTATAGTAATGTTATCGTCCTGAATGTTGTTTACACCGGTCAGTAGCATAGTGGCATGCTAACAGTTACCTGCAATAACAAGAATCTCCCAGATAGTTTTATCAAAAATAATCCACTTATGACTTGACTTTCCCTCAGAAGTGACACAAAGGTGCACCTACTGTAGAATTACAATGTATAGTACTGTCACTGAATTTATACAATTGAATTTCTACTGTTTAGTAGATAACATTCGCTCTTTTTATACACAGGGACACTTCGCTGTAGATTATTTATTTGAAGATGTACATACGGATGTACAAATCAGCAGGGAGACTCGTCAGAACATCTATTGTGTTTGTCTACTGGTGCTGGCCAGTCGCCCTCTGAAAGGAAATGATCAAGGGAGAGAGGGGAAACAGCTGCTTAATAATTCAGGACGCTGAGATTAAAAAGTGAATTTGCCGGGTGCGTTATTAAAAGCCGGTGTAATTACTTCAGAACTCGGTGTCACCGCTGCAATAAGAGGCGCCTAATTTGGTTACCGGCAGCTCACATGTAATTGCTGAAAATGAACAACTCAAAGAGAGGTCCGACCGTGTGAAATCCCCACTACACACTAGATTCAATAAGAGGGCCGTGGAAAATGATAACCGGGATCTGGGATGTTCTATGACACACAGTGCTAGGAGACAATAGCTCTTCCAGTGTGTGCCTTTGCCGGTGTTATTAAAGGGGGCTCCAATCAAAGCTGGTCTCTCGTTTCAACGTTTCTTTTCATATGAGGCTCCGCTGATGTCACTCAGTCGATGTTCAAGTCTTTTATTTTAATTTAGAATGTAAGGAAATTAAATAAGAAATGTGGGAAATGAAGACTTTTCTTCCAAAACGAGATTTGGGAAATGTGAAATATGCACTCTGGTACAAAATGAAAGCAAAATACGGTTGTTCGAGGGTGGTGTGTAACTTAGGGTTGACACAACGATAACACAGACCGGATTTGCAGAGTCTATCCTCTATAGTTGAGAGATACTGAATGATTAACTTTACAAAATGGCGTATATACATCGTGGAAATGAGCTCATCAGATGTGCATCACTCAGTCAGGCTGCTTTCCTTTAGCTTGACCCTGTCACATCAACAGTGGACGGGTGTGCAACATCCATATTGGGACTGGACTCCTTCCCTCCACAGGCACTCCATCACAAAACAGAGGGAGTTGCTACCAGATGGTTAAACAAACACATCGCCCAACTGCCCATAACTCAAATCCACTTAGCACCCCCTTGTCAGCGTGTCTCTCACTCGTTCACTACCTCTCCCATCTTCGGCTTATGCAGGAGAGAGGCGAGAGGAAAGAAGGGAGGGAGGAGGGTGAAGAAAAAAAAATAATGCGAGAATAATGAGAATCAGGGAGAAATTCCTGGGGGGTGTGTTTAATTTTAATCACCAAGACTATCCATCCTCGGTAGCTCTCATCTCTCCCTCTCTCCTTCGACCTCCCTCCCCTAGGTGTATTGAATAATGGGGGGGGGGAGTAGCAAGCACCTGGAGTGACAGCACGTGTAAAGGTCAGGGAGACAAAGACCAAATGTGATGTTTGACTCAGGCTTTTCTAAGAGCTCTCGGGGAGGCGCCCAGGACTTAGGCCAGGGGTTAAGAGTTTGTAGGTCGCCGGGTCACGCAATTTTCCCTTTTCCCTCGGCCTCATCCCCGCGCTTAAAACCTCAACGGTGTACTTGAGAGGGTAATTTATTATCCAGAGAGCTGTCCAGCTTGGACAAGGAGTTGGGAGTTGGGAATTCAGCTTCCCACTTTTGAGGACATAGCGTCTTTCCTCTCTCTCTCTTTTTTTTTTACAAGACATAAACTTTGAATTATTTCAAAGATGCCTAGACTTTTTGGCTGAACTTATTTAGGTTAAACTTAAAGTATTGTGTTCTCAGCTTCTTTCACAAGTTAGGTTTAGGGTTTAGTGTTGGTGCAGTTACACGTACACCAAGTTCACATACGTTCCTTGATTGAGCAACATATGATGATGATAGTGTAATGATGGCCCCTTGGGGATTCCTGAAAAATGTATCATATTTATTTATTAATTTAGGTTTCATTGACGTAACCCTGATGAACCCTTTCATTGGTTTTCAGTACCAATAAATATGTTTTTTGGGACATCCCCTGGCCTCCAAGTGTAGCTGAATTTGTTCTTCCTTTCTACCTTTTTTCTAGTTCATGCACCTTGGTTGTCAGGCGAGATAGCACCATTTTTTTCCCCCTGAAGGCTCCTTATCTTAATAAATACCATCCCAACAAGTGCCACGGCTTAATGAAAGATTGAGGAGGGCATTCTGCATGGTATCTTTGCAAGGTTGATAGTATTGCTTTGCAGCCCCTTCAGTGTAGGTGAAAAGGTGAAAAGATAAGCATTATCTCGGACACATAATTGTCAAAGGCATGGATAATTAACATGAATGCCACCTATGTCCAAATGTAGGGCCTGCCGATGACAGCCAAACTGCATTTGGCCCCTGGAATGCGCAAAGGCTATTCTCAGACATCTGAACATCAAACGGCGCTCAGCTCTGTCAATCTAATAGCGGTGGATATGGGATTTATTGGCACTCACAGGCCAAAAGGGAGACAAGGGGCGAAAGCAAAACCAGATTTTCCCTCCCATATCAGTTTCTCCTCTGTCATTCATGCTGTCTCATAAGAGCACCCGGGAGAAGCGTATTATATTATCAGTTCAGATGAAATAGATTCCAATGAGTTTATATATATTTTCCTGTTTATATACGTTTTCCGGTGTTCAGCTCAGTCTCCGGGGAGTCCAAAAAGTAGATAGGATGAGATGCACACTATTTAAAGGTGTCCAGTGTAGTGGTCATCTGTTTTGGGTCACTGCTGTAGACCTCAAATGCAGCATTACGTTGAGTTTCCTTGAAGACATAGCACGCTGTTACTCTCACATTCAAACCTGGGATCTGCCCAGTGCAACAGTTCAGTTCTTTTTGGGAATTTGGCCCGATGGTCACCTCACCCAATATCTGACGAGAGGATTGGCACCAACATATTCTCTGTGTCTCCAGTAGATGACTCTGTCCGGTGCGCACTATGTTGAGTAATCGTAGGCAGTTAGCATTATGCTGAAAATGAGAACTTGTGGCAGCTCTGAGGCTCCATGGTTAGTTCATTTTAATGGCGTGCACCTAAACCTGCCAGGCTTGTTCAGGGGCTTGGTGAAACAGACGTAAAAATTCTCTTCCCACGTAACTTGTTTTGTTTACACAGGAAGTGAGCAAGGTTTTTGGGCTGTTTATTCATAATGGACTTTACTCATGATGAAGATTGAGATTTTGTTTTTATAAGTTTCATGCCAAGAAGATAGGTTGGGTGTAGAAGTTGGGCTACTTTGCAAAAAAGAGGGCTCATATTGACCATCTTGGTGGGTCTTCCAACATCATATTGCGCCTGCAGCAGAAATCAGCAGTACACCCGCCTCGTTGAACTTCCTTCAAAGACTCATGACTTTTCGGCTGCAGGGTGAATGGAACAACTAAATACGGTGCTGATGAAAACGAATGACAGTGGGCCAAATAGGGGGGAAGAAAAGCAAGAGCGGAGCCAAAAGCTGAGGACACGAGTCAGGCCTGTCGTTCCTCGGGCCTTGATAAAGCCGAGGTTCTCACGGAGTAGGATGGAACTCAGAGAAGTTGTATTTATCTCCGTTAGCCCTCCGCAAAACTCCCCTGTCCCTGCTTAGATAGCTCTGCCAATGCGCCATGATGTCATCCCCCTGGCGTGCGGTGATTGATGCATCCTGGCTGCCAGTTCTGCGCTAGTGGGAGGTGGTGGTGGGGGGTGGGGGTTGGAGTGGAGGTTGGAGATGCATGGAGTGAGGATGGGAGGTTGAGGTGGGGAGGTGGTGAATTTTTTCCATAGATAGAGACATCCAAATGTGAACAGAACCCAGCGTGGGGTCGGTTCAGAGTCTCAGGCCGATTCATCCCATACCTGCAGCACCGCGAACGTGACCCGGCACGCTTTTTTTTCCGAGTCCAGGCTCCCTACGGTCAGTCAGTCTTGATGTTTCAAAGGCGCTCATGAGCAGGGAGTGGTGGTGAAGGCCTCGGTTGCTGGTGGTTTGGAGGAGACACAATGGGGGGATAGGCCCGGCTCTGATTATGTACATCCACTCCATCTTCCCTCTAAGGTTCTGTTACATATCAAGGCCGGGGGAAGGAAGGGGTGGCGGCGGTGGGGGCGGGGGGGGGGTCGTTGTGAGTGGAAGAGTAAGTGTTTCGCAGATAGAGTCATGGAGGCGTGCTGAGATGAACTCAATGGGGAGCCCCGTCCTTTGTCAGGAGGCCAAGTTAGTTCTGGTGCCTTAACGGCTCTATCATGCATGTTTCACAATGCACAGCTCTGTGTGTTTAAAGGGGGATACTGCTGAAATTTGGGATTGGGATTTATTTAGATGTCGAGCCATAATGTTTCCACATCTTCTAATGCTTTTAATTTGCAGTTTTTTTATCCATCCATATAAAAATTAAGAAATGTTAAATCTGGAGCAGACTAGATTTTTATGTGAAAATACACCTGACTGATCAGCCTAAACCACAAAGTGGGGCTGCAATAGAAAAGAGCGCTCATCCTCCCTAATTGAGACCTTAGAGATTCATCCTATTTGCCCAAATTAAATTCTGGTGTCGGGTTGGACACAGGAGGAAATACTCACCACACACAGGAAGTGACGAATGAAAACTTAAAGGATAGTTCTAGTTATTTTCAATCTGGGCCTTATATTCCTAGTTTTTGTTATCATGCTGATCGATTCTGATCTGAATTTCATCAATTACTTCACTGTAGAGCTCTAAGTACCCCTCAGTTTTTAGGAAGCGCTACTCTCCAATACAGTACAACAGGGCCATAGGAAATTCAAGCAGTCCAACAGTGACATAATTGACAATGTTTTTTCTTAGAATCAGTATCTTGGCAAAAACTAGAAAAAGACAAAAAGAGAAAAAAATGCCCAGGTTGAAAATAATCTGAATTATCTTTTAAAAGTGAACACTCCAGAAAGATGGACTCACCAACGTTAGATCTTTTTCTCTTCTCTTCCATTTGGGTTCCTCCAATCCAATCCAGATATTATCCGTCCTTAAACTACCTATAGTTGCCGAGTGCAGTTTTAACTTAAGCCATTTTTGTAGAACATTATTGAATAACTCATTTTGAACCAAGATGTCAGACATGACCTCATAATTCCAAGGTCACCATTTCAAAATGCTATATCTGATGCATGATGCTTTGGGACAGTCAGGTGGTTCAGAGCTAATGTTCACAGCTCCCTCCACTAGCCAGAAACATCAGAGAAGAATCCGTACAGCCCTCTAATAACTAATGTCTCTACTGAAAATTAATGGGCAAAGATGGAAAAGGAGATGGTAGTAATACCCAGAATTATGTACCCAAGAGAATGGGTGCATTTTCAGTTTCAGGACCGATAGTAATGCCAGAAAATGAGCTTTCATTTGGGCATAGAAGCACAAATTAACACTCACAGCCCAAAAACTCCTATTGGTTGTCAGTAGAGCTTTAGCACTTCTTCATCACAAATTAGTGTTTTGGTGGCCTGGCTTGGTTTTCCAGAGTGGTTCATGTTAACACACATTGATTGGACTATCTTATGGCAAAAAACATACATGGACTCTTAGGTGAAGTGTATTCCTTCTCATGGTTTTGCTTATTGTCATACTGTAATATAAAATTCACAAAGAAATAGCTCAACCTCTCTTCAATGTGACTTTTTAATGGTGTGTTTCCCAGAGGTGACCATTATTACCTCTGGGTCAATAGCATTTAAAAATAAACATCCAGGCTGGCATAAAGTCAATGCTCCTTCAGAGAACGTGTAAATGAGTAAACACAACCTCGTGGTTTCCAACTCAGTATTGACAGATTCACCATTAATTAGGGCCTGTTTTCTTTCCACGGTTCATTAAGGGATTACAAAAGATTTAAAGTGCTGTTTATTTAAAACTCAGAAGTGCTTTTAGTTTACTTGCAATATCAGCTAATTATTACACATGTTCTGGTTGTGATTGTACTGGAATCACATCTGAATCCTTTGAATTCACCGCCCAGTTGTTCACAAACAACCATCTTGGTGGCATCAACAGCTGATTTGTATCCAAATATGATGAACAACAGTGAGGATGAAATTAAAGTGCCATGGTCTTTACTTTATACTGGGTCAACATAATTGCAACGTATACATATAGTTTGTCTCATTTTGAGCCAGGCATCACTAAATTGTTGAAAATTGGTTGGATCAATTCTGTTTTTAGTTGCAAAACACACAACAATTCTTTAGTTGTTGTCTTAAACAAGGTCTCATACATAGGGGAAGTAGTATAGTATAGTATAGTATAGTATAGTATAGTAGTATAGTTGAAAACTTTAGTTTTCATGTCCATCCCTATTTTATTTTGTTGGTGTGACGGTGGTGATTAAAATGCTTTTATTTGTTATAAAGTTTTTTGTTGTGGCTTTTATTTGTTGGGTTGGATTATAACATCTTCTTTTAACATATGGCTTGTTGTCAAGTGAAAACCTGTGACTCCAGTTTTGGTGATTTTCATGTTTTCAGTTGAAGGATGACATCCCTCCTGTATGCATTGAGAAGATTCTCCTACTTCTTGGGCCGATTAAACCCATTGGATGAACTCAATAATTCTTTGTGATCAAGATAAAAAAACAAGCCTTTATTTTAGTTCCAAAAAAGTTGAAGATACAAGATTTTCACCTGACAGTCACGATAATGGCGACATTTTCTAGCTCTGGTGAGCCACCACTGCCGAGCAGATACAGAGGAAACACTGAGAACCGTTTCCTGAATGCAGACAGACCTCGGGAGTGACTATTCTCTGAACTATCGATGAATGGCTTCAAATCATTTTTTTTGACACCGCTATGACAGAAAAGGGGAGAGAGCGTTTCTATGCATCACCTATTTAATGTGCTTGAGTGTTGGTCATAGTATGTGCGTGTGCATTGAATTTGCTCTGTGTGTGTGTGTGTGTGTGTGCTGAAATGCAGAGTGCAGTGTACTTGGCAGAGGGAAAGTGTCCACTGCTGTACAATCAGTATCGGCCCCTGGTCCTTTTCACTGTGGTCCGGCAAGTGAGACTGAACATGAGGCGTGGGGAATTGAGGTGCATTGATCTGTCCTCTGCAGCGTCTCCCTGGACTGGTGAAATCATTAACCTCCCTGACACAGACACAGGAAGCAACAACAGAGTATCTTTGAGAGGTTAATTAAAAATAAAAGCACAAGGGGGAAGGGTATAGCGGGGACGGGGTGGGGGGGGGGGTGGGCGATGTATACACCAGGGAAAAGTGCAGTGACTTCCAAATGAGCTCCCTCCAATGGCTGAGTGGATACGCCTGTGGTTAGTGTACAATGAAATATAAGGAACGCCTGTTTTTTTTTCTTCTCCTCTGTGAAATAGACTTACCGGGTGATTCCAGGTGGAAGCTGTTATTCCTTATTGATTTTACCTGTTAAGTCCACTTTGGTCGTGACGGAAAGATGAAGATGAAGATGAATGGGAGGAGACAGGTTAAAGAAGGATCGTTAAGACTTCAGACGGTGGACAATAAGGTGTCGTGAAGGTGCTCCCAATGTTTTGTACCCTCAGTGTCATCGGAGAGAGGAGGTCGGACCAACATCGGCACAGTATTGTAGTTTTTCATGATGTGATATGTGGCGCACGGATTATAAACTCTTAGTGTAATTGCTGCCTACACTGTGGATAAAAACAAGATTATCCTTACATCTCCACGTAACTTCCAACATAAAAGTATTGAGTTCATGGCCAGACTCGCGCCGCTATCTAATGAAATGCCGTTCCGCTGCAAGAACTTCAATGGCTGTCAGTTCCCACTAGGCGTGACATCCCCAAGACAAACAGCGGGTGATGTTTAAACGTCAGTCAGATGTCAGATCAGCCCGTTGTGATCAGGTTTTGCGAGTCGCCATCGATGAGGCCGAACTTGAGAAATTTGCGGCTGTACGAGCTATTTTTGTGTTGCACGGGACAGTGACGCAAAGTGAAGCTAACGTTTTGGCAGACCTTGTCGACGGAGCGACGTCTGAGCTCTGCCCAAATTCATACATTCTTTATGAATTTGTTATTGAAAATCCTCATTATGTTTATCAAAGACATATTAGGACCAACGTTTCTCTGCTCAATATTGCGTACAGTACGAGACATTATTTAAGAAGGCACTTCATTGGATTACATCCACACACCTGCAATGAGTTGTTTTATTAGCTTGCTGCTGTTGTTTACAGCATAAATAGGTTAGATGTTTGCAATTGTGTGAAAATGTGATGTGGATCAACTTGATAGGCCTGTTGAGTGGTGTTATTGCAGTCTGCGGTCCCTGGGAATACTCGGGAAATGATGCTCCCCCTGTCAGTTTGCTGCAGTGCTGCAAGGCCCCTCTGCCTCTGGAGCGACTGGATGGGTAATTACTGGGACTTTGCTGACTCAGGACACACACACATGCAGCACACACGCACACACACACACACACACAAACCTTACATGAACACACACACACGTACACACAAGCAAACAAACATAAACACACACGCATCGACTTACCCTGGTTCCATTACTCTGGAACAGGTCGCAGATTCGAGTTTTAGTGCAACAAACATTTCGTGGAGGCAGAGAGATAATCTCATTGGTTAGAGTTAAACCTCAGTGGGCGGAGCCAAAGAACAGTTTTTCGGAGCTAGTTCGGAGTTAGTTAGCTAACTGGCAAATTTGAGTAGTAAAGAACAAACTTCTTTTTTTATTCATTTATGAATTTGGAAGGCCAGCTAGGCTAACTAGCTAACCTAGATAACGTAGTATGGCTAGATTGCATTTTTTTCAGTTAGCAGCAGAGCGCTAGGCTTCATAATATTAGCTAGCTCCTCTCTTACCACTTTTTTCACTGGGCTTCAGTCTAATGCTACTTAGTCAGAAAAACTGTGGTTATTTGGCTCCGCCCACTGAGGTTTAACTCAACCAATGAGATTATTTCTGACTCTGCCTCCGAGAAATGTTGGAATAACTAAAACTCCAATATGCACACAGATTTGGGAATTTTTGGTAATAATCCTTTGGATGTGAAACCTCAGCATCACCAACTCCCATGGTAACAACCGACCATGGGATTATCCCGTATAACTAAATGAGACGAAACCATTCTTATGATATACTTTTACCGAGGTGAAATAATTCCCAGGTTTATTGGCCTCTGGAAATTGGCTTCTGTGGGAGGCGGAAAAACAAATCATTTGAATACATACCCGGGTGTCCTAATGTTCATTTCAATGCTGTCACTTAGAGGGGGGGAGGGGGGAGGGATGGATAGACTGCATTGTGCCTGTGACAGGATTGGCTTTGTGTGTGATGAATGGGGCTGTCACAGACGGTGACAGGTTTGTGTTCAATACATGTGGATGTACAATACGCTCTGCATCCCGTGACAGGCTGGGAGGCTTTTTGTCCCAATAATCTCCATATCGTTTCGTCTCCGGCTGCTTATGGTGGATGTGGTCACTGAGGGGTGTGCCATGGCCGCTGCACACAGACTGTCTAGCCTCTGGAAGTAAAAATGGGGCAGAAAGTTGAGTGATGTGTTGGAGTGTTTTTCTTGTTGTTTTCGTCAAGTCAAGATTTAAAGTCTTTGGAAAACACAGATTCAAGTTTTAGTTCATTCCTCAGAGACAGAGCTGCTCTGAAAGCAGAAATTATCTCATTGGTTAAGGTAAACCTCAAGGGGCGGGGCCAAAGAACCACAGTTTTTCTGAGCACTCTGGTCAAAAAGAATTTAAAAAAATATATGAAAAAAAAGTATTAAAAAATAGTAACGGCAATTGAATGACGTTTTTCATTCAATAATGATTATTGATTTCCTGATCTTGGAAGGTCAGCTAGGCTAACTAGCTAACCTAGCTAACTTAGTATGAGTAGCTCTGCCTGCGAGTAATATTTGTAGAACTAAAACTAGAACAAACTAAAACAATCTGCTCGTAAAACACTGAGTTGGAAAAAAAACTGTAGCACCTGAAGTACATCTAGTATCATAGATGGTGTACTAACTTAAGAATGATATACATCTAATCATATCCAAAATGATCTATAATATTTAAAAATTCACATAATCCTTAGATTCTTTCAAAAATAATCCTAAAATGATCGCCATTAGTTTAGTTTAGTTTAGTTTAGTTTAGTCATAAGAAACAGTAAGAAGAGGTGCAATTAGTGCAGATGAGATATAAATTTTAAAAAAAACCTAGGGGCGTATAAAAATATATAAATTATAAAAAATATAAATAAATAAAAAAGGAAAGATGACAAGCTAAGACACAGCTGGACTAGATATCTGAATGTACAACAACACGACAAGAACACAAAAAGGTCCTTAAAATGAGACTGAAAAGCATATAAAAATAGCTCTAATGCAGGAAATGAAATCATAAGGGAAGTGACTGTGGTGACGAGTGGGAGGGGGCATGTCTGTATTTATGTGCATATGTATTATTGTGAGTCAGATGTAGATTCAGGGCCGGTGTTATTTTAACTGTTCAACAGTCGGGATCCTCTATAATTTACTGGGAGCTGACAGCGGGACACAACCTGGGAAGCTGTGTTGGGTTATAAAGTGGAACTTTTGAATTCAATTAAAAGTCAATTGAAAATCAAAAGGCAATGGAAAGATGACACCTTAAATAATAATACAGCTTTTATACATATCTATGCTGAAGTCATTTTTAGTTGAGGAAGTTGAGGTTTGACGGTCAGGGGATGCAGGAGGTTTTCTCCAAGGATTCATTGCTCATGGTTCAGATGGAGTGTGAGCCTATTCCTAATATTTACGAACTACCGTGACAGACTAAGTTATGTAGAGAGATCGGGCCAAGACCTTCCTTAGTATTTTCACTCCCTTAATATTTATGTTTCCCCAAAAAATTTTTTCCTGATGGTATTTTTTTTCCTGTTTTCCTTTCATTAAAGTATCCTTACCTGTGAAAGAAGGGGGTCCGAAGAAAGAACAACTATCGAGAGGTATCAGAGCGCTGTCTTGATATCAAATTCACAAAACAAATAAATAAATCACATATATCACAATGTCTTTTCAGTGGTAGCTGCCTTGCTGTCTAAAGGTTGTAAATTCAAAAGTGAAAGCAGCCAAAGTGATCTTGCTGGAATTTCTCTCTCTCTTAATCTTTCTCTTTGTTTTTAAGTTTTAAATTTGATTTGTGTTAATTCTCAGTTTCATGTTGGTGAGTAAGTCTTCTTCACTAATCACAACATAATAATGTTTGCATGGAATTTGCTGTAATGGGTCTCCTGAAAGCATCATAACGCAGATTATTGTACATTATAAGATCTTTAATTATGTCACATTGTGGGGATATGTCCAGTATCCACCGGTCTGTCTGTTGCACAAAAACAGCTTACTAGCATTTTAAGGAATTCTCATTGAAACCAATAGGCATCACTAGCTTGCAGCAGAGTGAAAACCTCATAACTCCAATTTTGCTGATTTTCATGTTTCAGCTCCTCTGTGGGTTGAGAAAGTTCTCCAACCTCTTGGGCTGATTGTACCTCTCTAACCCCATTGATATAATGTCCAAAATGCATTGTCTATCAAGCTAAAAACAAGTCCGTTTTTCTCAGTTCCTGAAAAGTTGACATTTTTTTAGATACAAGGCTTTCTCCCGACAGTGACAAACTACAGTAAGATCAACCAACATCAATCTTTCTGGAGGCCGGGGTCTCGTTTCCCAGAGCTTTATATCTTTAAAATCATTACAGGAACTACAACATCTGTAGCTGCAATGTTTCCCAAAGCCTCTGACATCAGCGTGGCTCTAAAAATAGATCGGACTTTATCATCCAGCCATTCATTTGACCTCTGAACTACATGTTGTTATTGTTATAATCTTTCACAAAACAATGGATTAAAACTCGTCCAAGATGAGCGTCTTCAGTTTAGAGCCTCCACTGAAAAAAAGACAAGAGTGATAATAATGATTTAGGAGTTCCAGTATGGTATTGCACTTCAGCTGTAATACACTCAATAGCTGCTATTTTACCTGTGTGGACACATTGTTCCATACTACATCAAAACAGGGCCACCAGTACTGTATTTACTGTATGTCCTATCTGATGTTGTGGATGTGAAGAGTGGGTTACCACATCAGGATAATCCAGTGTCAGGTGGGTTTTAGTCACAGAGAGGTATATGAAATTAAGTTCAAATAGCCCAAACCTTCAGCCACTTGTTATATTGTGCTATTTGGCTAGTCCCACCCATCTGGGACACCCTAGCAGAACTAAAACAAACACTATAAATTACTTGCAAATTCTCAGTACAGTCTGAGGTATGCAAGGCTGCAGAATTGCCTTTTTGTCCGTAATAAACACACTAATATTCCCTTTTACGCACAGTAATAGTATTTTTCAGCATGTATCAACAGCAGCACATGCAGACCATGCTGTTACTAGCATGTTGTGCTGACAGGTATCACAGATGCATGGTGCCCTTGAACTCCAATCCCCAACACCTCATCATCTGATGGTGAAATGCGGGGTTTCAGATGTCAGATATTGATAGCATTACTTTAACTTCATACTTAGATATGAGGTAACACAAACCGTTACCAAATGTCCCCAGGAGGTTCGTTTAAGTTTTATCTCAAACAAAGTGATGAGTGAATGAGGGTGTTAACATCCACCACAGGTCCTGGTCAGGGGTCGTATTGGGGATGTTAAGATGCACCTTCATGTGTCGCTTTATGCTTGAATTAACAGAATATGGTAACAGAACTAACACGCACTGCAAAAACCTCGAGGTGATTTAAATTTCCTGAGAAAACGAAGAGAGGCCTTTTGGATCTTTACGGAAATGGAATGAACGAGGAATTTAATTTCAAAGATTTCCTTCAGATGTTTTAATACGCTATAACATTCCTGACTGCGAGATGGGATTTTATGTCCTTATGCTGTACTCCGTTAAAAGTCGGAAGTCAGAAATTCCCATTTGGTAGGAATTACAACCTCCCTGCGTTCCAGTGTTCCAGCTTCGGAAAAACCAGCGGAGGAACATGGACGCCCACAAGGTGTAATTCATCCAATGTGAAATACAGTTCCCCGGCTAATGTTGTGTCAACGATATTTAGCAATGCTAGCTAGCTAGTTAGCATAGAATGTTAGCAACTGAAAGTGTGACTTTACATTTCAAATGTGTATGTTTGACCATGAGTTTTGAGGATTAGAAACATGTTCAAAGTAATGCAGTGCATGCCGCCATGCTAACCTGATGTCAAATAACTGCATCTCGGAAAACTCGGAAAAGGGTTGAGAAGTCTTGAGTTTCCTACTTATTCCAACATGAAGGGCCGTCAGAAGTCGCTTTTCTGACTTTCCGGACATCCCTGGAACGCAGCAATAAAGTGTTGAACCAAATGGCACCTCCTGCACCAGGTGAAGATGAACGTTTTTTTCACAGCATGATTGGTTTGGCTGGTTTGGATATCACTGAATAGAGTTATCGCTGGCTGCGCACTGCCTGAAATGACCCTTACAGCGCTAAGACTTGTTTTTTTAACGTTATCGCTTTAGAGCTGGATTTTCATTCCCAGTATCCCCACTAACATATTTATGTTTCCCATGATTGGGAAGTGAACTTCTGCAGGTTATTAAGGCTGGTGATGGCGCGTACCCAGACCAAGTCAAACACAGAACCCTCACATTGAATAACATCAGAATATGAATGTGCTTGTAAATGAAAGCACTCGCTGTGTTCTACGTGTGTGTGTGTGTGTGTGTGTGTGTGTGTGTGTGTTTTTACCCTAGTCAAATTACGTCTGTACGTTCACATCCAAAAAACCCAACGCACAGGAATACCAGATACTAGAGTTTGCGTCTTGGGAAAGTCCGACTCTCAGCGCTGGATATGTACTTATCCTAAATATTGTTTGACCTTCCCAGTGCCCGGCCATTACTCTCCTGCGAGTCCCGACCCCCACCTACCCCTCCTCCCCCACCTCACCCCCTTTCCACAGATGGATTTTTTGTTGCATTAATCCCACAGATCAGGTGGGTTTTGTCAACGTGTTAAACTTTAATACTTTGGGTCATTTATCTTTACGGCCGAACCCGGGGTCTGTCAGCGACCAGACGAGCTATTTCCTCATTTGGTTTGGGAGCAAAGTGGCGCAGGAGAGAGCAAGGAGGAGGGGGGTGGGGGGGTGGGGGGGTGATCTTGGTTGGGAGGGGAGGTGTGTTGGGGGGGGGGGGGGGGGAGGAGCTGCTCACCGCTTAATGAAATCCTGATGTGAGGAGGGAGAGGAGGAGTTGAGGAGGGGGGGGGGGCTCTTGGAGGTCGAGGCGCCACACCATCTCAAGAAAACGACGCCTCTCCGGAGAGGTAGGCTTCAGTTATTCTTTGTTTTTTTTCCCCCTGTTTTTTTGTTTAGAGGAACAACGGCGGGCTCGTAAAAAAAAAACCTTTCGCCGACGATGCACCCCTCATTACCTCTCGGACGGCCGCATCAGGGACCCGCCGGGCGCCCAAGTGGACAAGGATAGAATTGCAAGTGATTAATTTGTCGAAAGCTCCCCTGGAACGTGGTGTACTTGCACCAGCATTTATCTTCATTTGCCAAGATATGTACAGTGACACGAGCAGATAGGCCTTGGGAGTCCTGAGCGGAGTTGATTTTTTTTTTTTCTCCTCTCATCCTACAAAACAACAGTTCAGCCTGTTGTAAGATATACATTGTCGAAGGTTTGCCGGTTAGATGTTGTTTTAATGTCTGCCGTGGTCGCGTGATACTGGAAAAAGCAAATTCTTTTCAGTTCATTTAACAGCTGAAAGTGCAGAACTAATGGAGAGATGATGGCGGTCGTAATGCCGGAACATGCATCTTTTTGTTGTGTCCCATACAGAAGCAATAGAAATGTCATTGCTGCAATTGCAATAAATAAATATTAGTGTGTGTGTGTGTGCGTCTTTCTTACCATAAATCTTATTATGTATCATCATGTGGCAAAATCTTGATTGTGGTTTGTTTTTTTGTTCTTGTTCTTGTTCTGTTCTTGTTCAACACACAACACCAATCTCATTTATTAATCCTACAATTTCAAAGGAGTTTAGGTTACTTTGCAAGTCACATTAGGGCCCTTATATATGATTGACAGTTTATCTGATAGTATCTGACTTGTTCTGATGTGGTAAACCCCACCCACCTGGTGTGCAAAGTAGGCTAAAACAAACGGCAGGAATTTCTAGACTCTTTGACTCGGGTCTAATGAGGATCAGGGATGTAGTGGAAGGAGTTTACCACCTTTTTAAGACATAAATTCATAGTGTACGTCACAGTAAGTCGTATCAAACCGATACTAGAGTAATCTGGCAATACAGACTTTTAAGGGGAAAATAGCATAAAGTAACGCCTTGCTAAAAATAAATCTGATTTTTTTTAATATCGTGGTTGTTTTCTGTGTGATGATCGCCAACTGGAGGTCATAGTTCACCCTCCTTTACATTTACACTACGTCACTGGTTTGGACGTGCTGCTCTGCTCTCCATTGCTTAGGCCTGTTGAGCATTCATGTTGTGGTCATTCCTTTAGATCAGCCCGACTTAGTCCGGCTCGCTGGTCGCATGTTCAAAGGCAAACTCCCATCATGACCTATATTTAGATCTGGCCGTGTGCACTGTGTGTGTGTCGGTGTGTGTCAGTGTGTGTGTGTGTGTGTGTGTGTTGACAGTGACAGAGAAAAAAATACCCTAAATTAAAGGCTTGTTAATGACTGTTAGTTCATACAAAACGCACCATAATCATACACACATGTGTTTATATATGTGTGTGGGTGTGGGTGTGTACATGTGTGTGTGTATGTTGTAAGTGACACCACCAATGAAAGAAAAAAATAGCTTCATTTTATGGCATGTCCTTGGCTTTTAGCTCCTTCAAAAGCCACCATAATCAATGCACTGCATTTGGGTTTCAGCAAATCACCTGGAAATAGATGATAGTAATCCATAAACAGGCATAGAATCCTATATATATGAAGTATTTCTTGCCATTGCTCACAAGGTAATTGCAGTTTTTTTTCTAGACACCTCTTGAACACAACCCTCTAGCCAGAGGCATCATATTTTCCCAATTGTGCTATACTTTTTATTATTGTCATTATTCTTATTCTTAACAGCAATAATAATAATAATAATTAGTGCAGGGTCATTGGTCATTTCAGTTGCTGTTGGCCAGTTGGCTTTGGGCCACACCACACACACACACACACACACACACACACACTACCACAGCAGTATGACTCTCATGTCTCATATCAGATTCCATCCTGGGTTCCTCCAGCCACTGGGCTAATTACCCAGTAATGAAGCTAATCAAGACTCCAACAGGAGAAATGTTGCGTCCTAATGCTGTAATCCTGGTTAAACCCGCCTCGGCCCTGCAGATCCTTCTTTATGGCCTTAAATGGGCCCTGGTGGGCCATTAGAGCTGAACACGAAGGCCTATAGTCCTCTCTCTAGGGGAGGGGAGGGTTCAGGGTCTGACCCATAGGAGAAAATGGAGCCATATCGCTTTATGTTCAGAGGTGGTAGGGCTACAAGCTGCAATGAATGGAGATGGGGGGGGGGGGGGGGGGGGGCTGCATTTGGAAGCCATATCAAAAAACAATCATAGCAGGGGAGCATTCAGGACCAATGCTCCCTCTCAGCTGATAGTCTAGTGATTTATCACAGTGGATTAATAATATCTTGTTAGTCATCGGTCCACTGATGTTAGCAGGTCTGGAGGCTTTGCTTTGCTTGTCTGCTCCATGACGCGTTGGATGTACAATCTCAGACCGAAGTCCGGTTCCAAAACAAAAGGACGGATAAAGATCCTGGAAGTTTACTGACCAACTGAAGATGCTTTGGATGGTGACTTGGGTCCCTGTTGCATTACTCATTTCCTTTTTAACATGCTTAGAAGACCAAGGGAGCGAGTCAACAATGATGTAGACTTTATTTATAGGAGCGCATCTTGCCCAGAATGCATTGTGATTTTCATTCCCCTCTCCCCGTGTTCTACTGTGGTGTCATTTCTCCTGATTTTCTCCCATATTTTGATCAAATTTCAAAATCTCCTCATTTACTATATTTGTTTAAAATAGTAACACTAAAAATATAGATGATATCACTAATGTTTCCGAATGGCCAACAAGATACGTTAAACCAAAACGATTCTGTGGTTACGTTATTAGTGCAGTGGACTAAAAAAATTAGTTAGTTTGAAGAAACAGAAAAAGCCTGCAAGTTTCAGTCATGGTGGAAGGACGAATTCATCTTGCTTCCTGTAATTTTAAGCATTTCCTGTTGAATCAGGATGATGGAGCGGGACATGACATCATTCAAAAGTGTAAACCAATGGGATTATTTGTTTATTATGTTTATTTGTTTCAGTCATTTATTTATATCAACAATAGCTTATTGCACTTTTACTTATGCTCTTAGATGCTTGTTTGGGGAGGAGATGCACTTACAATTTTTGGTGACTATAGTTCTCTTGCTTACTTATCTTGAATTGCACTTATTGTCGCTTATAAGTCGCTTTGGATAAATGACTGTAATGCAATGTAATATCAGTTAGGGAGAGAAAGGCAGTTATATTTGATGGACTGGACGGGCTTGTTCAAAAATCTGTGATGGTTATTATTGGTTGGAATTTTTATATATGCCTACTGGAACAGGGTGGAGTAACCACTAAAGATAGCTGTTTTCCAGGAAGTACAATTAATGGGATTTTGATATAAAAAATACAATATATATAAAAAAGAAAATGAAACGTGTACATTTTTTTGCCATATGTGTATATTATGACATGGAAGATTGGCTAACAAGGTGAAAAATTTAATTTTGATTTCATTGTGACTTTAAAATGACTATCGAAAAGAGGCCTTGGACAACGAGAAAGGATGGTAAGTCCCAAGATTCATCACGTCCCTACAGTCAATAATACAACCGTTTGACACCGATACAATGATTATCCTCTATGTGTATCAAATGATGTGTCAATAAAGTTGGAAGACAACAGTACAGCCGTTTGAATCAGCTGGGAAAATGAACACCTGTGTGTCTTAATTGATCGCGCGAAGTCAAACTGTGAAGATGCGTTCGAGGACAACTGGGGGAGAACAGACTCCTCAAGGACACAAATATCGACTTGGCTTTCTTTCTCGATGGTCACCTGATATGAAATGCAGGGACGTTGCCATACCTTAGTGACTTCACACCCCTGACTGTTTAAAAGGCCTGTAGCCCCCCCCCCCCTCCCTCTCCTCCACACGCGCGCACACACACACACACACACATACACATACACACACACACACACAATGAAGACAGGAGGTCGGATGAGTCTGATGAGAGAGCAGTGAAGGATGCCGTGTCCTCACCATTACACACGTTCCCTTTTAAGCTCACGCCTGGCAAGCGAAAGGACAAGACACACACACACACACACACACACACACACACACACACAGGCAACCTTGCTACTCATAATCTACAACCTATTATTAATTTATATTGAAGCAGTTTTTTTTAATTTGTCTACAGTTTTGATTTTTCTTATTCTTATTCTTATTCTTAATCTTATTATTATTACTTGAAAATATCTTCATTTTATTTTGTTTATCGTGCACATTATTCCATTATAGAATTAACACTTTTTGATTAAAACAGCAGACCCACATAGACATGGTGCTGAACAAATAAATGTGCACGGTGGCTTATACACGCCAATAATTTTGGAAATGTATTCCACTGAACTGGAAGTAACGTGGACGCTCATCATCAGGTCTATAGATAGTCAGCTATCAGACGCACAGTGTGTTTTACAGTGGAAACAAATGGATAAGTATGGAAACAAACAGGCCTGTCCTGTATCATGTTATACTGAGAGTCGTTTACAGCTGTTTCGTTTCATAATACAGGACGACATGCTGTGATGTGAAAGCTGCCTCTTTACAACAGCCCGGGACGCAATATGGGGATAAAGACACGCAGCCTGATGGCGATAATGGATGAACCGAAATAATTCATGCTAAAATATATCTTGATCACTTGTTTGTCCTGGGAATAAAACACTGTAATATTCCTATAATATAGGGACTTTATGTGTCTCTGTGGTAGTTAAAAGTGAGTCTGTAATGATCTTATCATAATTTATGGTATTTTTTATCTCCTATGGTATGACTGTAAAATTGCTATGATATTCCTACAGTGACTTATAATGTGGCTGCGGTACTCAATCAGGAATTTAAAGTGACCTTATAGTACTTTATGGTATTTTATCTCCTATGGTATCACTATACTGTAATATTCTATAATATTGGGACTTGTAGTTTTGTTGTGATATTTGTATAGTATCCTTCTGAAATGTACTATAATATTACTATAGTTATTTTTCGCAAAGGAAGCCCTCGCATCATTGCATAAAGGCTATTTTCGTTTTTATTTTTGTTTTATCCGTGAAAATTAATGCTGATTTTCATATGCGAGAAAACACACCTGTAATAGCTCTGCTGCGGGTCCATGTTACCGCAGACCACTGGGGGTTTGCCTGTATTGTTCTGTATTATGGGGCTGCTCCTCTGCATCGCTGCGGTCAAACCTGTGAATCATAATCTTAAGACCGAAAATGCATTACAATAAAAGCCTCCTATTCGCTCCAACAAATCCCTTTTCCCTGCGCGGAACACACCCGGGGGTCGACGGTGTGAATCTGACTCAGTGGGGGCCAGTGATGGCTGGTAACGCATTACAGGAGTAATGATTACTCTTCGCAGTAAAGAGTACTGTAACGAATTAAAAGTCCAGTTTCAGGAATCGTATTACGGTTACCAATAGTAAAGTGCTATTGATGTTATCACCCCTCTAAATATCAGATGGAAGCTGAATCCAAAAACCATGATTGTCTCCATCCGCCCCAAATACAAGAGAAATGGTAGAAAATCCGGGTTTCTCCGGGTGGAAGTAGCTTCATTACTTTTATTTCGTCGAGCAAAAGGGTGAAAATATTGTGGACTCCAACGTTAACAGGAGAGGTAACGGAGTAATACTCATTTTTGAAGGTAAGATAGGAAGCAATCGCCAATTTTGGGGGTGTAACGGAAAGTGTAACGATTTACTTAAGTCATTCGCAGTGATACTAAAATAATGATAGCACTGAGTAATGAGCAGTGCGTTACTTTTACTTTTTTTGGAATAACTCATCCAATTAAACCCCCTCAAGACCCGGTGATTGATGATGTCAGCTGCTCTGCTTCTAATTAACGTTTAAATTAAGCCAAAGAAAAAAACTCCGCTTGGCTTCAGACCGTAAAGTCCATTGGAGACATGCTTGGAGAGCTCTTATCTCTGGAAGTATTACTGCTTAAACCGTATGTGAGGGGAAATACAACACCGCGGGTCCTGCACGCATTTACAGACTAGAGTCCAACTTTATCCTGTCAACCCATTTACAAGAAGAAGAAGAAGAAGAAGAAGAAGAGGAAGAAGAAAGTCTGTAAAATTGCCACCGAAAAATCAAAATCAACATTACTTGTTTTGTCCCCTTCTCATAATCAAAAATAAGCACAATGGAGATGGTACAGGCCAGGTGGGATTAATGGGCCTGACTGTGGGTATTTGAAAAATGATTCTTCTGTAGGCGAAAGGTTATTCCTTTTCCCCTTATATCACACGTCCAGACAAACGAGGAAAACCGGGAGTTCAATAAATTAAAAACAAAAAACTTAAAAGCATTGAGACGTTACTCCCGTGGTGTTGTTTTAAATTTATGGCCGTGTTTTTGTTTGTTTTTTGTCTTTCTGTGTCTACATGCGCAAAACACGAAATAACCTTGTATTTGGTTTGATTTTAAACCCATTTCTACATACTGAGCAATGTAAACCATTTTTAATTCAAACACCATATTAAATCATTTTAAGAACAGCAGACATCTTCAACAATCTGCTTTTAAAAAATACAAAATAAAAAATATTTTTCTGCCTAAATTCTCAAACTAAATTACCCTCGTAAAATATCAGCTCGTTATGCAAACATACATATTCAGAGTCCGGCCACAGAGGATGGACCTCCAAGGCAGCTAATAGAATCTCCTGCTGTTTTATGACTCTGTCCCTAAACCAATGTCACCATATGGTCCTGTTGGCACCAGCAGCTCTGCAGCGGCTTCATCCAAATGGGTCAAAATGATCTAAAAAAAATAGAGCGCGAGCGTTTTGTTTTATTTAGCGTCAATCTGAAAGGAGATACAGGCCCATGTCGCCTGTTAATAGCCCATATAGTGTCTTATAATCCCAGTGAAGCAACTGCTAAAATAAAAATTAAAAAAAATCCATAGTTTAAATCATTTCATGTTAACCTGTTTTAAGACATTGCTGGAGGAAAATGTCAAGTGCAAGGTGTTGATATTTCCATCCATCTCAGGTATTTTGAAGGAAATTCTTGACATATTCTCACGCATGTTCGCATTTGTTTTTACTCATAACAGCAACATGCAGAATATTTCGTTATGCCTGTAGGTTATGGGTCATCTCTAAAACGCATTAAATCGAATATGAGAGCCAGGAGGCGATGACAGTCCCATTCTGTTGTATTTCACCAGGATAAAAGCGTCACAGCTTTTTTCCTCCCGGGCAGACCTACCTGCTCCTCTCCTCGGCGTCGTCCCCGTTTTCTAATCCGCTCTTTCCATCCTAAAACCTCCATCAGTAAAAAAAAAAAATCGTAACGAAGTGGAGATGCCATCCTGACAGAATCATCTTTCCCTCGTCCTCTCAGACTCGGAGCCCCATCACGGCGTCACCTTGACTAGCCGGTTATTTCTATTACACTGAAACTCTTCAGTGATCTAACCAGGTAATATTTATAACGCCACGGAAAAAAAAATAACAGCATCATCAAATTCAATACACGGAAGATTGTTTTCACGACTTATTTTCTTTATTCAGTGCTTTTCCATTCGTCTACTGTAAGGCTTCTGTCTCAGCATTGATCCTTCCAGGGTTTTTTTCCTCCAGTTATTTGTTGAAATTATTTGAACATCAACCTGTCGCCCTGCTAACGTCACTACTGTCATTATTACACTGTTTTTTAAAATTATTTAAATACGTATTATTTAAATAGTAGCAGGTTATTCATCTGTTGTCGAAAGAAAACAATAAAGAATGCACCACCTGTGGTGTTGGACAATGGGTTAACCAGTTAACCAGCTGAGTTAACCAGGACCTCTTTTGTTTACTTGCTGACACAGACTACTTTGATAAAAGGTGGTTATTTCAAAACCAGCTCCGTATAAATACTCATTATGGCTTTTTTGAGTCAAACTCCCGTGAACCACAATGCCTAACGCGCATATTACGCATGACGCACTATGCGTAATTACGCACGAAACTGACTAAATGAACATCACGGCTGGAGAGCACTGTTGGCTCGGTGTTCCTCCAAACTTTTCCATAATGCGAGGATGCTGGTGGCGGGACTTTAATGGCCACCAACTCTCCCTTTCTAGAAGAAAACACCGGCAGAGGGAAACAGATGCGTAAACATTTCAAGGCGTCTTTTCTCCCCCAGCATCGGCAGCAACAGACTCCTCCTATTCCCCACGTCCAATTAGTTATTACGGTCCGGCCCTTTAAGACGCAGCAGCGGGTCAGCAAGTAGTGTAGTGTTTCTCTAATTGAACTTCGCCCAATCAACAATAACTCGTTAGCAGTCGCTTTCTTTTCCTTGTTCCTTGAGACAGCTTTTTTTTCCTTGCAGGGATTCTCCCCCCTCCAGTCGCGCTGTTCCACTTCCTAAAGATCTACATGGAGCTTGGCAGAGGAACTGTGGCTCTCTGAGGGGAATTACAATCCAACTACGCCCGAAGCATGCTTATTCTGGAGAAAACCTCACAGGCGAGCTAAATTGCGGCATTCGGCTTAAAGTGGCAAAACAAGGGGGTCTAAGAGATCGTCGGGCACCCGGAGGAAGCAGTCGTGGACGCGCACAACAACCATTTGAATGAAATAATCAACTTTTTTTTAAAGCCAGCAGCGATTCTTTGGGACTGCGATGACCTCCAGTAAAGACATGAAGGCAGGCTCTGTGTTGCAGTCCAGCGGCGAGGAGAGGAGACGGGCTCCCCTGGACCAGCTCCCACCGCCGGCCAACTCCAACAAGCCTCTAACGCCGTTCAGTATTGAGGATATTCTAAACAAACCCTCCGTTAAGAAGTCAGTCGCTAGTATCTGCCCGCCGAGAGTGCTGGAGAAAGTAACGGGCTCCAACTCGGCAAGGAACGGGATCACCACTCCCTCCTCGCCGCTGTGCGCGCTGGAGGAGCTGGCCAGCAAAACGTTTAAAGGTCTGGAAGTCAGCGTTATCCAGGCAGCGGAAGGTAAACATTACCGTTGAGTATATTAATATCACCTTTATTATTATGAGTGTAGATGAGAGCCGCGCGATTGTTTTCTAAGCAAGGGAAGTGCAGTAATCTTTAGACGCTGAGATCAGTGTTGGTTGGTTTTGTTTTGACGTGGTTAAATGTTGGCCACACATCTAAGGGAGTTGTATGTTTGTCTGTTTGGGTTGTAATATACTGGGGTGGATATTATAGGGGGGGGGACGCGACATTTAATCATACATACTGTCCAAATTGCTACAAGTAGATATGTCTCTTGCCACTGTGAAATGTCGCTCAGCCGTTGTGGCCTACTGTTAAGAGAAAACTCGACTTGCACAGAAGCTTGAACGACCCCTTCAGTGTTAGTCTTGTGAATGTGCCCTCTGTTGCACTGCAAGACATATCCACCTCAGCGAGGCTCGTTCACTCTTTAAATCTTGTTTTACAAAAAAAAATGAAGAAATATGCTGCGGAAATATGGCAGCTGGGTGGGATAATTTTACTTGTTTCCAGTGCAGTTCGTGACAACAGTGACAGTGTGTTGAAATAATACAGATCCCCATTTGTGTCAAGAAAATATCACTTGATTAAACAAAATTCTTGGAAATATAAGTCGATCTGTAGTTGGACTCAAGTGAAATTACCTCACCTTGTTGACTTGAATTTTTGCTTTAAGAACAAAAAGCTTGCAAGTCAACAGTTAGGTCTATTTTTTGCAGCGTGTGTCCTCTGTTGTTGTTGTTGTTGTTGTTGGGGGAGAAAGTGACCCTTGCGGTTATTTCATTCCTTTTTTTTTTTTTCCACCCTCCTGCCCCCCAACCCCATCCTCCAAAAAAAGGTCGTGAGCATGTGAACGCTTTCGGACAGAGGCAGACGTCGAAAAAGAGGAGAAAGTCGCGGACGGCGTTCACAAACCACCAGATTTACGAGCTGGAGAAGAGGTTTTTGTACCAGAAATACCTGTCTCCGGCCGACCGAGACCAGATTGCGCAACAGCTGGGCCTCTCCAACGCGCAGGTCATCACCTGGTTTCAGAACCGGAGGGCCAAACTCAAGAGGGACCTGGAGGAGATGAAAGCGGACGTGGAGTCACTTAAGAAAATCCCTCCTCAGACCCTCCAAAAGCTCGTCACCATGGACGACATAGAGGAGGCCCAGGGCGGGGGCCCCGGGGCCCGGTCTCCCAGCATCTCACCGTCTTCCCAACAAGGACACCGGGCTTTCCCACAGTCCCCCTCCTCGTCCAGAGACCAAACCACGGATGAATTCTCGGAGGAGGACGAGGAAATCGAGGTGGACGATTGACAATATAGGGGGCCTGTGGTTTTCTTAAATAAAAACAAAAAAGAAGAAAAAAGGGGCATTTTTCTTCCCAAACTTTTGCACGGATATTGACAAAAGGAGAATATATATAAACGTTTAAGGAAAGTTTTTTTCTCTCCTCCTCCTCGACTTCATTTTAATTTATTAATCGGACTTGTAAAGCCTTTTCCCAGTCTGTCTGTTTTCAATTTCACCGAAATATTTGAGGAATATATCCGCTTTCCCATCAGACAGACCTAACTGTTATGGTACAGGAAGACTGCAAATTGTGTATACGGTTTAATATTTCATGTTAGTTCTTTTTTGGGGGGTGGGGGGGGGCGGCGGTTGGGAAAAGTTGTGCAATTATTTTGTTTTTTTTCCGCCCAATTTATCCTCATTCTTCCAGCTGTTAAAGGATTTGGATCTGCCAAATATTTAAGTTGAATCCTTTCCTCTTGTTTCTGACACGCACGGTCCGTGTAAAGTGTCAACACGGCAAAGACTAGACGTGGGATCGATGTGTGGGTCCATCCCATCTTATATGTACATTTATCTGTTCGCAGCGAAAGTGTTTCTGCAAAGCATGCAGGCCTATTCGTCATGCAAGGAGGCATCACTAGTAATATCCGATTACAAAACTTTTACACGCTCTGAGTTAATGTATATAAATTAAACATCCTATGCGATAATTTTATTGTAACATTCTATTTAATCAGCATCTATGTAAATAAAGGTTATATGATATTTCAAGATGCTTTCGAGGCAATTTGATGTGTTGTTGTGTAGACCACCATCAGAAAAATAGTAATCCTAAAATAAAATTTAGAAGGATGCTGTGCAAATATCACAGAAAAACTGTAACGCCCCTATAGGAATATTATAGCGATACAGTAAGAAATTTACACTACACTATAATGTAAACACTATACACACAGTATAAATCTCTATAGAAATACTATAGAAGATGAGATCACTGCATTGAGTACCACAGATACAATAAACGTCCCTATAGGAATGTTATAGGAATATTACAGCCATATGGTTTTTCTATAGGGCACAAAATATATAACTACAAAATATAGACTGCAAAAGTATAAGTATTCATTAAGTGGAAATATCTGAAAAATGTGCTCTGACTGGTAAAAACTGGACCTGTGAATAATGACCTCGTGCCTTGAGTTCAATTAGCAGCCCGTCGAGCAGCTTTACTTCTATTCTCTCTCCGTTTTGAATACATCTTGTCACAAGAAGGTTCGGGTCTGGCTCTGGTGTTAAGAAAAGCTTGCTCCCTCCCCAGCGCCATATGTTTTTTTTGTTTGTTTTTTTCCTAGGAATTGTCCTTAACACAACTAGTCGACATGATTGATTAGGTTAACCCGCCTTTGCCTTACATAAAACAGTTTTTCACCGAGCCGTGGGCAATAATGGCACGCATCTGCCACTCTTGACTCGGGTTTGTTTGCAAAAAAAAAAGTCTCCCATGAATAGCAAATGGGTTAGTGTGAGGATCGTAATGAATGAGCCTCAATAGGAGGCACTGGAAATGGGAGTGTTACTGCCCTCCGACCATTTGCAACAGTTTTGTAACGGGATCAAGTGGGGGGCCCTTTGGTGCGCACACTGCAAAAAATATCCCTCTTAAATCTTTTAGTACTGAGTTTTCAAATTTTGTTTTTTTCTAAAAACAAGAGAGATAATTCCACTTGTTTCTAACGCAAATCATCTTGTTCCACGAATTTGTTTCCCCTTTTGTGTGCACATCAAAAATATTTATCAACAATTAAATCCATGTGATTAATAATTAAAACAATTAAATTCTTCTCTCTTTAGGCATCAAAAATGGGTTTTGGAAAACAGCACTTGACAAAGCTCAACTAAAAACGATGTGATTTTAATCTATGTGGAATATATATTTCTCTCTTTAATATTGTGTCTTACAATATTATTTTTCTTAAAACAATTTAGAAAATTTAAATGCAAATCAACTTGTTCCACGAATTGTCTTGAACCAAATCACACATTCTTCATACTAGTGGAGTAATCTGCCTTATTCTAACTATTCTAACTTCAACACATTGAAATGGGTTTTGCAAACAGCTCTTCAAAAAGTCCAACTAAAACTGTCTTTGAGTGAAAACAGTGAGATAATCAACCTGTTTCAACAATTGCCTTGAATCAAATGTAATTTTCTTGATACTAGTGGATTTCGTCTGCCTTTTTCTGCATTATTTCACCATTTTAACACTTGATTCTCGATAATTCCCCAAACTGCATCAGAAACAAGTAGATTTATTTCATTCCCCTTGACTGAAAAATCATATTTTAAGGCTGGATATGAGAATATGAGACCGAAGGACTTGCTAGGGTGGACATTTTTTGCAGTGTTCTGGGAGACGGGCGCACACAATTGATGCAGTCGTCTGGAATCGTCGAGGTTGAAAAGTCAAGTAGGGCTTTTATTATGAAGCCACTCTGAACTGAAGGGGGAACAACACTGTGGAAGGAGTCTTAAATAAAGACCGATAGGGTCAATGGATAATCCTTAGCCTGGTTAACCCTAATCAAGTTGTAACATCTTGTCTATAAAGATACCGGATAAAAAAAACCCTCTATAATATTCCTATAGGGACTCATAGTTTCTCTGTGTTATTATCTGCTATGATATCCCAATATTATTCCTATAGTATTCCCATAGGGATTTGTGGTGTGTCTGTGGTATTATCTCCTATGGTGTTCCTACAATATTTTTATTCCTATAGGGACTTACAGTGTGTGTGGTACTCAATACTCATTAGATAGCTGCTCTATCATACTTTATGGTATTTTTTTTTAGTTCCTATCGTATCTCTATTCCTACAATGTTCCAATAGGAATTTGTACTTTATATTATCCTTCTAAAATGTATTATAGGATTACTACAGGGTGAGATCATTGCATCTGACAACCCGTGTGTATATGTGACTTATTCCAAACACATTCAGGGGATGGGATAGATGTAAATGTGTTTTAGGTTTATAAGTGGGTCACCTTAATTTGTGTTGATATGAAATGAGAATTTGATGGGTCTATTGGGTCTACAGTAGCCTAACGCATTGTAGGCGTAAGTCATATAAATATAGGGCAGAGCACGGTCCCTGGTCTATTGATAGCCCAAGGTGTGTGTGTGTAAGAAATTATTAATTGTCAATACTAGGCCAAATCATTATTATTATGATTATTATTATTATTATCCACCATTCTATGTAAAAGCAAGCTGTTTATTAGAACAAGTTTTAGCTTTTCCAGACTGAACCGTCCACAGTGAGCTGAAGCTATATTCTGGTTCTTGGAGTCTAGAGCCTGTTCACAGTCAGATAGTGATTGAAACAGACATAAATCACAAATTCCCTTTTTGTGCTGCAAGTGCCCTCTTCACATGCCCACATTTTCCCAGTATATAATAATCGGAAATTAAAGGCCTGAGGTCCAAGAGAGGCAAGATGCAATCTAAATGACCGTCCAACGGGCACCTTCACATTTTATTTTTGCCTAAAGGTCACGGCTTAAGGGGATTACTGTTTTTCCAACATGAGAGTGCCCTGGAGGGATATATTCATGCTTTAGAAAGGTGGCCTGAAGGGGGAAAGTGTGTGTGTGTGTGTGTGTGTGTGTGTTCTGCTGACCGGTGTGCAGATTCTTCCTATCCATTGAGTTCATTTTATTCTTCATTTAGAAACATGGCCACAGGGGCCTGATTTTGGAACGGCAAAAAGCTTGAAGATGCTTATGGAAGAAAAGCAATTCCTCTCTCTGAACGAATCAAAAATGGGTTTTTGAAAGCAGCACTTCAAAAAAGTCCAACCTAAAAATATATCCTTTTAACCTTTGTGGGATCTCTCTCTGCCGTGAGAAATTCTGGCAACACTTTACTTTATAATGGCCTTATTCCAGTATACTAACGCATGTATATGGAAAAGTATTCTGCCCTGTAAAAGCCAAAGAGCAGTAATTGCATGAGTAGAGAAACTGAGAAAAATGACTTCAGTGTTTATCTCATGCCCAAAAAACAAACTGTTGGTGCACAAGTGGACTGTATATCATTTCAAAAACATGTAGGGGGATCATTTCTGTGGATAGGACATCTAAACTGTCTACAACCTTTGACATTTAAGACATAAAAAAGTAGCTACTTGCCTTCAATATCACATTAATAGTCTTGTATTGTGCTATTACAACAAATTGCTTTTGCTACACAATTTCTTTAAGAACATACTGCACTATTGTGTACTCATAGTACTTTTCAATAGGTTAATACAATGCAATAAAGCTAAAGGAAGGCTGCTGCAATCTAGACTATGCAGGCCTACTTAGACTAAAGAAAGAATATGAGACAAGACTTATAAATTATCAGCCAGTGTCAGATGATCAGTCTGTCTTTTCATTTTCCCCAACATGCCCGAGAAGCATCAAGAGTGCCACCTAGTGGCTCGGCTTTGCTGTCAGTACTGGTTACTGGTAGAAAAAGAGTCCAATTCAGTTTGTCTAAGTGAAATGATTATTTTGGTGAAGAAGCTTCTTTTGGTCTCGATGGGCGCTGAAAGAAAACCACCAAGAAAACCACTAATGGAGGAATATGTGGAATAAAATAGTACCTGTTTTAATATTAGTCTGTCACGTAGAAATTTAAAAGATTAGGTGGGATACATGTTAGTCTAGTCGCTTTACATTTTGCGAAGGCAACTATGCTGCTAAAATCAAATCTGAAAACCCCCCCAAAAAAAGTTTTGTCTTTCCACCTTCAGACTTTTTAGTGCTGACCAAAATATAAAGAAAATAAACCGTAAGTTTGAATGTAACCAAAACTATAAGGTCTAAAAATGGTCAACCGATAAAAATGTTTCTCTTAATCATATTAGGTTTGACACTGGGACAAACACAAAGATCTAATGTAGATCCTCAGTGTGATCAAGTCAAAGCAGTTGCTTGATAAGAACATGAACCAAGTTGGACATTTCTTCAGCCGTTTCATCAATCACAGAACATGTTGAATTAAAGATTCAAGACTTACTATATAGGAACTTAATTTGGACAAAAATAAACCATTTTGCCTTTTGTTTTCAAAAGGCAGAAACCTGATTTATACCTTTTTGTTTTTAATAAAAATAGAAAATATAACTATGGATGAAACTAATAGCCTCTTAAGGCAAACAGGAAACTTCATTCTTAAATTTAAGTGGCTGATATAATATAAACATTTTGGCTGAATTTATCTCCAGTACACAACTGGTTTTAACATAAACATCCCTAACATGAGGACTAGCCACGCCTGTCTCCTGGGTGTAGATCAGTCAAGTCACCGCCATGTACGACTACTTCCATATGACTTATAATCAGTCGCATCATTGAAAACTGCTCTGCTACATATGTATATATATATATATACATATATACACACACCCAAATATATATCAATGTTTATAACAAAAACAATTAATAATTCCTTGGAAAGTTGATGTTGATGAATTTTAAAGTAGACAGGGAATGATTGAAGCATTAAAAAGGAAGTTATGATGAAATAAAGCAATAAATAATTTGGAGAATAAGAAACCAAGATATCAAATAATAGTAAATAAGTAAATAATTGTAAACCTATCCAATGACATACAAGGAGGGATGATCATTCACATCCACTGTTTGTCTAACAAGCCATTTAAAATCAATACGAAGGAACGGTGCAAAATACTACATTATTTGTCATCTATAACTTTATAAATTTCAAATATGGTTTAAAATGTTTTATCATGTTCCTTTTGTTCTGCTCATGGACCTACCCATATTTCTATGTTGATAAAACACATTGTGAGCATGTCGATATTTTTCACATTTTAAATTTATTCTCAAAAATACAAAACAAGGAAAATAAGTATATGTACACAAACACTATTAAAATAGAATATATATTGTACAAAATATATACAGCTGTCCTTGGACTGAAGACGTGCCCTATCTGGGCCTTTTGTCCTTGATGGTATAGTGAAGGACTAATGGTTGAGCCTGGAGGAGAAAAAATACACATCATTAATATACTAATTAATACAATGACATTTAAACATTTAAACATTTAAAGCCAGATAACTTCACTTGATTAACATCTTGCATATTTGTCAAATAATAAAAGTTTATTCTTATTTTTTCTTCATGTGTCAAATCCAAATCCTGGTCATCTCACCGCATTTTACATTTATACTTTAGGCATTTAGCTGACGCTCTCATCCAAAGTGACTTAAAGGTGAGTACAACAATTGTTTTTTCTTCCAAGTTACGATTGAGAATTTCATTATGACATCACACAACATCTACAGTGAACTTTCTCCCGATTTCCCAAA
Organism: Hoplostethus mediterraneus; assembly: GCA_034670385.1. NCBI lineage: Eukaryota > Metazoa > Chordata > Actinopteri > Trachichthyiformes > Trachichthyidae > Hoplostethus > Hoplostethus mediterraneus. The sequence goes on from JAXDDW010000023.1 coordinate 2,333,645, forward strand.
CTGAGTACAAAAGAAAAGCGTAAAGGAATGTATGAAATTTGTTGGCGCCACTTGAGAGTGGCTGTACCGTACCTTGCCAAACCAGTATGAGAGCCATAGCCGCTTCATGGTCATGTGATCGGGCAGAGACTCATTATTAAACAACATCTGGACCTATAGGGACCAACACAGACCACACAAAGAAATGTCAAGGGCAATTTGACAGGACCATTGGTTATTGTGTTTGGCACCCTAGCCGGTTTGCCTGTTAGTAAAAGATGTTCAATGTTGGTGAAAAATCAGAAACACTTTGTTCACCAAACATAAATGTATGGGAAATTGTCTTGGTGACATCGGTGGTCAAAGTTTGACACCTTTTCGCTCCAGTATGAAACGTATACATGAGGAACTAACCCTTAAACACAATTATCACAACATGCATTTGTCCTCTGATGGAAGCTTTTATCCAAAGCACCTTAATTGTTCTTCCACACCGAGCAACCTAATCAACAAGTCACCACAAGTCCATTCATGTCCTATAGAGAGCGACTAGGGTCTGAACAACCACGTTGCTCGCAGTGTGAACAAGCAGTAAGAATACCAACATTTTTAGCATTTAGGATTTTTAGCATACCAACATTTTAGCAACCCCAGCAGTGGTACCACACTCCACTCACTAAGCTATACAAGAAAACTGCCTAACTTCCTTCTATCTCTGAATCTTTTATTTTGAAGGGAGTGGAATTACACAACTCAACAGCCAATTCAGACAATAGGTACATTACAGGCATATAGACAAATGGGGCATCAACATACGAGGGCTACTGTCATATCAACAGAGAGGATAAGTGACTGACCTGGTGTTTCTCCACGTTTAGCCGATGACAGAGCACTTTCCGCAGGTGTCTCACCTCCGCTCGGACAGAACAGCGAACAAACTTCTGCTGCAGAGAGAAGAAGCAACACGCTGTAAAACTTGTATAACAGGTAGTTTCAGTAAAGCCAAATAATTGGCCAATCAACTGTCTTCAATCATCTTATATTTCATGTCTATATTGTCTGTGGGATCAGTGGGGGGCTAGCTGTCATTTACTGGCTATTCCAACTCTTGTGGCCACCAGGGAGCTAGTTAGAAAAACCTTTCAGACTGTACACATGCAGTGGTAACCGTTGTATAAAATAACTCTGCTGCATCACAGTTGTACCCGTGATCACAGTAAATGACATCATCTCAGGTATTATTGCCATAATAAAATCCTGGTTTATTGGCCTGTCTCTTACAGTGGCCTGCAGAGCTTATTTAGTTTGCCTGCTAAAGATAAACGCCCGTCTCAAATGTCTTGTCAAATAAGTCATCACAGGTGATTTAACTACAACATGCATGATGTCACCATGATATTGCTGTATCCTGTAAACTTTGAATAGATACACAGGGAATATAGATTGTATAAAACATTCAATTTGAATTTCATTTTTGATACATGATACATTTTGATACATAAAATAAAAGCATTGCAAACACATTGTTTAAATTGTTAAAACCTCAATCAAGAATTGATAACAAGAATTTGATAACCATGTCTGTCCCAAGTATGTCAAACACATCATCTTGTCTCGCCAATCAAACTTATCTCTTGATTATAAATAAACTGCTTTAACTGCGATACTGGAAACTTCTTTGTGACTAAAGGAAATGTGAAATCTCTAAATGAATCCTAGCGCCACAAGGGCATACCTCAGACAATCATGGTAGAAGTGTGCCCTCTGCTGGCCGACCCAAGTCATTTCAGTCAGTGTAACGATCAGGGTTTGGTGGTATGGATAAGCACAATAGATTCTGACACACGCTGTGCGCTTCAGTACATTTTGCCCTCCATGGTCTTTATTTAACTCCTAATTCTGTCTGAGTGTTCAGACCCACTTTGCCTGCCAAAAACGTCCTGCCACTCAAGGGAACCCAACAGTACCTGTTGATAAGAGTCGGCATTTTTTCAGTTTCCTGAGTTTGAAATGGTTTAGTGGGTAACTTTTCCAACAGCTGCACACTTAAATTGCCAAGTTGTTTTACATATTAATGAATCTGAATGAAGAACCTGAATGGCGCTTCATCGTTAGCACGTCAACGTTAGCACGTCATCATTAGCACATCATTTGTGCTTAAATCAAATTTTCACTTCGGTCAAACAGTATTTAACATTTTCCTGTTTTGTTTTAGCCTACTTATGAGCCTACTTATGAGCCAGACGGACAGGGTTGGCCACATAGGACAATACGAATGCTGCTGAAAGTTCAAACATCTCGACCCTCCAGCTTTACGATCTCAGACACATTTCTGTATCTCCCATTATATAAATATGTGGTTTGGATGAGAAACGAGGAGATGAGTGTGTACCTCGCTACTGATGCCACTTTCCCATGTATTTGTTTAGCAATTAAGGGTATAAAAATACTTCATAAAAGCTTCCAAATGTGCCCCTGCAGACATGTTTTTCAGTTGTGCGTCTTTTTTCCTTTACCAATAATGTCACTCTGCGCTGAAATACACTTTTACTGAAATAAATGACAAAATGACAAAATCCACCTTCAACGGGTGATTGGTTTATATGGCTTACCTGAAGAGTAAGTTTCGTCTTATCTTTCCCAGCAAGTGACGAACTACGTGGACAAAACACAACACAGTTGAATATTTAGGTTTAGAAATTAGATATATATAATTTCAGACAGGTTTAACTGAAATTCTAACAGATTCACCAGCATACCACATCTACATTCAACCACTCTAAAGTGACCTTGTATGTACTAGTTGTTTTATAGTAAGTTGTTTTCCAGCAAATTCAAATGTTAGAATTTGACAAGGCACAAAAACAAACTAACGACAAACATAAAGTTTTAGTTACTTTCACGAGTGACAACAGTAGATCTTACCTTTGCCTTTCTAGACAAAGCGAAACCTGCTCGTCGTATCTGTAGAAGTGAGCTTTTGAATGGTCAAAGCTAGTGTACGGTAAGCCCGTGGAATCGGGCATAGCATCTAGAGAAAGGAAAGATAAGGATTAGAAATTCCTTATTAAATTAAAGTACATACTAATCACCATGTTGTCGTTGACTGGACTAGTGAAGAAAATCATTATTTCCACAAATATCGGTTTTAAAAAATGGGATTTATTAAATGTCGACTAGTCAAGGGGGTAAATTCCACCCAGCCACCAACCAACAGCCCAATACTGGTACATTTTGACTTCAGCTGGTAGGCAGTTTTTCTCACCTGCAGGTAACCAACCACAGCTCAGGGATCAGATTCTATTTCAGTTTGGCTGGTAAAATTGGCTGATAAAGTTTCCTATATAGTTTCCTGCTTCATCAATGTCATACTTAAAGTAAAAATCTGTGATATTTTCACATGACTAAATCTAATCTATGCTATTCTATACCAATTGAAATTTCACACAAGGAAAAGAGCGCCACCTACAGAAACGTAAACTTCATCAACAGAAAATCCAAGGAAAAAGACGTCACAGTACTGGACACACTGTTTGATTGACAGGAAGTACAGTGCAAAAACACCACAGCAATGACCAAAGACCAAAAAACCCTAAAACCCAAAACAACAATCTTGCTGAATACCACTTCAACGTCAAAATAAATCAGATTCTGAGACAGTTGTTATTTCCTTACCGTCACCAGCAGGCTGGATAACTCTCTCTAGCCCACGGGACTGGTAAAATTCCTTTATTCTTTTGTCTTCACCTGTTCAAAAGATAGGGGTGGATTTTATTAAGTACTTTAACATTACTGCTGTCTGACTCTGCTAAAAACATTACATATAAAACTTTTAAAAATATATTTATATTTTATATTGACGAAAACAAGAATAATAAAAAAGTAAAACACTTTCACTCAGAGCTCACAGGAGTTCAACCACTAATATTGGCTGCTATGGGGACCCGTAGTCTGCACCACTCAATCACATGTGTTTGTTCCAGATCAGGTTTGTTGGTGCAGGACGATACATCTGTAACACTGACGAAGAGACGAGTCACTTACTTTCTTGCAGTCCAGGCACCAATTTGTAGACGATGTCCTGCATCACTCGGTCCAGTTTGAGGTTGAGTAAAGGCTGCGTTTCGTGGATTTTGATGTTGCACATTGGACAGTACTTGCTCGTTTGCAGGTATTTCACAATACAGCTTTTGCAGACTACACAAGGAGCAGAAACAAAGACAGAGTTCATTCTCAATAGCCTGAAGCGTATATCCAGCTGAACATCACACTGTTGAAAATGGCAGAAAAATACCTTCACAACTGTAAGACATTATAAAGAACATGATCTTAAGTTTTAACACTCACAGGTATGCAAACACTCTGTTATTGTTGTGGCATCTATGAAGTAGCCCGCACAAAGGTAGCAGACGATGTGTTCATTCAGGTCCTTGATCTTCAACTTGACCTCCTCCTGGAAAGCAAGTTGTAAACTTTACTGTAAACTCTGAAAGATCCCCTGATATAAGAATTAAAATCTTCCACCATTCAAACACAGACATGATCAGAGATGTTTAATTAAGACGTGAACTGCCTTTTTTCAGGCAGTTTCAGACCAACTCATAAATGCATCACAACTGGACTTGGTCCTTATTGGCTCCCCTCACTAAAGATTTCCAGAAACCCGTCCAATCAGCTGGGGGTGCAACACCTTGCTCAAGGGCACCTCAGTAGTTGTTTTGGAGGGAGGGGAGAGAGTTACTCATTCAACTTTCCTCACATAGACTTTACCAGCCAGTAAAGGGATTCAAACCAACAAACTTCCAACCACAAGCCCAATTCTCCAGCCTTTAGACTATTATCTCAGCTACCCCCTTTCGTTCTACAGAATCACTTCCGGTAGAAACTTTAAAACTTTCACATTAAAATAACAATAAATAGGATATATTATACATTATCAGTCTGTGTGACGAAAAAACAGAAACAAAAGAAGAGCAAACATCAACGCGAAGACCCGTTCAAAAACTTGGTAAACGCTGGTAAAAGAGTGAAATTAGCTGGTGAAATTTAGCTGGTGTAAGTTTCCTGCTCTGATCCACTGACTCCTTGCTCACTTGCTAGTGAGAATAGGAAAGCCCAGGTTCAAGTACGCCAGAGAAACAGTGAACACCTGCCCTGCTCGTCCTCGAGTAAGACTTTAAATCCCTACCAGCTCCACGGTGCCGTTCTGTGGCTAACCCTGACCTCTGACCTCGCAGGTCAACAGAGTATCACAATTAAAAGAAACTTCCATACACCTTAAAAATAGACAGTTTTGTATGTGGCTCGTCCATTTCATGGTACCACAAATATTGAGGCAGAACAGAATAACATTGCCATTGTTAGTTTGTAGTTAAAAAAAAAAAAAGATGTGTTATGACTGCTAGATGTTTGAAACCAGCTAACAACAACAAACTTATTTTCAGGTTCGTTTTCAGCCTTTCATTCAGCCTTTCATTTTCAGCATTTCGACGCAGCTCTGAGCATTGAGCTGCAGCTGTGCATGGCAGTAAATCACTGCAGCATATGGCTTACACGGTTGGGTTAAGAAAAATTATGACAAATCAACAAGCCTGAATTATCAATCACGCTTTCAACCACCGTGCTGCTGCTTCAGAGATTCAAGACTGGGGTGTAAACATTCTGCAGTTTATTCTCCCTACTAATGTCCCCATCAAGGTCGGTACATAACGTAATAAGTAATCGGTGCTCTCACAATCATTATGTCAAGGTGGCCTAGACTGCCGACTCACATCCACCCCGCTGGAGTGCCTTTGAGCAAGTCACCGAATCCCTACCAGCTCCATGGTGCTGTTGTGTAGCTGACCCTGACCTCCTTGTGGAGGGCGAGGTATCAAAGTTTCACGTTATTATTAAGATGATACAGAATGGAGCTCTGTGTGTGACATAACAGTTTGGGCGGGAGAGACGCCTCCATTCTGGCTATTGGGGAGAGCAGTACCTGCCCAGTAATAGATTGTTTTATGTACAATAAAAGATCCTAACCCATTCGAGTGGTGAAATCCAGGTGGATCCGCCTCCAAATGCAACACACGGCAGTTTGATGAAATGGGCTTATTACGGCTGCAGCGTCCTCTCTTTGACAACAAACCGAGAAAACAAGTGCACCGGCTGTACTGCTTCAACTCATATAGCGGTTTTGTTTAAACCACGCGCGAACTATCGGCTGCACTGATGAATATAGATAATTTGTAGTGTAAAAGACGCGGAATAAACAGTTGATCGGGTCCAGTCTTGTGGAGGAACAACACGGGTAGACTCCCTGCTTTCACGCATGCGCAAACTCGGCTTGTTTCACACCGCTCGCTCGCTCTCCATCAGTCCTCCGACGCGGAGAAGAGAAGGATTTCCCGTTATCGTGTGCTCTTTAACTAGTTTCTGCTCCCGTTTCACTTTCGTTTGATCCACCAAATGCAGACGATCTCGAATAAAACGGCCACTTACCTCGTTCCTCAACGGGTCGAGTTTGTAGACGGACTGTAGCTGATTTCGTAGCCGCATCGCTATGGCCATCGGACCTTGCTCCGCCATCTTTGGGACTTCTGCTTACTTCCGGGTAATCCGGAAGTAACGTTTTTAGCGCAAGCAGGAGGCGGGTAATTGCTACAGATAAACAAGTGTGTGAAGCTGACACAACCCTTCAACAGTCTCTGCCGTAGACCCCGTATGCATGTATGGATTTGAATTTTTTTATTTTATTATATTTCGTTTTCCTGTTATTGTCACGGTTGTACTGTAACATGCAAATCGTATAGAAACTTAGTGAGTTAAATGAACAAATTTAACTTTAATAGATTTTAAAAAACAAACAAAAAAAACGCTACAGATGTGTGCTGCTTGCATGCAGGAGCAAAATGCGGTGTCCAAACTGGGCTCCGTGGATCTCCAGGGGTCCTTGAAGGAGTTCCAAGGGGTCCCCAGCAAAACGAGGAGTAGTTAAATGTAACTATTATTTCCCTCCTTAAAAGAAGGGCCACAGAGAATATAAGGATGTCTGTTTTGTCCAGGTTTCCCCCCACACACACCTACAGTTTTTAATTTTGTATAAAGTCATATATTACAACAATCATCTCAAATGGCGTCCTTCACAAAACTCGTATCAAATTGGGGTCCATGGGCTAAAGTGTATTTATCTGGGGGTCCTTTAACCCCTGATAGGGGTTGGACCAGAGAACCAGTAATTAGGGCTTAACATAACCTTCTTTAAAATGGCATGCTTGCTTGTTTTTTTGTTATTTCTTTTTATAAATGCTTCTTGGCTGTTGATTACCTGTTAATTACCTGATTTGGACATTAATCCATACAAGCTATTTTGACAGTTTATATGGATTCATATTTCAATTTGGGCTACAGAAACTAAGTTTATTTCTCAATTATTCAACAAGGTCCTTTTTCCTAGCCCCATATAGCCTTTCATGTTTCAAAATAAGGAAGTAGAGCAGGTTGAAGTCTCGGTTCAACCACTTGTTAGTCTCATCTCTTGGCAACAGAGGGCGCTACAAGCATACAATTCAACCAGTGGGTCTGCAGGCTTTGGCATTTGCGGATCTTCTTAACATTACAAGAAGAAATGTCATTCATTCATCCATTCATTCATTCATTCATTCCTTCATTCATTCATTCATTCATTCATGTACTTAGTCAGTTAATTATTTAGGCTGTTTGATGTAAATATAGAGCAGATGTGCAAAATAATATGCTATTAACAACTTGGTACATTTAGAAATTAAAAATAAATTAAAATTGTTAGCTGATTGCAGAGCTCTCAAGGCTGATGTGTGTAATGCATCACATTTGAATTGTCTTTATTTCTGTATTTTGTATTTACTCAGGCCTAACATTTCATCTGTTAACTTTGTTTAGAGTATTGGTCATAAGGAGGCTTGCATGGGTGTTCAGCTTCAGTAATGTGCCAGCTATCAAGGTGGGTGGGCCTGGGACAGCCAATCTGTTGGCTGTCCAGAAGAATCCACCTTTTCTCCCCAGTCTGATAGGGCATATCCGTGGTCCTCCTGAAGTAACCTGCCCTAATATATTTGGTACTGGCCCACTTTCAAAAGGGTGCTGGCAGGGAAGTGGCTGTTACATTGGTGATGTGTGAACCATGTGCAAAACGTCTCTCTGCTCCACTGGAAAAGAAAATGTGTGCTGAGACGGTGCCATGCCCAAAGTCCCAGTGTTGTTGCAGTATTGGAGTCGACCTTGAACATCACACAGGACCTGGTAGGGCCGGTAACCCTGAATAGACTACCCTCCTCTCCTCATCGGTCTGCTCAGACATCATGGAGGGCAGGCTGCTCTCTGTCAGACCTCTTGGTGTGGATATCATCAATATCTCAGTAATGTAGGATCAACAGATAAATCAAATCAAACTATGGGGCAAAACAGCTGCCAATATAACAAAAAAAATATCAAAGTTTCAGAATAAGATTTCTTAGATTTCTTAGTATTTCTTCATGTAACCTCATTTATTTCAGTTAAATAAGGTAAGTGAGCTCAAATAAAGAAGTAGCTAAATTGAGTTTAATTGGGTTTACCTTCCAAAACACGCCTGCATACAATCTTTGCAGAGGTAGTGTGTGTGTGTGTGTGTGTGTGTGTGTGTGTGTGTGTGTGTGGTGGATGGGGGAGTGTAGTGGTCTACCTCCCTCAACAATGTCTGTTGAAGAGCCCTTGAGAAAAGCAATGAATCCTCTGTCCAGTGGCCAACAGCAGAAGAGACTGTGGTTGTACTGGGCAGCTCCCAGTGGCCACCAGCAGAAGAGACTGTGGTTGTACTGGGCAGCTGCCAGCCCTAAACATTGTAACTGTGAACATGAAGCAGGGTGTTGCTGTGTAAGAACGTGCGGGTTCAGCAAACATTTCCTTGGATAATTTTGTGGTTTATTTATTTGGGACCGAGTTTTCAAGCGAGCAGACGGCATTGTGTTGCTGTGTTCCCGGTGTTTTCTTAAGCTTCCACAGCAGTAAGACATCTTATGTTTTTATGCATGTAATAAATCTTGGATTCCTGCTCAGACCAGGGAGAGACACAATTTACTTTTCCAAAAATTATTCTCAATTATTTAATTGTGGAAAGAACAAAAAAAACAAAAAACAAAAAAAAACAGATTTCTGGAAAATTAATTTTTAAATGGGGAAGAAAATGTACTGGTGGGCTGAAATGCAGCTGAACTAGCCGCTACCCTGTTTCAACAGGTCGGCGTATTCATTTATATGTGAAGTTCTCCTTGATCCCTCCCAGAGGGCTTCCAACCTGTGGACCACCCAAAAGCTGCCGTCCCAAACAAAGACCTGCCCTTCATTCATCCCCCGGTAACTTCCCAGTGTAACGGAAATGACACGGCAGGTTTCACTGAGTCTGTAGCAGCAGAAACGACTGAGCGAGACGTTTATTGTGACTGTGACTGTTTTGTTGATAGGCAACAATTAAGATCACCCAAAATATGAGGATTTGTTTTTTGTGGATGTTGGTATTTCTGAAGGATATGATAAAAAAAAGAATGCCACAAAAGCGTAACCATTGCTCAGCTGTAATACTGTCAGCCTGCTAGGTGCATGGGAAGTCCAAAAAGCATTATTACTTCTTAAAACTGTTTATATTTCCTTTGAAACAAACTGGGAACGTTTTTTTTTTTGCAGACTCCCATAAGGCAAGCGCTCGCCGACCAGATCCGCATCAGATTCAGTCAATATAAATTGTGAGGTAGAAGCAGAGCGAGCGATATGCTCCGTTCTTGGCAGCCTTGTTGAGGTTGAAGAGTCGTTGTGATCAGTCTCGCTTCACTGAGCCTTCATAGTCGGGCCTTGTGTCCCCCCCGCTGTCTGCCATTTCCTCTCGCTGTGTAACGTCTTATCTGCTGGGCCTGCGAGGTCACTGCTTATCTGATTGACAGGGCTTTGACTCCACGCAATATCCAAATAACCTGAGGGCCTGGAGGCACGGGAAGGATCACAATATGGCAAAACCCACCAGTCAGGGGAGAGCGAGAGGGAGAAAAGAGTGAGTGAAGAAGAAAAAGAGCCGGCGAGAAGGGCAGAGGATCAAGACGGATCCAAGCCTTTCATTTATTGTCATTACTTCATGGCAGGATCGTGGACAATGGAACCCCTATTTTCTTGGTCTGTCGGTAAATCTGACAGTTTTTTTCTCTCCCATCCTTCACTTTTATTGGAAGTGTTTGGTTTATCTGATGGATCAAACACCTGCCCGGCTACACAGGCCGTGCTATTATGAACAATTCCAGGTTTTTCTTCTTCTTTTTTTTTTTTTTTTTTGTGTGTTTGCGTTGAGGAAATGTGACAGAGGAAGAAAGAGAGAATGGAGTACAAGCTTACTCTGTGTCCGTCGGTAAGATGTTAACTATTACTCCGCCCAATGAAATATAAGAAAACCGCTTCAAACGGCGGGGATCTGAACCGACCGAAACTCTCAGAGCTGATCGAGGCCCCGGTTGCCTCTGTCCTGCAACGGGAATCTACGCTCCGCCATGCCAAAAAGGAGGCCCCCATCCCAGGCACGCAGACTTCTCCCTCGTCTCCCTCACTCCCTCTCCCTCTCTCTCTCTCTCTCCCTCTCCCTCTCTCAGAGCAATCAGAGCATGCAGGGGTGGACTGCAGCTTTTGTCTCCCTTGCTCCAGCAATTGGCCGCCAAGTGGCAAGCTAATGACGAGAGCCCTCTTGGAACGACTCCAGAGCAGTACAGCTTGTGCTGCTTGATGTGCAAGGGCATAATGGATGATGTAGTGCAAGCCCTTAGGCCTCCCCCTGGCAGGAACCCAGTCTCACAATATCAGAATCACAGTCACTTAAATCGGAGAGTAAAATGAATCCACGGGAATTTGTCTTGGTGACAAATGGGTGCAGAGACATGCTGACAGAGTAGCGCCGCCACACACAGCCACACGTGGTACAGTGACCACATGCATGGTGCAACCTCACATACAGCGCAAAGGGGTAGTAGACTATACATATCAGTCTGCATATCGCTGTTTGTGTGAAAACCTCATAACTCCTCTGCGGGTTGAGAAAGTTGTCCGACCTCTTATGAAGCTCTTTCTAAACTCATTGTATGAAAGTTAAAATGTGTTGCCATCAACATATGAACAATGCTTTTATAGCTATTGAAAAGTTGACATCTTGGAGATACAAGGTTTTCTATAGCTGTGTGGGCTGCATGCCATCAGGTACGGTTGCAGTAGTAACAAGAGCTAACATATTGATTTAAAACCAGTGCATTGTTCCGGCATGTTAGTTCAAAAGAGTTCAACTGAGATGTTAGAAGACAAAAAAGACCATTTTTATTTTACATTCTACATCCGACCAACAAAACAACATGTTTTCAGGTCCCACCAAGGACCTTTTTGCACTGATGATGGTGACCTGAGCACAGTCGGAGTCTTTTTGTATTCCAACATCTCACTTTGAGGAGATTGTCTCCATTGGTGGGCGCAGGCTCCTCTTGCATCTAGTTGTCCAGCATCATTAGACATACGTTAGATAATCATTCATCATAGATATTTGTTGCAAATAGTGCTTTTAAATCAGGCATGTTCATGCTGTAGCACACAGTCAAACCTTTACCATCACTCTGTACATGTCTTTTTTTGCTGTTGCTATGAAATATGTCTTGCCATTACAAAAACAAAATACATTTCATTTCGCACTTGAAATGAAACTGCAGCTTTCAAATTGCCTATAAGAGTAAGAATGCCTTGGAAAATGCAGTCGTCAGTTTAGATAAGCTAGAGGCCAAATAATGAATGACACGATTGGAAGATGCTCAGATAAGAGGAGTTTGCCAACGAGAACAAGTTGGCCTGCCAGAGTCAGAGAGCTACCTCTGGAAAAACACAGCTCTATTAATCTTATTAATGTGGTACAATAGAGCTTTGTCTGTCACTTATTGAATCTCCATCACTCACTCGTGTGTGTGCATGTGTGCAGCTTTGTGGAGAATGTGTATGTGTGTGTGTGTGTGTGTGTGTGTGTTTTCCATGTGTACACACACGCATGCATCGTTGCGTAAATGAAACGCAGTGAGCTGAAGAGATAACCTTTAGAGTCTTGGTCATGTTTGAGTGATTTTTGGACTCCAAAGAGAGGGAAGCACCAGTTCCTTTCAGACGATCTTTCTTCTCTCGCAGAGGACTTGAAAGCAACGCATCTAAGAACCTTTTTATTGTAAAATCATGGAAAGATAATGTATTCTTCTCTCATGCAGGTCGTGGGGGGCGGCAGTTTGAGGGAGTGAATCCTGAGATATAAAATCTCAGTGGAGGAAGTGAACGAGCCGCTCTGCCGTCGCCTGCTGCCGAAGTGCCCTTGAGAAAAATTCCTGAACCCACAACTGCTTCAGCACAAGACTGTGGTTGCACATGGCAGCTCTCAGGTCTTTCAGCCTCCCTAAAAATGTGTGGTGGTAGGCTGGTTTTCTTTCTCTCGCTCTCTCTCACACACAAACACACACACACACACACACACACACACACACACACACACACACACACACAATCATGCCAAGATAAGGTGATTTGCTGCATGTATTCACAGTCCACCCACTCATAAAAAGTGGGAAATCATGTCTTTTATTTATATAAGAGGGTATGTTGCAAAAGACAGAAGTTTGGCGGCCTCTGATAGGGCATTAATTAGAACAAACCTGTAATTGCATTTCACTGTTGCCATGTGAAAACCTTGTAACTCCAATTTGGGTGATTTATATATTTGGTTTGAGACAGTTCTATCGTCCTTGGGCTTATGAAACCCTTTCAAACCCCACTGGCTACATGGTCAGGATAAAAACAAGGCTGCTTTTCTCAGCTCGCGAAAAGACATTTTTTGAGATACAACAGCGACAATTTGTTATGTTTCTCCATCTACAGCCGTTGCAGGACCAACCAATGGAAGATTCCCAACTTCTTCTGTCTTTGAAACTTAAGACCTGAAAAAAAAGAAATAAGGCACACTTACTCCTCTTCTCATCTGCTGCATCTGCTCTGTGCAGGGGAGGTGCACCGCTCACTTATCACACAGCCGCCTTATCTTCATGGGCATTTAAGAGAATAGGGGTGAAGGGATAACAAAGTCACAGAAACTGAGGAAGCGTCGTCCAGATCCCCGTGAAGCATGCAGGCTGAGTGAGTGCCGTCTCCACAGAGCACGGTGGCTCTCCTAGCCCAATAACGCCAGCTTGCCACATCCAGATAAATGCACATCAAAGCCTTAGACCGCACCAAGATGCCCCCAAGAATGTTATGAGTGTGTGTGTGTGTGTGTGTGTGTGTGTGGAGGAGGAGGAGGGGGGTTGATAATGGCAGTCCTTTGATGCCTGAGAGTGATTTGGTTCAAGCTTGGCACATTATTTTCCTTTTGGCCTCCCGTAAAGAACTTTGATGGGGACCCAAAAAAAGAAGACCCATATTGCCTGCACTTACTGTGTCAATAATGGATTGTTTTGGAGACTTCCCTCTGTCTCATCTTCGTCTCTTCCAGCCTGACATGCAGGCAGTCTTTCATCTGTGTTTGCTATCTTCTTCCGTAGCATGCGACTGCTGAGATGTCCAAGCCCCACGCCGCCACTTCTCGTCCCCTGGAGGAAGCAGGGCCCCGGCGCTCGCGTTCACTCTCACTGAGATACGCAGGACGGGAGCTGATGAGTGACTGTGGTGTTTACACAGCGCCTCCATGACGGGCTCGTGAATGAATAGTCAGCCTTTATTACGTTTGTTACACTTTTAGCAAAGTGTAGCGTTACCCAGCTGATAAACGTCCTGCAGACTAATGGGTATTTTCAATTGAATGTACCTGCAGATTCATAGGAAACAGCTGATCTGGACTGAGTCTGATCCACTCATGAGCCAGTTGTGACTGTGCAACTACAGTACATCTTCACTGCTTGTGAAGTGTTACAGAAATAACTCGTAACTACAAACAGGATATTGAGGATGCATGTTTTCTTCCATTCTTAATGTCCGTTATAATACTGAACGTGCACCAACCGGAGTTCAGTCCACAATGCAGCAAAATGAAGAAACCGTTAAAGGCCATACATCATATCTCGGGCACCGGCAAAAAAAACCGACTGCTTCCAGTAATTACAGGGAATCAAAGACTAAGTGGTGCAAGATCAAAGGACGGCATTCTTCTGTAATCCCGGGGTGTTGCAAATCTTTTGTAATCTGGTTGCTGCGTTCCACCACTGTTTGACATCTATTTACTGTATGAAAAGGAACGGTGCCATCAATTATGGGCTTGCTAGTGCTATTGTTTACTTTTGCCAAGCCCTGAGTGCCTGGGTCGGCTTTGTGAAATATAGATCTCTCCTCTCCCCTGTTTGCTCTCCGCAGTCGAAGGTGTGCTCTGCTGCTTGCCCTTGGCTTTGGGTCGGGGGTTGACTGGCTGCTTCCTGGTCTGTGATGTAGGCTGAGAGATTAAGGGGGATAGAGATTTGGCGGCTTGCAGGTTTTGAGTGTTTGTTCAGTGCTGAGATGTGGAAACTGACATTTCTCTGTCTGCTGACTGGCTGGGGGGGGGGGTTTCTGAACTGCTAATGTTCAATACTTGTTAGGCGAACTAATGCTTCCGGTGTGGAGCAATGCATGTGAAGTCGGTGTAACCAGGGGTTTGAAGGCTAGAATCAAAATTATTGAAGTATTAATTACTAATTACTATTAATTACTAGTATTAAGTATTAATTACTTTTTTTTATTTACATCCTGTAATCTGGGACATAATCCACCAAAATACTCAAATTTAGTAATGTAATCTGATTACTTTTCATTGCTTGAAATACCTGAATAGCCATTGAATTCAAAAGCCATTGAAGGTGGAGTTAAAGTAATAATCTGTGACCTGTCACTGATTGATACAACACAACAGTGATCAACCTCTAGTCAGTTCATGAAAGCTTTTCCATCTGCTGTTCTCAACACCCGGTGTCAGGTCGGTCTTTCCTGGGAAAAATCAGATCGCGACAGGAAGTGATGCGTTTTACATTTCTGTTTGTTTGGAATAAACAGAAGAAGAACTGGGTAGTTAGCATGAGCAGCGATAGCCACCGTGGCTGAACAGACAAAGAAAATAGCGCCACCTACAGGAACTCAAACTCCATCAATAGAAAATCCAAGGAGAAAGACGTCACAGTACTGGACACACTGTTTGAGTGACAGGTGATCTCTGGGAAGAGCAGTGAGGAACACCACAGTGAGGAACACCATAGTGAAGAACACCACAGAGGCTGAGAGACAAAGATGGAGACAAAAAGAACAAAACAACAAATGTTGATGTTGATAATTGTTCTTCCCCTCCCTTCCCCCCAACAGGTATCCAGTGAGCTCAGCCCTGTGGTTTTACAGTAACCACAACGGATTATAGTTACACTTTTCTGTAACTCGAATCCGGTTACCAGTGGCGGCGCCAGATCATTTTCCTTGATGGTGCTCGATTATTCAGCGAGGAGCTCTGCATGGTTGAATGGATAATTTAGGCCTTCACTATTAGTCCCCCTGCTACTTACTCAGATCAATGAACGGCATTTGATTGGTAAACGAACCAACCTAGGCCTGGGACAGAAACACAACTGTAACTTTGCGTAAAGAAAATGAGCATATTTAATCAAGACATAGAGACATAAATACAATCATAACGCACAGACACAAGTCAGCGTAATATAGTCACAATAACCCAGTCCCTCACCATTAGACGTCTTTAGGAGAGGAAGGCGTCTCTTCTGGTCGTTTAGGGACCAAAAAACGATCCATGCTGCACAGAACACTCATAACTTGCATGGGGGCGCTATTGGACAAAGCTAAAAGTGGCAAACAAACTAGAGCATCAGAGAGACAACAACCGATCTACAGTTTCTCATCAGAAATGATTTGTTTTTAAAGCAACCACAGAAATGTGTTGGGGGTGCTACGGGGGTGCTATGGCCATTCTAGGGGCGGGGGGGGGGGGGCTATAGCACTGGTGACTGTTACATATGATGCTTTACTCCTTAACCCGGGGTGAAACTGGTGGCAGGCTGGCCTGGGGTCAGCAAGACTGTCCTGTAACAGACGTCACAGGTTCAATCTCTCTATCAGCAGCCTTGTGTCTTGCTGAAGTGTCCTTAAGCCACACTGGGTTACAGTTTCACTTGATTGCCTGAAATGTGTTGTAAAAATGTATTTGATATTTGGTGAGTTTGAAGGAAGATATGGATATCAGGAGATTGTTTTGAACCCGACATCCAATCTGCAGTCTGGCTAGTTGTCCCTAGTGTGTTGTGTTCATGTGCTGCATGGCTTGGCCACAGCTGGTAATGGTGGAGGGTTGGCAGGGACAACCAGTCCACGCCAGTGCACACATTTACTAGCTAATGGAGGATTTGTGGAGTGGAGAGCCTTTAATTTTCAGATAGGTGGGAGGATCAAAGATATGATGTGATTAAAGGAGAAGAACTGAAGCTGTTCCACGCTAAATAGTTGGACAAGCGATGCTTTCAGACGCTTCCATTACTTGTCAGCCTCTTTGAGCGTTGTACCATATTGAGTCCTTTTATAGCCAAAATGTCAATAGGCTCCTTTCAACTTATTTTATCCATTAACAAGATATGAACAAAACAGGTTTCACCCCAAATGGAGCTTAAACTGACACGTTGGAGAAGTGGCTCTTATGTATCGAACTTCTTATTGGGTTGATGGGATTAGTATTTATCTGAACTGTATTCAGAGTAACCACAACACGCCGCTGCTGTCCAGTCTGAGCCAGCTGATTGGTTCCTGTAGTGCCCATATTGTTGCAGAGATCAGTAAAGCAGCAACAGTTGAACGTGATTGGCTGATGGGGCTCGTCGCTAAAAGATTGCTGCAACATTTCTGTCCTGCAACTAAATGAGTCAACGCACTTAGAAGAAACTACCAAACTACCATTTTACCATCTGCCACATTCAGAAATCAGAGCACTAAGACGCTCATGCCATCGAGATGTACCCCAATGAGTTTTATTCTATCAGTCCCAAACCAGAGATTCCCCCTCGGCGCTTTCGCATTTACAGCTCATTCTCTACAGATGACCTTCAAAATTGACATTTTGGTGACATCACAGGTCTGAGTCATAGTTCTTGGTTTCTGGCTTTGGGGGAAATTGGTTCATTTAGTTCTCTGGTTTCTGGCTTCGGGTAGGAGTTAGTCATGTGGCAAATAGTTTCTCTTTACAGACCAAAAAAATCACATATATGAACTCTTAAATCAACTTATTATTATTATTATTATTATTATTATTATTAGATCCCTAGTCCTCAGTCAGCACCCAGAAAACACTATTAAACTCTTTGTGCCACTTGTCATATCCCTATTAAACACAGGAAGGCTTGCTACAGAGACCAGCAGGTTCATGGACTGAGGTTTTTTTTATTGTATATGCTGTCATTTATGTGCATTTTCTGCTTCGTATTTGTTGTGTGTGTTTGCATGTGTGTGTGTGTGTGTGTGTGTGTGTGTGTGTGTGTGTGTGGGTGGGTGCAACGCCACGCTCTCTGACTCTGCAAACAGAATTTCCCTACGGGGGACAAATAAATTGAACCTGAACTTGAACCTATAAGAGCCAGTCTGCTGAATGTGAGTAAATCAGCGTGACCTGGCCTCGCTGGATCATCTGTAGGTGGTCTAATCATCTCAGCTCCTCACCCAGACTCCAGACTCATCCCCACTGGCATGTTCTCCCCACGGTGACTTCACATACAAAACACACACACACACACACACACACACACACACACACACACACACACACACACCTGCACCCACACAGATACACATATCCAGGCACACATACTCAAACTCAAGTCATGCCTTCACACACACACACAAGCACACACACATGCACATGCACCCACATATACTCACACACAAGTGCATATCTTCACACACACACACACACAGGCACACACATCCATGCAGACACACACACACACACACACACACACACACATCCCACACATGTGGTGCTGTTGGCCTAAGAAGACAAATCAGAAAAGCCTCGGGGCTCGGCCTGCCTGACCAAAGAGATGAGGTCATCTGATGGAACCTCATTTTCCCTTAAATTGCACCTCTGATCAGCGCGGTGTTTCCTGCAACAATTACACTGACCCCGAGTCCTCATTAGCAAATAGTGTGGAGGGAAAAAAAGAAGGACAAAGACCACTTGGTTTGTCAAAGGCAGGATGTTTAGTTCAGAGAGGGCTGCAGTGTTTTTTTCTCCCCCTCTTTATCTCCCATCATGTCTTCAGGCTTCTCCTCAACATCACCTTTTGATTAGTGAAATGCCTCGGCTCTGCACCATGTGGTGGAAGTCTGAAGATGAGAGTGATTCATGTGGGGGTCGCGGTGCCATGTCGGGAGTTTGGTTTGAAAAAACAAGATTTCCGCCGTTTGAAAAAAAACACAGACTTTTAATAATCGATTGACGACGTGAAAGGAAAACGTATTATAGGGTCACTTAAGTTAGGAACTATTCTAAGGAGGAACACATCCCAGTGGCTTGGATTGGTGTCCTATGACCTTATGACCCCCATCCTCATTCTTTCTTTCTTTCTTTCTTTCTTTCTTTCATTTACATAGAACACAAAAAACGTATATGTATACATTCTTTATGTTGGCATATAAACATGTAAGTGGCTTTATGGTCCAGAAAACATGCTATTTAGGAGGTTCATATTTCTCTTTAAACCTTGCTATACACACACACACACACACACACACACACACACACACACTCTTTTAAAAGACAGTATGCACCTGGTTTGTAGGAGGTCAGATGCAGGGCAAGTACGGTACCATGTGTTTATTATTTAGTAAAAGATTAAGATTAAAAGTTGAGGTTTTCCCAGGGTGCTTTGCTAGCATGGCAATCTGCTAATTGTGGAAGATAATTTCACTTGTTTCGAAAGCAGTTTGAGGTCTTGAATCGTTACATTTTCTTGAAAACCTCAAACCTCACGCCACAAGAACAGCTTCTTTCCTTCTGCAACCGGCCTAATCAACAAGGCCCTGGGTCCCCCATTCATTTTGGACTGTATTTTGTACATTGCACATGTTCTTTAGACCGCACATTGTGAACTTTTGCACATACCCTTGTTTAATATTTCTGCACATTCTGCACAAAAATGTACAACTCTTTAATTTTCAGAACATATATATGACACATATTATTATTATTTTATTGTTATTATTATTTGTATATGCTTTCATATATTTTGTGTGACTTTTTCTATTTTATATTGTATTCTTGACCTTTGCTTTTTACAGTACTTGCTTTTATTCTTGTTTTTTTTATTCTGGCCATTGTTCTGCACCAAAACACCAAGTCAAATTCCTTGTATGTGAAAACATACTTGGCAGTAAACCTGATTCTGAAATAAGGAAGATTGCACTTGTTTCATCATAATGCCACTTGGTTAAATACAATTCAATGAGGTAAATGATCTCACCCTGTTGCCGTTGTTTTTTCACTTGAAAGTAAAATACGACTTTCCGACAGAGTACAAGATTACAGGACTTGTTAAGATGGACATTTCTGCGATGCAAGAACCTGATTCACCCCCAAAGCATGGGGGCCCTCCACGCGAGGGCTGCGAACTGTCATAATTCATTCCTGCTGCTCCGGGCCAAACAGCTCCCACCTGAGTCAGTATGATATACGAATGTCCGCGAGCCCCAGACGCGTGTAAATTTACACCACACTAATTGGTGCCGTAATAGTCTGGGGCTCTAAATCAGCGGCGGTATCACCTGTTGGTTCTGACAAGCAAAGGAGAGAAGAAACACCTTTTGAGATTAATTTAATGATTTATTTCAATTTGACTGTTATGTTGCTATGTGCTGCCACTACCAGTCTGTTCTCTCACTGCCCTATAGTGCTACTACTTGCACTACTGCTTTTGTAAATCCACTTCTTGAGTTGTCTTAGCTTGTATTTCAATGTATATTCTCTACTAAGCGTGACTTTAGCGCCTGAAATTTGAGCGTTAATGAATTTTGTAAACGTCTGCTAAACTTTCACTTTTAAACCCTACGTAGCCTAAATTTAGCCTAGATGCTACAAACTGTTTAGACGTCTTTTAAACTGCTAATCAATGTAAAATGCTCAGTGGGGAGTAGATGCAGGGAGGAGGACGGGATACTTTAAATTAAGTCTTAGAAATTGTGTGTATACCCACCGCGTTTTTGAATCGTTTGCTTATTTACGCTCCATGGCAGTGATGTAACCATAATCGGAAGTCGCGGTGACAAACACAGCGACAACAGTGGTGTGAAAGAACGACACAGGTGGCTGAGGGATGTTTGATTGCTCATCAAGGTGCAGATATCCTCGAACAAGCTCAGCAAGCCGAGCGTTTTTGAAGAGTCAACCGCGACATGTTAGCACGGACGTGGAAACAAAGGCAACGAATCAGAAAAGGAAATGGAGAGGCTTTTCCACAAGGCAACACAAGCAATCACATGAGTCTGAAGCCGATGCAGCCTCACTTATTCCTCAAATTTGTCCTTTTCTTCGAACAAACCTGCGGAAACCGTGGCCACACACACATTCACACACTCATACCTGAACTGGCCGCTATTAACACACCGCTGTACTGTAGTGTTGCTCACTGAGCAGCTCCACTGGCACAGATGGCGGTTGAGTGCCTTGCTCAAGTGTTCAGTGAGGGAGGAGAGAGTGTAATTCCAGCACACAGATTATTCCAGCCAATTCAGGGATTTGAACCAGCAACCTTACAGTCACAAACCCACTTCAGGCAGTGGTCGCCAAGAGGTGGGCTGCAGCAGACTAGAGGTTAGACAAGCTGGCTTGAGACCAGGGGGTTGAATCCCAACTGGGCAAAGGGAATGAGAAATGCCTCCTTCAACAAAACCTGCCAAGGTTTCCTTGAGCAAGGCACTGAACAATGTTCCAGTGGAGCTGCTCAGTGGCCAAGAGTAGAAGAGCGGTTGGACTGGGCAGGTTTGAATGCATGTGACTGTGTGAAGCAGCGCAGAGCTGAAAACAAAGCATGTTCAGCAAAAAGGAAAGGGTCAATAAATGTAATAAATAAATAAAAGATAAATAGTTAAGAGATCACCTTCTGTTGTTTTGATATAACTACACTCAACTAACTCTGAAGTGAAACTGCCCTTGAGGACTGACTCAAGTTTCTTCCCCCTAACGTCAGTGTGTTTTGACTAACTTCACCCTTTAAGCTGTCAGAGTGTAAAGGGTGTTGAAGTTTCACAACCTCATAACTGTCTTCTTCACCAGCAGGTGGCAATGAAATCTAATGACTTACAAAACCCTGTGATCAGAAAAATACACTGGTGAGGTGGCCACAGGAGGCTAATACTGCTATTGGTATTAGTCCTTCTCAGCTGCCCACCATCACTGCTGAAGTGCCCTTGAGCAAGGCACAGAACCACAAACTGCTGCACTCTGAAGAAAAGTACAAAAAGAGGGTTATGTGAGTGTGTTATTACGATCGGTGGGAGGACAAATTACCTTGTCAGTGTTGGCTGTCTGAGTAATCTTCTTCTTCCTCCCCCCCTTTCTTTTATTTCTCCTTCTCCCTCCTCTTCTTCGTCTCCCTTTTCCACTTCTTCTGCTTCTTATTTTCTTCCTCAGCACAATAAACTCACGATGTAGTCATCCTTCGCCCGCAAATCAGAATCAGTCGTTGCTAACATCCCAACCCCGCCACCTTCTCACATTCTAGCATTGATATAACTGTGTAGTTTGGCATTCAAAATATTTTGCAGCTCTCATTACTGCCTCATTGTTCGTCTCATACAGCGTCATTGTATCAAGACCATGATATGACAGAATTTGACCCAAAAATGTAAAAGCCTGTCAAACATGATATGCATTCATTTATCTTTACTATGCAACCTTGACGCCATACCTCAGCTGTCATATCAAAAATGGGTGGGAACGGAATAAATATTTGACCTTTGCTAAAGAAAATATTAACATATTTCTGTGATGATCTTGCGCTGACTGCCACGCTTGTCAGGGAAAAATAGAAACTCACCGTTTGTTTGGATGACACTGGATTTAATGTCCTCACAGTGCTCTTTGATGTCAGGTCCAATGTTTGTGTTAACGTGTAGGCACAGCTAATGCAGCCCATACCTGAACTGTACATGAATGACAAAACATGTTGAAGAAGCTTAATGTCCAGACAGGACTGGATCAAAGGGCACGGACGAGAACAGATACCTCAGATAGGTGGAGGATTGATCAGGAGATTTATAACACTGAAGTACATCTGCTGCCTCATAGAAATGTAGAGGATGAGAACAGTACAGTCCTGTGTAACTCAATGGTTTGTCTATGGGGGTCGAGTCCCGCAGGGCCCACCTATAGAGGCTTTCCTGCTGCATCACAAATCTCCTATCAACCACAGCTGGTACCATCATGGAGGTCCATCGGAGAAGAAGTCGTGCACAAATAATATCTAAATCTAAACAACCAGGCTAGAAAAATAAATTGTGGTGTGGTGTGTCTGTAGATCCGTCCAGTAACGTTCTCAGTAAAAGTGAACAGTGTGATCAGGTAGATTTGTCTCCAAATGTAGGTTACTGTGACTCAGTAAACTGTCTTGTCTTTAGCCCTAGTCTCTACTCCAAAACACTCTGAGTTGGAGCTGGAGAAGAGTCAGCTCAGTTAACCTGAACAAACTGGTAGCTAGCTAACTAGCCAGCAGGCTAGTTTAGCAAAGTAACACAAGCTTCTACTATACATTAGCTAGTGTGCAATTCAGCTGATGGTTAGCTGATGACTATGATTTTTCTTGCTAACAAGCGAACATTATCTAAACACAAAATCAATCAAATGTATCAGCGTGTCTAATGAATCCTGTTGAGCTTTGTGCGTGTAGAAACACAGTCAGCTGTCCATAGCCTGAGGACCTCCAATATGGCCGCCAGAGGTTGAGTTACATCTGTTTGAATTGTTGGAAAAAGGCTCCACACAAGAAAATGCATTTATCACTTAGATATGAAAAAATGATTTTGTTTATTAGAAATATTAAAATTTAGTAAAATACAACTTTTTCCACATTCCATACACCACTCCCCGCATAAAAACATCCAACAAATGGTTATCTTGAAGCTGCTCTAGGCAAGATTTTCATGAAAAAATAAATCTGTCTTATCAGCCTAAATCACAAAGTGGGGCTGCAATAGAGACGAGCATCCCATCGCTCCTAACTGAGACCCTGTTTGCCAAAATTAAATTCCAGTGTTGGGTACGTATGCTTCTCCACCCACAGGAAGTGATGAAATGCAAACTGTCACTTAAACAGCAGACTCACCAACGTTAGATATATCTCGCCCCTAAAGCGATCACAGACCAGCCAGGTTGGAAAACATCAAGGTGCTCTGTGCAGTTTACTGACAGTACATTACACGATTTCTGGGTATTGAAGTTTTTTTTTTCAAGCAGTTACCTCTCACTGCCATTTGGAGCCGCCACTGCACGAAGTTGCCAAGAGCAGCTTTTTTTAATGAAAAGATGAACGGGATATTTACAGTTGATTTATACCTGATCTTATTTGTCCAAGTTCGCTCCTAAGAGTATGTTATTTCAGTCAAATGTCTGAGGCTCTGGGCTCTTCTATCACTATCACTCTGTTTTCACAAGCGCCTCTCCTTGGTGAAACATACCTGGCTGCTACCCTCTAAACGTAGGTTGGCAAACGTTGGATGACTCAAAGCACATTTGCCGTTCCTTACTTGACAGTATAAATGGTCGGGGAGATGAACAATACATATGTCCAAATGAGTTGTCATAGTCAAATGCATATGCCATGTTTCAGTCAATCACCTTGTCCAATGTGTAACTTTAGTCCTACGTGGCAAGCTCATACAACTTTTGGGTTCCTTCAAATTGTTTTTTGCCTTTTCTGTGCAACTGACACATCAATTGACTGGTACGTTGATCAGTTGCCTCGCACATGCTTGTGCTTGCTCCCTGACACACGCTCGAGCCGAGTTGCCAGCAGAGACAGCGGTGCTGTCATTGTAGACGCATGAATAAAAAATGTTGCAAATAGTTTGCAAGCAGATATGTGCTGGCTCGTTGGCTGAGTCGCAGGGCCTCCGTGGTTCAGCGAGAGGCAGCCGAATCCAGTCACTGAGGAGACAATGAGAGAGAAAAACGCTTCCCTGCACAGCAGACAGGCAAAGGAATAGGCAAACACACACCCATGCACACACACACACACGCACACACAGACACCATGTTCAAGACATCTCAAGTGATCTCCACAACAAAGGGAACCTTGTGAAAAGGGATATTTTATTACATTCCAATGATGAAATATGACATTCCAACTCCTGAACAGGTTTGACTGTCTAATTGGTGCTAATCTGTGAGATTCTTTTTTCATTTAGTCTCCATCTTTGTCTCTCAGCCTCACTGTGGTGTACCTCAATGTGGTGTTCCTCACTGTAGTGTTCTTCACTGTGGTGTTGTTCACTGTGGTGTTCCTGACTGTGGTGTTCCTCACTGCTCTTCCCAGAGATCACCTGTCAATCAAACAGTGTGTCCAGCACTGTGACGTCTTTCTCTTTGGATTTTCTGTTGATGGAGTTTGAGTTCCTGTAGGTGGCGCTCTTTTCTTTGTCTGTTCAGCCACAGTGGCTATCGCTGCTCACGCTAACTACCCAGTTCTTCTTCTGTTTATTCCAAAAAATCACGGTTGCTGCTGCCGGAAGCGTAAAACGCATCACTTCCTGTTGTGTTTAGAACAGCAAATGTAAAAACTTTCATGACTTATTGGTTGCATCACTATTGTGTAAAATTTATTGGCAATAGAAAGCAGCAAAACAATAATTTATATATGAACATGTTGCAGATTAATACGTCACCAGAAAAAAATAAGATATGCTTTTTCAAACTTTAGTGCATGTGTACAAGTGTAATGAAATGTATTTTCCCCACTTCATCGCCAAACGTTCAATTTTAAAAAATTGAAGTCCTGAATCGATGCCCCGCTGTTTTAATTTAATGTTTTTCATATTTACACTTTTATCCTTATCTGCATGTCTTCGTATTTTCGTGATGCAAAAAGCAACAGCCCATTGTAGCACAACGTGTAAGGACAACATGTAAGTGTCCGAGTATTAAAAACTAAAACAGTGGAGCACTGTTTCGAAGCTCTGTTGTGACTACGGTAGCCCTGTTGTCCTTTTGTCCAGAGGGGAAAAACCAGTTGCCTCACATGGGGATCACACTCCTGCATCCTGGCAGAGCCACTTCACGGGTAATGCTCTAATGTCTCCATCACCGTTCCAGAGAACAAGCGTTCAGAAAGCTGATATCCAATGCCACCCAAGGTCAGCAACAAATGACTCAACATTTCTCAGCATCAAAGACCACAACGCGCAATGTGGCGGCTGACCTGTGAGGCTCTCGGGCTCCATGACATCAGGCCCAGTATCACGTCATGGTCAACCTCAGCCCCTGTGTGCTAATTAACACCAGACAGAGGGATCATGGACAAAGCTCAGGGCATTATCATTCATCACTGAGCAGTTTAGTTCATTTATGTGCAGATGTAAAAAGGAAGAAAAAAACACTGAAAGAAGAGAAAATAATCACAGATTGTGCAGATGAGATGAAAGGGGCCCCAAGGGGCTTATAAAGTCACAAATAAAAAGGTGGGTAAACTGAGTTTAGGTAGGTTAAGTGTCTGCTACATCCCGGCCTCTGTCTCCTCAGCTGATTACAGTGCAGCACCAGAGGCCCTTCACTCATTTCTCTCATGTGACCCAGTGGTCCGTGAAGTGTCATCAACCTTTATGAGACGGACGGGAGGCAGAATAGAGGCCTAAAAGCTTGCACATGAAAGACACAGTGTTTGCTTTGGTGCCTTTAAATGGAATCCGGGGAAAAGAGCCGTGGAGAAAAGAAGAAGAAGAAGGAGAGGAAGAAAGAGAAGAAAAAAAACCAGACGCAATTGATTCGTGGAAGATCTTTCTCTAAACAGTGAGCAACAAGTCCTCCCTGTGCTTTTAAACATGAATTAATGTAAATTCCAGGCGTATTTTGGGTCTGCCTCTGACGCCTCGACTCACCGGCGTGGTGGAATTTCGTAGGGGTGCGAGAATCTGTCTGTAATGGGCATTCCAGCACAGCCACATTACCACTGTTTCCCAGCAATCAATCATGGTCAGCGTGTTTCAAGAGGAGAAAAAGTACGAAGAGCGGGTATCTGTGTGTGTGTGTGTGTGTGTGTGTGTGTGTGTGAGAGAGAGAGGGTGTTTTTAGCATTTGCTTTAAACTACTAGGAACACTAGATGGGTGGGATTTACCACATCAGGACAATTCAGATAGTGTCAGATAAACTATAATAAATAAATACACTATAATAACTATAATTGCTTCACTTATTTGTCTCATTTGTTAAAATAAAAGTAGGTAGCTAACTTATTGATCTTTTACCTCAGCACTGGTTCTGCTTGTTTAGGAAGGAAATGCACTTACAATCTCTGGTGACTAGTAGTTCTCTACCTACCTACGTTGAATGCACTTATTGTAAGTCGCTTTGGATAAAAGCGTCTGCTAAATGTAATATAATGTTAAGTACTGTAATAATAAATACTATAATAAGTACTATATGACCCAGGCCTGAGGAGAGGTGTGGTGGTGGAGGATCATATCCTGAGAAGTTATCTCAAGCTGTATGTCATGTATAACTGGACAGGGGGAGCATGGTACTGACCCTGCCAGGGTTAGGGGTTTAATTCCCTCCGGGGCCACCCATGCTAAAAATGTATGCACTCATGGCGCTGCAATGTGCTCTGGATTAATGCATCCACGGCTTATGTCACGTTACATTAGAGTTTCAGGTTTACGACTTCTCTCACGGCAGAAAGCTGTCTGTAAGCTTTCCTGAGTGACCAGTCATTGAGGTTTTTACCACTCATTATACTCCAAACATACAACACACACTGTACCACTGCAGGACGTCACGTTCTGGAGCCACGTTTTGCCACAAGCTTTATTTTTTCATTTAAATACCACATTGGACTGCCAAATGAAATACAAGACACACAATAGAAACACAGTTATAGCGATATGAGGTAGGAACTGTTAAAATAGAAGGTCTCTTCTATGAAGGTGCTGGTGCTTTCTAAACCCACTTTCCGGCCCGTACTCTGTTTAGGAGCAAAAAACTCTCCAACCATTTGAGTTTGAAGACACTCCCAACCCCAGAGGCCTGTCAATGTTGTTGCAATTCCTACTGGTCACCAATAGAGGTTGATAAAAGTCATAGATTACTTAATGCCACTTTAATGATCACCCATCAAACACACACACACACACATTTGCAAGCCTCCTGTGCTATAGCGACAAAGTGCTATTCTAAGTGACAGTGTGAATTTTATTCTGAAATCTGAAACTGTTCACCTCACCTGTATTAAGGCGTATTAATCCAATGGTGTCGTTATTTTATATTATCTCTATACACTCACTGTCGTAGCTGCTTTGCAACGAAGCTGGTAACCTCACCCAGAAACTAACAACTCACACTTGCACGTCTTTGCTGCAAATCAAATAATGTGGATATCCAACGATGCACATTTGCACACCCTGCAGATAACGCTCTGGCCCTGGAATATGAATTCACATATCTGTGGACTGCAAACATCTGTGAGCCTGTAAATCTTTAAATAGTCAGTATAGCAACAAATGATTTCAGGCCAACAGGAGCTAGCGGTACTAGCATGCTGTATTTTTATCTTCAATATGTTCTGTGTGTTTTATTCTTATCTGTATCCTGTTCTTGGCTGCTGCACGGCCCGATTTCCCCAAGGGGATCATCAACGTCTCATCTAATCTCTCATCTCCCCTCATCTCATCAAAGTGTTCCTCTTTCATTTTTACATTTGATCCGTTGATCCAGAGCATCATGCAACGAGATAAGGGTATTTAAGTAAAGACATAATTGAGGAAGTAGGTGCAACTTTTCTGTTGTGCATTTCTTGTAGCTGGTAGCTGGGATTCAGTGTGTTTGCTCAAGGACAATTCAGCAGGGCGGATCAAACCTGAGACCTGCCATCGACAGGACGGTCTCTTTAACTGTTACCCCCCCCCCCCCCTGCCTCCTTTTCTTCCACTTCTCTTTTCTGGAAGCATGGCCGCCTGTGACACAGCAAAGCAGCAGAGGTCACGATCTCAGCAAGGCAAATACACCTCGTGGTATCATTGGGTTACGGTGGGCGTCTCTCAAGAAGAGCAAAGTCCCTGGCTGCTCAGATGTTTAGGTTCGCCCTGTCCATTTTGCCCCGAGACATCGCCTAGATATGACATCACTCCAGCAGAGACGGTCCTCTCCGAGCGACTCAGACAAAAGCACATGACGAGCCTTTGTGGACCCTGTAGTGTGAGGAAAAAGATTTGATGCTGTGTGTGTGTGTGTGTGTGTGTGTGTGTGTGTGTGTGTGTGTTGAGGTGGGGAAGGGGCAGTGTCGGGAGTCTTTGACAGTGACATTGCACATACGTACCTTTTGACATCACGGACGGTCGGCACATGTGCTCCGCTCGCCTTCAGACCACGTTCCCTCCAAGCCGAGGAGGGAGGTGGACGGTGTTGTGAGGCAAAACAAATGGGCGTTCACCGCCGTGTCCCAAACGTTCTCGGCTAATCAGGAACTGCCCTGCTTCAATAACAGCGGTCAGCGGCAGGGTCACTAAATTAACTAAAGATGGAATCAAGAATGTGAACACTTTACTAATCCGTGACCAGCAACGCTGCAGCGTTTCCACTCATCATACCAGGAGCACCGGGGAATCTCTTTACCTTCACTGTGTACAGTTGGTGTTTCTGGGAGAGAGAAATTGGGATTAATAAAGTACTACTACTAGTACTACTACTATCTACTACTATCCACTACTACTCCTACTCCTATTACCCATTGATACAAAATAACTGGGAGCACAAAGTCCTTTCCTGACAACCTGACAAGTGTTTTTGATAGTAGTAGTAACGTGATAACACACTGTAATTCAATAACAGTATTAAAATCGTACTTTCTCGTTGGTCCATGAGCCCATTGTCCTAGTGCTGTAGTGTGTTTATGTTTTGTCTCGTTCATGTTTCATTCCATTTTACTACACAAGCTTTGGATTTCAAAATGGCGGTAGTAACTTCCCGCTGACCGCGTGCGTTGCTCGTACTTCACTTGAAACCAACAATCTTGCCAGCACCCTTTGAAAGTGGGCTGGTATCAGGCAGTGGTGCTGCACCAGCACCTTTTTGCTGAACCATAAACAACATATAATAGAAAACCAGACAGTACTGTGACAGCATGGGTACCATACAGCACAGTACAGGACAGAACTCAAGCTGCTCTTGCATGGCGATCAATGACAGGCTGCATGGCTCTCAGTGACTTCTATGCAAACCCAAACATTTTACCTCTATTTTTTTTTGCATTTCAAAATAAAACTCAATTCCTCAACCATTTTAGTATGACGAGACATGCAATCAGGGACCCCATTTTCCAACAAGGTGACCCGACAAGGCCTCGTCTACACGTTTCATCCCACAATTAGTCAGCAAACGTTCGCCTCGTGGGAATTTTCAAAGTGAGCTGAGATTGAAGTTGTCATGGAAACCTCCCCGACATCTGAAACGTACAATATCCTTCGTACAGCAAGGGCACAAAGAGACGGTGAGGAGGACTTGTTTCTGCTCAAAGCCGTGCTGTCTGTGTTGCGTCTGTGTCTTTTTTCCCAAAGCGAAGGCGCCCTCACATCTCTGAAAAGCTTCCATACATGAGGTGGCGAGGAGAAAGCCACACAAGCTAAAAAGACGAACTGGGGAGAGGAGAGAATACACTTTCTCCCTCCCTCTCCTTGCTCAGTGATCCAGCACGGTGAACACAAAAGCTACTGTGTGCCAGTGTGCCGAGGAATCCAACCAGTTGCCTCAATGAGAGAAAAGCCCGAAAAAGTACTTCTGATGGAAAACGCCGGCCTGTAAACGGCATCGTGGTTCGGAAATTAACAAGAGTTTTGTTCCAAAATGAGATATCTGCTACTTGACATCTTCTCGTACTGACTGAGTACAAAATACAAATCATTATCTTACCCTTTAAAGGATAGTAGGTACTGAAATCCTTGGTTGACAACATGCTTTTACAGGCTGGATCTATGTTTTAACGATATTGAGATGAACAGGCAGTGAAGTTAGCTGAAAGTATGACAAAAACACAGTAAAAACCTGTAAAGTTGTGAGATAATACAGAGAATTTAATGTAATGTGCAAAAGAGGTGAAGTGTATCTGAATCCTCCTTAATCAAAGCAACAATTAAAGATCAGGCTATGTTTAATATAGGGAAGGGAAGCAATGACTCCGATCGCCCTTTTGGAAGATGTTAGAAATAACTTTATTCCTATTACACCACAAGAATGAATTATTTTGGCTGCAGTTTCACTCTGTGAGAAGTCAGCATTCATATTCTTTCATTTTCAGTATCTGATAATCTCTAAATTCTTAACCCCAAAATGTGTTCATCTTTAGATGAACAAATGCAATCGATCCAGCCTGGATTCCTCCCCTCCATCTTCGTGCACGGTGAGAACCGTACAATCCGTTTTAAATCCTCAGTGCTTTATGCTGCTTTTAGCAGGAGCATAATTCTTGCGGCCTGGTGTTTTTATCACCCAATGTTTATCCTGGGAACACATCCTTGCTCAACAAATTTCACATAGAAGTAGGGGCTGACATTTATCTTCTTCAAAGGCAAATCTCTCTGCAGCCATGTGCCTTTTAGTAGTACTTAGCGCTTAAACCGAACATCTCAATACAAGGCGAAGAGCACACACGGGTGAAAATCAAATTACGTGCTAGCTAAGACCCGATGATGCGGTTCACAAGCGCCACATTCACAAGGTTGGCTCCTATCAACACAATTGCATGTTGCAGCACACGCCTTGTCAATCTACGATGGCTGACATATGATTACACAAGCTTTAACAAATATCGCCGTAATAGTTCAGATTAGGCTCGCTACATGTTACGATGCGCTTATCTCAATCGGGAGATTAGTCCAGGAAATTAAGTGATGAAGTTATTAGGCCTCGCTGGCACTGGGGAACTGATCTGCACGTTTGCCCCCAGTGTGAACTCAAAACAGAAGACACCCACTCTTAAATAATGATTGACAGCACAAAATTAAGACAAATTGTGGTGCTTTTTTGAGGACAGGTTACTTGAGTCCTTGGTTGACAAAACTTTCACAAATTGGACTTTCTTCGTTTCTTCATTCTTTATTTTAGAGATTATGAATGATGAACTTCAGGTAATGATTTTTCCCCCACAAAAATGTAAAAGTGGCATTTTGGAGATGGACTTTTCATATTCACTGAGCTCTTGTGAGTTTATTTTATTTTTCACCTGTGGCAACCGGCTCCTCTGTGTTTTATTTAGACGTGCATTCCAACTGGACTACATTTAGAGAAAGGTTTATCATACCTGTCATACTTGCAGAGCCTTTTCCTCCCTTATGCAGCCTAATATGCTCAGTCATATTCTCAGGATGAGACCACACAGCTTATTATACAACAGCCAAGCAAACTGATTGGTCAACGATGCGTTCCAACCGTGCTGATCATTCCCACAATGCAAAGCGAGCTGTGCTTTATCAAAAATGGAATTGGCTGCTAATCAAACTCTTAAGGTAACCATGGAGCTAGTCAGCCATCTTTTATTCTCAAATATGTAACGCATGTGTACTGTTTTGGAGAAATAGTACCTAAACACATCACCGCTGTACTCAATATCACATCAAAAAAACGCTTTCTCCGATATTATTGCTATAATAAAGTACGCATGCTCAAATTTCACTGGGACTGCCTGTGGATTTTCTTTTCTGCTGCTTATTTTCTTTACTTTTCAAGAATTAGTTGTTTATGTTCAAGGTAATTATACTATGTCACTTATAAATGTCAATTAAATTCACAACAGGCTTTGACATAGTGATTGTGTCATTCAAAGGGGCCTGGATCTGATGCCACAGAGTTGAGCCGTGACTTTTTTCGCATACCAATCTTGCAACAGAAAGTTAAAGATCAGCTCGACAATGTGCCATTAATTTTGTATCACAGGGTTCCGCTTATCAAAATATTTTGCTCCGACTTTCATCAAAATACTCCAGTAACCTTGGAATCTGTCAAAACATTTTGGGTGCAGCGAGTTTACCTGACGGCGGCCGATTCCATCAAAATAGATGTCTAAAATATTCCAACGTCACAGATTAGTGGGTGTTTTGTTAAACAAAGGCGGGTTTGATTCTGAGCAGAGCTCGGCACTCCACCTCCCAAGCATTACATAAAGCGTGAGCTCCGACTTGGCATGGTCCGCCTGCAACGGGGCTCGATGAGAACATGGCTGAGCAATGCTAAACCTGTGACCCCACTTACACTTGACCCCCCCCCCCCCTCCATCTCTATCTCTCCCCCCTCTTTCTCCCTCTATCTTTCTGTCGCTCTCCTCCCTCCCTCTTTTTTCTTCTCAAACTGCTTTTCTTTTGTTCAATTGTTGTTCAGTCTACAGTATGTAAGGCTCTCTGTAACATCATTTTGAAAAATGCGATATAAAACTCATGATTATTGATAGCAGGACGAGGAGGAGCAGCAGTGGTAGCAGTAGCACTACTACTAGTAGTAGTAGAAGTAGTACCAGTAATAGTACCAGTAATAGTAGTAGTAATAGTCAGAGCTGGAGTCGCGAAAATGAGGACTCACGACTTGACCTCGTCATCTGCAAGGCTCGACTTACTTGCGACTAGAATGCTAAAGACTCGACTTGAGACTCGACAGTGACTTGGCCAGACTAATGTTTCTAGATCTCTAACATGTGCAGAAGAAGCTCCAGGAGGTCCAGTTGCTTACAGCTCATACCAGGGAGCAGCTGGCTCATCACGCTTGTCGCATGTCATCCTCTGCCTCTCTTACATCCTCTTCCACCTCTCCTGTCACTCTGCCCTTTGTAATCACACTCAGAGAGACTGCTTTGCTTGCTGATGGGTAATCAAATCATATCAAAATATCATTGCTGTCAGCGTGCCTGTTGTTGTGTCGGGGTGATGACGCTCTCGTCCGGACTCTTTGCATACTTTCATTGGAGTGCAGCCAACTGAAGCTGCAGTGAGTGATACCGTGAAGTTTTGTTTTCGCTCAGCCACGCACTCGGAAGTGAAATAAAGTAAAATACACAGATACAGAACAGAGACGTGTTTATGCGGTTTGGTAGGAAGAGGAAGACAGAAAAGAACTACTACTGTCTCCTGTCATTGTTTTGAATGTGTAACAATGCATGCTGGGATAGGCTGCAGCCCTGCCCCTGACCCTGAATAGGAATAAGCATGTATGGAGAATGAATGAATAACACAAGATGGGTCTCCTTATGACCAGAAGTGTGTCCCGGGGTTTGCAGGATCACTGGGAGTGCAGGTAAGGTGAAAATAGGGGTTTTAGAGCCCAGTATTTACAAGTTATAAGATGGGTAACAAATCCAGGATATGTAACAAAATAACAACAAAACATGTAGACTTAACTTCAAGGACTGCTCCAGAGCCAGAGAACAATCTAGGTCAAACAGAACAGAACAGAACTAAGTCACAGTAATATAATAAGTTCTCTAATAAAGGAACCAACACAAACTAACCTACTCCAGTCATACCTGCAGAGCTGTATACTAAGCTGACTAGCCCATAGTAAAATACAGGGGAGACAGATTCACTTTCTCATGACAGCCATGTCCAGTCCAAAACCACCCCTCTGGCCGTAGCTGGCATGGTATGGTCCGACCACCCCTGTTGGTCTACTTAAGCCGGTCCGTTTGTTTGCCAGACGGCAAGGATGGACGACTCCCATCAGCGGACACTCAACACAGGAAAGGTTAACATTATAGACATGACATTTCAATATAACTAGATTGAGTGTACTCAGTCCAGTCACATGTCTACAGGGCTAATAAAGTTCTAAAAAGGCTACCTGTGTAAGTGTCATTATTCTGTAGCTTAAAAAAATGTGTGTATTTATAAAACTCACCGTCAGTGTGTTGGGTTGATGGTGTGGCTGGTAGTTGCAGCCGTCACAGTAGTCAACTTGCCTGGTAAATCAATCAGTCAATCAATAAATCAGTCAATCAACCAATCAGCTGCTCTTCAGCCCAATTCTTCAGTGGAATTGAGCATATTTTTGTGTACTTTTTTTTGTGCTTGTTGAGTATTTTGTTCTAACTCAGTATGTTTGGACTGAAGCATTGTACTGGCCAATGCACGAGTGATGAGTGAGGGAAACAAGGTAAGGGAAATGAGATCAGATCCAAACCCACAGCCCGTTCAGATTTGCAGCTCTGAACTGTTGGTGAAGAAAGCCGCTAACACACGCTTTACTCTGTTCATGCACTTTATTTTGTAATTTTTTAAAGAATCTAGTCTAGATTCTCTGTCCTCTCCATTTTGCATTGCATGAGAAAGATCCTACATAACAAATTATCAGTTTTAAATCAGTTGCTTTTTACGTAGAAGTCCATTTTTACATAAATCATTTTGCTTCTCCTTAAAGCTGCACGAGGCAACTTTGCACGTCTGCAGCTCCAAATGGCAACAAGAGGTAACGAGTTGAAAAATTTCAACTCCAACCAAAGGAAAAACCAAAGAGACGAGAGAGGAAAAGATCTAACGTTGGTGCGTCCAGCTTTCTCTCGACGGAGCCTCGCTGCTGTTCAGGAGACAGCTTGGATTTCACCGTTACGTTTTAATTCATCACTTCCTGTGGGCGGAGCCGTGAACATGCCGACTTTCATTTGGTTCATTCTTGCTTAGTGCAGCTTTAAGTACAGCAAAGCAACAGCACCTCAACTTGTGTGGGATAGTTTGGTACTGTCCTCCCCTATGATCACTCAGGTCTATTATCTTGTCCAGGTCTAGTTCAGGTCGGTTCAGTTTAGCGGTGTTGGAGAAGCGCCTCACCTCAGACGGAGGCCTCAGCCCGGCGGACCTCCCCGCCCAGCTCCCCGCTCCGTGACAGACCGATCATTGTCTCTCCACCTCTGTAGGATTCTTTGGGGATTGAATAAACGCAGGTGAGTTAGTGCTTTGACAGCGAAGTGAAATATTCCTATATTGTATAAACATTACATCACCCTCCCTATAAGCTCTAACTGGCAATTGTCCACGAGTTATTAGTTCCCTCCTGTGATGGAGGAACCCTATGCTTTGTCTCTGTGGCCCTCAGTGTTCCTGATGAACTGAAAACAAAACATTAAAACACTTTAAAAAGTCAATTAGATAGATAATAAATGATTATGTCTGGAAAAACCCCAAACATATTTCACACACTTCACTCTAAACCCTTCAAGAGTGAGAGGAACATCTGTCGGCTGCAGCTGTTCCTGGATCATTCTCAATATTTTATTAACATTTTAGATATATTAAATTCATCAGTTCAACATATAGATGAACCATGTTTTTTAAAAAAGTACTTTTATTTACCCAAGCCAGGTTTAAGTACAGTTTTAACGGCACAAGGGATAATATATATCAGATCCTTTGTGTTGGTAAAAGCCATTAAAGTTAAAAAGGCTCTTGATCAAGGAAGTGTTCCAATATGACACGTGACTTTTAGAGCCAATGACAGATTCAGTCATATATACAGTAACACGCACAAGGGTGTTTTCTTTATTTTCTTTATCTTTAGTTAGCTAGGTTTTGCCAGGAATGCTTCATTCAGCTCCACAGAGGCAGCTCGGTGCCTTGCTCAAGGACACGACGGCATCTAATTTGTTGCACCGGAAACTGGATCATTTGAGAGAGAGAAACAAGGTTAAGGAAAGTCAATGAATGTCACCAGATCCAAACCCATGGGATTTGAAATTGCAGAGCACAGATTTCATAGGTTAGCATTGCATTAGAAACTGTCCAGTCATAAACTGTTGAATGAATCATGATTCTTGCTTTACTTTGTTTATGCACTTTATCGTGTTAACCTTTTGTAAACTAAAATAATCTAGGTCATCCTCTTTCTTAACATTACATAGGAAGTAGTACTATGAGGTACTTTTTACTTTTACTCAAGTAGATTTGCACACCAGTACCAAGTCAAATTTAATCTTAAGTAAACAGTACTTGACTGGGATATTGCGGTACTCTTTCCACCCCTGGTTGCTCATTCACCGTCCCTGCCTGGATTTTCTGGGGATTTGAACCGGCAACCTTCCAGACGCGAGCCAGTGTTCCTAACCTTCAGGCTCCCCCCCACCTCCTCAAGCCGTGAAGGTGATTGAATCCTCACCGACGATGCCTGCTGGGTGCCGCATCTGACTGCAGGGGCTGATGACAGATAAATAGTCTCATCATGTACGAGATAAGCTCCGTTGAAGACCAAGACATTTGCTTTTATGACTTTTCTCTTGGCGTTCTCAAAACATTCCACTTATTTCGTCCCTCCTCCTCTCACCCATAAAATCTGATAAAATAACCAGACTTAAACACTTTGGAAGCGACGGCATGGTGCGGTTTTATTTCTGTTTCTGGTGAAAGTCAGATCCCTCCCTCAGGTTTTCTGTTTGTGGAGCGCACTTGAATGCAAACCAGACTTTTATTAGACCGAGAACTTTTGTGAGAGAAGACAAGACGCTGCTTTCAAAACAAAAGGCCCCCGAATCTGTTTGGCAACACACGACAACGCGAGACATTTCTATGATGTTTTCCTTCCCCAGACGGAAGGGCTTGACACACAGACACATCTGCAATGCTTTTCTGACACTGTTAAGTGATACTTTTAACACTGTTATGGTTATGCTTTGGGCCAAGGAATCTGCGAGGAAGGATTTCAACACGCATTCCCATGATAGTTGGATTTAGCTTGAGCAGAATACAGGATGCTGCCAGTTTAAATTCTGTATGTTTTGCATGTATGGACATACAGCATGAGGGGCTCTATCTATCTATCTGTAGCAAGTGGTAAATTAACAGTATTACCCCAGCCACAACCAGGTGAGAACCAGAAGCTGATGGAGTATAAATAAGGATTATAGTTTATTCACAAGTTTATAAAAGTTAAAAAAAAAAACAACAACAAGCATACAAACAGGAGAGTTTAACTGTCTGGATAAAGATATTTGTGACAATGATGGATTGATTACACGGGGCCAATCATGCACTACTAACTGACATGAGCAATCGTAATATTCAGAGAGCCTTTAAAGACTACAAGGTGTGGACCACAGCAACCAACCACCCTGGTGGGGAAGGGCCCAAAGGCCTAATATGGCAGAATATCACCACAAACACTTCACACAAATAGTGACATTACATCAACACTGCAAATAATCACATGCAACAATCAAACAAATGTGACTTCACTAGTTGTCAGGTTACTAATCGAAGATTGCACACGGACCGTAGTAATCCGTTAGGTTAACTCAAAGAAACCAATTAAACTATTAAGAAAAGGCCTGTTGTCCTCACCAAACCCGAACTCTAATGTGGGAAAAACAGTGACAGTGTTATGCTGCACACGAAGACACAATCCTAGAGACATAAACACAATAAACAGGGGGATTGCACAGACAGGCATATGTTACACAACACAACTATTAAGGAGTGCATACCTGGTATTGCATCAAACAAGGTGAATCTATCAAAAGGTATCGCTTTGCTGTTACAGGTGACTGTTGCAGATGACTGGAGGCTTTAGTAAAATAAAACCACATGAGTTAAAACAATTGAACACCATTTATTGTTGGAAGGCTGGCCTACCATTTCAATACAGCACCTATACGACGCCTGCTTGCTCTCCCTACACCGCTTCAGCTCCCTGTTAAATAAATGTTTAATAGTGTCCTCAAAACATGTTGAAATCAAAATATATGATCAACAAACAAATGTGTGGAGCACTTCACTACCCCAAAACAGCAAAGCATGGAGGAAGCACACCAACTGAGGCTGTCCCTTAAACCAAATCCCAATTCCCATTGCTCCCCAGGGTCCTAAAGGCATCCGATACATATCTATCCTTAACAGTTGCCGGATCACCAGGAGCTCCTGTAATCTGAACAAGGATAATCTGGGGGTAATCTGCAGGGGTCATACATCACGACGGTATGAAAACAGCTTCGGTCTTGAAATGCTCCTCCTCCTCGGCTGCCAGTGAACACTGTGCAAACAAAAAAAACCCTCCGACTTGCAATCCATCACCATCTGTGCAACCGATACATGACAAAGCAACATCTACAAATTGCCTTTGAATTGCACGTTGCGGGTGAAATCCCGGCTTCAGGGGAGAGTTTTTCTCTCTCTCTGTCTCTCTCTCTCTTTCTCGAAGCAATGAATCATTAAAATGTGACAAATATGGTTTGACATTGCTTTTTGGGGCTGATTAATGAGTGTTGCTGTAGTCGCGGTGGAAAGTCCCACACAGACAGGTTTGAAGATTGCCGTTAAGAAAAGCCTCTTCATGTGTGTCCTGGCGTTGAACAGAGGTTGGCTGGGTGAGATGAAATCAGGCTATTCCCCTCATGTGAACCTCAAACTCAAAGCTGCTGCTGCCATCTTTCTGACAGCTTCAACTGCCATTTATATGATCCTACTTTAGTAGTAGTAGTAGTAGTAGTAGTTGCAGTAGTAGCAGTAGTAGCAATAATACTATTAGTAGTGGTAGTAGTGGTAGTAGTAGCTGTAGCAGTAGCAGTAGTAGTTG
Source organism: Hoplostethus mediterraneus (assembly GCA_034670385.1). Taxonomy (NCBI): domain Eukaryota; kingdom Metazoa; phylum Chordata; class Actinopteri; order Trachichthyiformes; family Trachichthyidae; genus Hoplostethus; species Hoplostethus mediterraneus. The sequence continues at coordinate 2,372,401 of JAXDDW010000023.1, forward strand.
TAGTGGTAGCAGTAGTAGAAGCAAAGGTAGCTGTAGTAGTAGTAGAAATAGTAGTAGTAGTACCAGTAGTACCATTAGTAGTGGTAGTAGTAATAGTAGCAGTAGTAGTAGTAGTACCAGTAGCACCATTAGTAGTGGTAACAGTAGTAGTATTAAAGGTAGTTGTAGTAGTAGTAGTAGTAGTAGTACCAGTAGTACCAGTTGTACCATTAGTAGTGATAGTAGTTGTAGTTGTACTGGTAGTAGTAGTAGCAGTAGTGGTAATCCACTCCATCGCTCCATCCTCCATCACTTGGTGCTCCATCAGTAACACAGTAAACAACCAGCAGTGCATTCTGGGAAGCCACACTAAGGGGAACAGTCCAGTCCTTTGTGTTCATTCCTGAGCCTCAGCAAACCACCGCTGGATTCCCTCTACGGCAGAAGAGCCACAACATCAGCATGTTTAGGTACCTGGTAACTGGTGGTTCTGGTCACTGAGGCGGTTACCGTGACTACATAGACAACGTTTTAGAAATGATCGCCTCAAATTCATTGTTGTTTTATTTTATTTTTCACCTGTGGCAACCGGCTCCTCTGTGTTTTATTTAGACGTGCATTCCAACTGGACTACATTTAGAGAAAGGTTTATCATACCTGTCATACTTGCAGAGCCTTTTCCTCCCTTATGCAGCCTAATATGCTCAGTCATATTCTCAGGATGAGACCACACAGCTTATTACACAACAGTTTCAGCCAGACAATCTGATTGGTCAACAATGCATTCCAACCGTACCGAAAATTCCCAGAATTCATCGCTAGCAAAAGTGGAATTGGTTGCTATGGTTACTCATGGCAACAAGGGAGCTAGCCAGCAATCTTGCTTTTCTCCAGATTTTTGTAGATGACGTTGAAGAAAACATAAATAACTCTTGGGAAAAAATACCTGGCTGCATTATTGTTGCCATAAACAGAGTAAAGAACATATTAATGATGATATTGATGATAAGATGATGTATGTGTGCTGTAATTTAAACATGTTGTGACATTTTTAGGTGTGGACAAAACATTCCTGATGACTGCAGCCAAAGTTGTAGCCACGGCTGTGGTTCGACCGATATGGGTTTTAGAAGGCCGATACCAATATTTTTAGTCACTGATATTCAATATCTTTAAATTTGACCATTTTCATGCAAAAAAAATACACGTATTCAGTGTTTCCCCTAGAATTTTATTGGAAAAGCCTCTGAAACAGCATTTAGACCATCATGGGACACTAAAAGTCTCACTGAAATGGAGACTAATTCCATTTTTTTAAGGTTAGCAGCTCTTAAAGGCAAGGTGACCTTTTACAGTTTCCCTACCATTGAATAGGCGGGGTGCTATTCAATGGTAGGGAAACTCTGGGATGCATTATGCTTTTAAAAGATGGATTTATTTTTTAAAAACAACAACAACATTTGTACACAAGAAAATGTGCAAAGAAAATATTGCATTTCAGGTTTTACAGACTTGTTTTTATGTAGCTGTGGTGAGGGAGGAACCTCCATCGTAAACAACATGACTGGCTGATATCCGAGATTTAATGAAAGGCCAATATCTGACATATCGGCCTAACCCAAGCCATGACAGCACCCACGGGCTGCGACCATGAAAAATAAACTTGAGATGCTTCATGAGATTGCATTCCAGAGGCTGTAAGACAAATAATAGAGTTACACATTGGCGGAAAAAAAACACCCAAACCTGTGGTGTCCCTCAGTGGGTTGATGTAAATAAAATGTACTCAACAACCATGACAGCCATGATGGGGCACAGGATGGTGCGTAGGATGACGCCTCCAGAAAGACAGTATAGTGTTACGTAAATCATTATGGTGAAGGATTCATCTAATGGCCTCTGACCTCACATTTGATGCACAGAAATACCCTGTTGATGTGAAAGAAACATAATTTAATTGAAATTGCATTGAAAGTTGACATGGTCCTTTATGTATTTTGGCCCTTGAAACCTGTTAAAACCCCAATGTATTTATTTAAAACACACCTCATCGCCGCATCATTAAGAAAATAAACATTATTTCCTTCATCCTCAAGAAACATACATTTCTTTAGATATCTTTTGTCCGACTAGCTGCAGCTGGCTGTAATACCTGCTATCCCATTACAATAGACTGTGTGATTTCAGAATCGCCGCAGCGTTGTTCGGGAATTTCCCTGAAGAGGCGTAATATTATGATACAGAATATTATTAAGCCGCAAGATTGCCATGCGGAGGTTGGCTTGGGAATAGGTAGAGTCAATTTGTCAGATGATTCAGCTGTTAGAATAATAAACATTGACATTCCTTTCTTTATCTTGCTATCTAGAGTTTCACACAGCCGGCCAAAATGATCAGGGCTTTTTTTTTTTTCATGTGTGATATATACGATTATATTTGTTACGTCTATTGTCAGGGCACTGCGCCTGTGACCCTTGCACTCCTTCCTCTCGCTTGCTTGTAATCTTCTGACAATATAGGAATGTAATCTTGTTTTAGTGTGGACTTCATTGTACAGTAAATCTGTTGATAATCTGGAAGACCACTCAAGTATCCAGGAGTTGCAATGTTGTGTTTTTTTTTTCCACAGATGAAGAAACCTTTCCACGATTACTAAGTTATGTTTTCCTCCATCTCCACGCTTTTCATGCTGCAGCACAGCAGCTCGAGATTCAACCTCCAACTGGCAGAGTACTTCCTGTGCAGATACAGGTTGTGTTCAGGTGCTTTGCTCTGTCTTCAGTCTTTAAGCAGCGCTAGGCAAGATTTGTATGTAGAAATACACCCGTCTTACCAGCCTGAATCACAAAGAGAAGAGTGTCCCCTCTCCACTAACTGAGACGCCGTCGGGTATGGACACTTCTGCGCCCACAGGAAGTGACAAAATCTCCCCACAGCAGTAATCTCTCCGTCCAGAGAAAGCTGGACTCACCAACGTTAGATCTTTTCCTCTCTTGTGTCTTTGGTATCTTTGGTTTAAAGCATCACAGACCAGCCGGGTTGGAAAAGCGTTTACTGGCGTCACCTTACAGGATTTCTGTGTTTTAAAGGCTTTAAAGTTACCTCTAACTGCCATTTGGGACCGCCAACATGCAGTTTTTGTCCAGATTTAATAGACTTTAAAAGACTTAGTGTCAAACATTTCACTCAGGACTGATCCCTCCCGGATAAATAACTCTTCTATTTTCATGACGTTATCTGCTTTGTTCATTCAAGAGCTTCCAGGGTGCCTCCTGTCGCGGCGGGGCGATATTTGGGGGTCTGTGTCCCTGTGATCGGTTGTGTTGATACGTTTCACGGCGGGGTAACCTTAGCTCCTCGTATCTCTGTTTCACCTTCACAGAGCCTCCTGTGAGTGTGCAGGAAAACAAAGGCTGCAGGGTCCTTTGTGGGGTACACTTAGGACCGGTTCAGTTTACTGTAAACACATTGGCAGGGGCATCGCGGAGGTCACGTGTGTGAGTGTGTGTGTGTGTGTGTGTGTGTGTGTGTGTGTGTGTGTGTGTGTGTGGTGGACTTTGTAAAGGTGCTTTCATGGCATTAAGTTGCAGCCGGTGATAGAGACTGGGAAGATGGAGATAATGCACACTTGTCTTGATAAAACTGGACAGGAGGAAGAGGAGGAAGAATTCAGACCTTGAATTTTTTTCTTCAACTCTAAACAGTCGTGATGCTTCGTGTAGTGAGTGGAAGGGACTGATCTGGGGTTTTGAAGGCCCATATGAGGACCAATATATTTTGTAGTGAAGCTGCCGATAGCTGATATTCAACACTGTTATGCAGAAAAAAAACATATTATTCAGTGTATTTATATTCTTGGAAAAGCACATAAGGACACTAAAACTCTCCTCTGAAACAAATGGGTTTTTTTTTAGGGTTAAAGGCTCTTTGAAAGCTGCATCACCCACTGCACCCCTTCACTGGTCGGGAAATTCTGGGATACATTGCTGCCTTTTATTGAAAAATGAATTGACAAAAAATATCGAATATTACTAATAACATTATCAAACATTATTAATTAAGTAAAAAGTGTAAAGAAAAGACAGTTTTAGACTTTCTTGTATTTGTGTTTTGAAACTACAACCAAAAGAGGAAAACTGAGAAACGTGATACAGATTTCTTTTATATATACAGTATATAGTTGTTGTTTTTTATATTTATATATATACTTGATATTTCAAAAACATTGAGCACGAAGGGATGTCGGTTAATTGTTGGCTGACTAGTTAGCAGACGTTCACCTTAGAGGAGATTTATTTGGTGTCTGTTACTTTGACCCTCCGCCACTGAACAAACACTAGTGGTGGTCTATGAAGAACGGCCTGTGTATGTGTGTGTGTGTGTGTGTGTGTGTGTGTGTACCTTTTCCTCCTCAGGGGTCAACCAGTCAACTAGGTGCTGAAGGAACAGTTTTTTCAGAGGCTTTGATTTGCCCGTGAGCAAGTTGGTAAGTATGCTTTCAAAGTCCAGTAGTCCCAGGAGACCGCCACAAAGGAGCTAATCCGCTAACACTTTAGCCGCACAACAGCAGCGTTATTTTCTCAGGGCAGCTGGGATTTTAGATGTTGAATTTTAGGATGTTATGAATGGTTCGCTGAAATGTGCATATTATAATAACAGTAAATACATAGGATATATTATACTTATATTATTATACATTATATGTGTCAGTCTGTGATCCCTGTGTGTTCATGCCCGAACCCCACAGCTGTTCGGTGATGCCCGGGACATTTTGGGGCGGGTATTTCCTGTGGGTGTGGCCAGTGGACAGCTGGTTGTAGCTATCAAGGTGAGGCTAAAGGCAGATGAGACCTGTTCAAAAACACAGTGAACATCAGAGTACTGCAGATTGGCTGCGTTCGTCCACTTCTTCAATGCCTGTGGTGGCTTTTACCTCAGCCTCAGGATGGATGCTGTTTCAAGGTAGACAGCTCATCAAAATGAGTTTTGGGGCAGGAACTTGACCAACTGAGGGCGGGTCTAACAATCTACTTCCTGCCTCAAGGTGAAAAGTTGCATTTTGTAGCTTTAACTAATGCCGTTGCTTGTGATTTAGCGTTGGAGTAGAATTGCATGCTATTAGTATAGATTTTGGGATACCATGAAATAATTTTGTTATAGAGCGTTGCTAAAATGTGGTGTGTACAAAAGTGTTTGAATGTTTTTCTGTGTGTATGTGTGGTGAACAGAGCAACCTGCCCGAAGCCACAGTTGCTGTGCATTCACCCGGCAAGCACCTTGAGGAAACCCAAAGTCACTGGAAGTCCATTTATTTTCAACTGTCAGAGAAACAGCTAATGTTGGTGCTGTAAAGTTGTCTGGGAGCCATTTCCCACCAGCAGCCAATCATGCACCAGTACTGCTATACTGTGTGTCCCGCCTGCTGTAACACCACTGGCACTTCAGCTAGCAGTCAGCTAGCTTAACTCAGGCCGTTGAAAAGTAGAACGCTGATGTGGTTGCTAGTGGTGTGAATGCAGAATTAAAGCCCAGTTATGCTTCCGCGAAGATTCATCTAAACGTCTCCACATAGCTACGCAGAAAAGGGGTTTATGGGTAACCGTAGCCCGCAGATGCTCACAGAGAGGTTGACGCTGATTGGTTGAGCAGGGATGTATAGCTGGTAGCATTGAGGGTTGGGCCAAGACCCAAACCCAAAACAGAACTAAAACCAAAGCATTCAAACGGAGAATAGCAACGAAGCAGTTTGAGCAGCGACTCTCAGATGAGGTTTGCAAAAAACAGAAAAAATCCACTACAATGCAACGTGCACATCTCTTTGTTTACACGTCCCGTTGTACTGTTAGTTTTAGTAAATGCAACACTGCCCCCTAGTGCACGCGCTAACGTTACATGCAAATATGTTGGCAAACACCCATGCGGACGTCTGCGGGTGACACCCATGCATGTCCGCAGAGTCGCAGACGCAGAAGCATAAATCAGGCTTTAGTGTCGACCTCTTGAAAGGCCATCATCCCATGCACAATGGGGAGTGGGCAGCGGTCCCTTGGGCCCCTGTGAGGACTGTGGGCTCGGAGCGAGAGCCCCGTGGACTCCCAACTGTTCTATGCAACATGCTGAACAGTAGGGGGTCGCCCTGTGTTTGTTTAAAACTAACAGGAGTCCCATTAAAGCCCTGACTCCCCTCATTTAGGACTGCCATGGGGACACAAAGGACAGCCCTGGGAAGCGGCACGTTGCAAGGGACACCAATTATCGAGGCGAGGACACAGGCCAGCTTGTTCGTGCTCAGGGACATGTCAACTCGTTGGACGACCCCCTCCGTCAAACCCATTGACCAGAGTGCACAGAGAGGCATCTTAATTGGTGTTGGGCAAACAGATTTTGTCACAAAGTTGCAAAGGAAGCTAAGTAGCTGAATGTTCACATTGTCCAACCCCTGACCTGAGCTTCGGGGGCCTTTCCGAGACATCATTATGCTCCATTACTTTGAGTAATCGTCTCAGACTCGTCCTTTACCGCAGCAGGGAATCCAGGACAGCAATTAAAAGCAATATTCTGGCAATAATGATGGCGTAAATAAAAAGTGAGCCCTTTTCTCTCTGTACAATGATATGATAGTGGCGAGGGGTAAGATTTGGCAGAGAAAATAGCTGGTAGGGTCTTTGGGGCTTTTGTCCAGGGTTTTCGTCTCTCTGTTTGGGGCTCCTCTTCCTCTTTGCCCCAACCTGTCCCCCTCCCCTTCAACTCCATCCCCTCGCCGGACCCCCAGAGCCCCCGCACTTCCCTCCCTCTCTGTCTCTTTCATTCTGTTTTAAAAGGGGATTTTGTTAGGGGGAATCACTTGACATCATTAGTTTTGGAGAGCGGCCACCATGGCAGGGTTGCTTGTCTTGGCTTATGAAAACATATGTCAGATTAGCAGTGGAGGACCTGTGCTTCGACCTCAGGTGAAAGGTCCGGGGTTTTGCTTTTGCTTTTGTTTCTCCGGGGTTGGTAGCTACTGTTCTTTCTCCCGTCCTCTTCGTCTCCCTCCCAGCGGATCTCCGGCCACCAGACCCAGGTCAAATACCGTTTCAAAAATAATTCTCGCCGTTTGTTTTAACCTGATTGGACTGTCAGATGGGTGGGGTTTTACACATAGGGCAAAACAGTCGGCTCTTGTCCACCGTCTAGTTCAAGGGAGGCGTAATGAGGCGATCCAGCGCTCATTGTCGATCGGCTTCAGTGAGGTTTAGTTTGGGCTTTCACCTTGATCTTCTAGCTCCTCTCCACCTCCTAGACTTTTTTTGGAGGCATTTAAAAATTACAATCACCTGTTTAGTAATGCATTAAAAAACCTTCAAAAGACATTTGCCTTCCCTCTTGAGTTGCATTTTATGTGGAATAAAAGGTGGAACAAACAATTATGAGCCCTTTTCGTTCTTAGCCGATGCAAGCTGCTGTTTGGATTAGGTTCAAAGCAACCCTTCGCAACTGGAAAGCCCTTGACTTGCAATGTCCTTGTCATTGAAAGGTAGCTAATGAGCGAATACCTCGAAGGCCATTGGTGAATTTACCTGGCACTGAAATGTATTGATGTGGTAAACCCTACCAATCTGGTGCTCCCGGGAGATTAAAGCCTCCCTCCGCTGACCTCACGCACAATATGAACATTTTCAAACAAGCCTAGCGAGTAAATCATTGGTTTACAAGGCCAAATAGGAGTGACCGCTGATTCCTCAGCCTCGTTTTCACTGGACTGTGATTGGTGGAAATAATCAGACATCGCTTTTTGAAATCCTTTCTGAGAGGTTTGGAAATTTGAAAAGGGGCGATACTGGAGAGGACTTTAAAACAAACACCAAGAAGTATTAGAAACTATTATTTGACCTTAGTCTCGTTGTCAGTCCTGACTCGAGGGTGTGAAATGTAAAACCGATTTGTCCTGGGTTCAGATCTAAGACCTGGAATGCACCATACCACAAAGTGACATGACATTGCACCTCTACTCCTGTTGTCCCCACCCCACTAAGTACTGATCTTAGTGCGTAGACATCATTGAATTTATTCATTCATTCAGATTCACAGTGAGCTGGATTGGTTTATTACCGAATGTTTGAGGATTTAGAGAGCTTTATTGTGAAACGCCTGTAGGTGATATAGCAGTCAGCAAGCACCTCTGTTGGTCAACTGGAAGAAATGTTGTCGTCTTATGAAATGGCGTCCTATGATGGATTTTGCTGATCCTCCTCAAGAAAAATACTTTTAGACCTTTTTATCATTGCTTTTACTGAGACTGCCACCTAAACTATCCTGTTCAATTTTTTTTATCATTTTGCTGCCTTTTTTGAGTGTTAATACGGGAAGATTGGGTGGAAGAGGAGGGATGGCATACGACAAAGGTCTTGGGTTGGATTCAAGCCCAGGATGTTGCGGTTACGAGGTATACTTGGACTGCTGAACCACCAGGACGTCCATTTTTTGCTTAATTTTTAAATAAAGTTTTTATTTTATTTTAACTTTCTCTTACCCTTTTAAACTGTTTTTTGTCTTGTTTTATAGCTCAGTGTATCATAACTGTCTTTATACTATTATTATTATGGTCTATTTTATTGAATCTTGAATCTTTTTGTACCACTCAATAAAACAAACCTTTATAATAAAAATTACATTCTTTACAGGAAATGTGCTATGTACACACACACACACACACACACACACACACACACACACACACACACACACACACACACACACACACACACACACACACACACACACACACACACATACACACACACAGACCTTGTTTTCATTGTTCAGCTGTTTGGTGCTTTTTTGCAAATCAAATAAAAAGAAGTTCATCTACCATTTTGAAAGATTAATGACAGCCCATAACAACCACAGATGAACATGAAAATAAACAAACTGGGAATTAAAGAGGAAGATGAGAGATGAAGGGAGAGATAATAAGAGAGCAGAGAGATTAGATAATTTAGCTCGCTAGTAGAATCAAAGCTTAAAGTCACACTAATGTCGTCAAAACAAGCCGCTCCAGGTGGGTGGAGTTTACTGGACCAGGACTGTTCAGATGTCAGGTGAGTTACAGAAAAACAAACCAATATGACTTCTCAGTGATTGACGAAACTTTCTGGCACTCGTTTTGTCTCATGTGACGAACCCCTCGGATCTCAGTAGGCTAAAGCAAATCATGAAAGGTCTGACCACAGAGAAGTAAAGGATAAAAGTACTAATGTGAGTGAGTAATGTACCCATCGATTCCTCATGCTTTAGTTAGTTCTGTTCTTTCAAATCGTTCCTGGTGATTCAATGAAAAAAGGCACAACAACTTAAAAATCTGGCCTTGGGAGAATCAAGGCGGTTTTGCCCATTGGTGGGAAAATGCTGATTAATTGCGTCGTAGCCCTGTGAGAAAGTACGCCCAGCGCAAAGCACTAATTACGGGCCCTGCCTGGCCGAGAGAGAAAAGGGGGCAAAACTCTCAACAAAGGCTCATCTCATATCTCAAGACAATGAGGAGCCAAAAGAATAGGAGAAAGGAGAAGTTAATGAGCTGTGTCACCTGGCATCTGTTGATGCTGGGACCAGGGCTGACTGGTGTGTGTGTGTGTGTGTGCGTGTGCGTGTGTGCGTGTGTGTGTGCGTGTGTGTGTGTGTGTGTGTGTGTGTGTGTGAGAGAGAGAGAGTTTGTATGTATGCATACATGTGTTCATGGTGGTTGATGCACCCACTAGAGGTCTTTTTTCCTCCTGCGACCGTTCCTCAGTTGAGAGGAAGAGTGGTGCAGGTAGCAGTGGGTATGAAAAAGTGACGCCAAACGTTACCGCGGCAACCGTAAAGAGATAATCTGATTCTCATCTTTTTATTTTATTTTGTTCAGTCACGGTGGCTATCGCTGCTCACGCTAACTATTCAGTTCTTCTTCTGTTTATTACAAGCAAACCGGAAATGTAAACCGCATTACTTCCTGTGCGCTAAAGGATTTGGATCCCCTGGAAAGTGTTTAGAACAGCAAATTTAAGTTTTCTGTAGGTTGGATCACTGTTGTGTTAGAGCAATCGGTGAAAGAGATATGAAAAAAGATGAAAAGATACGAAAAAAGATATGAAAATGACACATGATCATTACTTCAACACATCAAAAGGTATTTACAGTTAATGAAAAGCTTCAAAATGTTTCACCTCATGAAGCTTTTCAGCACCTTTACCTGGCTTCTTCATGGATTCTTGCAATGAAAGCTCAATTGTTACTATAGTGTATGGGTAGAATTCATTTATTAATTTATTGTATTTTGTAGTATAATGGAAGATGCTTTCATTTGATGAAGGAAAGCATCACTTTAAAAGTACTATTGAACAGTATTGGAACCAGAGTCTGCAGCCCCAGTCACAGGAAAGTTCCCTGTTGAAGTACACACTCGCGGTCCAAGGAGGGTTCCTGACCCTCCTCTGGACCCAAGGACAAAGTCATAGGCGGTAGAAAAATGGAAAGTTGTAGTCGTACCTGACCCTTCCTGTGTGGCTTCACAGCAGCACCGATGGTTATTTACCGTGGATGTGACCAACGTCTGTCTGGGTTTCACTTGGATGTTACTGATCATGATTTTGATTAGGTTATAAGTAATCGTAATGAAATACATTTTTAAAGTAACCTACCCAATCCTGAGTATTACTGCTACTACTAGTACTAGTACCACTGCTACTACTACTACTTCTAGCTACTACACTATTAATACTACTCCTACTACCATGACTACCATCCTGTTGAGCTTAGTGAGGAGAGAAACACTCATTCCTGTAAGTGGCTACAAGCATCTATAAAATGGCGTATATCATTCAGACATGAAGTTAACTGCTGTGAAGCTGTTGTCATGTTATCATGAGTGTATTCACCCTTTATTTAACCAGTGGATCCCACTGAGTTTGAAAGAGAGGAATAACATGGAATAAGACTGGCACCTCTTTTTTTTTTACCCATATTCCCAAGACTACATAAGGATGGGTTATGAGGAGAATAGAGGTCTGGTTTTCAAGAAACTGTATATACAGTAAGCACATTTGTAATCCTGTAAAAACACTGCTCAGCCATATGTTTAAAAATACAGAGTGTTTCCCCCCGGGGATTTCACGGTCATAAAAGGCGACCAGTCAACTGTGGTTTAGCATTTAGCAGGAGTTAGATGGGCGGCAGCGCGGTGTTTTGACAGTAAATGACGTGACGTGAAACTACACTTAATGGCACGAGGTACATTACGGCTTGAACCCTGTTTTGTTTGGCTTTGGCGTTTTGTTTTTCACTGACCTGAGGGGACGATTTAAGGAATATTCACAGAGACAAAAGTTGTTTTATGTCTCGAATAGTACAGATTTCTGTTGACAGGGCTAATTGTTAAGTGTGTGGTTGCTGATCTCTAAGCCAAAGGAGCACTTTTGGTTGTTCCACTAAAATTTGTTTAACTTCTTCAGAACCACAAAGTTTTTTCTCTCTAAATTGACACTGCTTTAAGGTCACACTGTATCCAGCAGCGCACGGTTTCGGCGTGCTGAGATTTCTAATAATAGAATATAAACTACTTGGCAAGGAGGGCTGCATTTAACCATTCCCCCTCCTGTGAAAAGGGGCTGGGCTTTGCAAAAGGGAATTCTATGTTTCATTTTGAAGTTATTGGTCCAGTTCCAAGACCATCTAGCCTCCAATGATCAAAGGTTAGGGCAGAGAAAAGCCTGGCGGGAGGCTTATGCAAAAATGTCTTCTCCTTATTGCGAATCGGGCGTCGCATTCGAAAGCATCGGCGCTCGTTTAAATGTCAATATACCCAGATGCAGTTCGGCCGTGCTTGGTCAAGTTTGAAGTATGTGGACGAAAAAAAAAAGAAAGCTTCTTGCTTGCATAAATAGTCTGGAGGGTTTCGAAAGTTGCATTGATTGAATTCCTCTTCTATATACAACGCCGAGTTCAACTCCCATGTAAAACGGCAGTGTGCCAACTCCTCGACAACAAACAAGTATCTTGAGGCAGCGGGCAACTTTTTTGGGCAACTTAGATCGGCAACGGTGCCCCGGGGGACTTTTTATTTACAGCATTTTGTATTTACCGCCAAAGAAGTACCTCGTTGCTATAGGACACTTTTTAATAGATTTTGTGTCTCACTTGTTGCTGGAAATGTCGCCCCAAACTTTTTTTCCAAACGTATCCTCGCCCCTTCTACAGAAGAGAGAGTGAAACGAAGAGGAGTTGAAAGAGGCGAAGAGCTGATGAAGAAACATAAAACATTCCTTGGGAGTCCCGCAGTCGGCTTAGCTTCTGCCCCAGACGAGCGGGATCCTCGGTGTTGATCCATTGTGTTTGGCGGTGAATCGGCGGCTCACACATTAAGCAGGACATTTCAACTTTTAAAAAGCAGAGCCTCCAGATCCCACGACGGGAACAGGGACATGTCGGTCTGTTATAGGTAGCTACACCCAGGGGGGGCGCCTGATAGCATCGCTGGGAATTTAAACAAAAGTATTTTTTTCCCCCCCCTGAAAACCGCCATCTTTCAGTCTGACGGTTACTGTAAACATCATTCCAGCACACGGCATTATAAGACACACTACTCCACATTCCTTCGGCGTTTTTTAAGATGGAAAAAATGTTTCCCAGAACATTTACATCAAAGTAGCTTTATGTTTTAAGTGCTAGAAGTTATGCATAGATCTCCTTGAACTCATAATACAAAATCTTCAATATCTAACTAGTTTTAAAGTTTTAGTGTCATTACCTCTGTGCCACCTACTACACGGTGCATTGGAATATTGTAGAATATTCCATTTCCAAGATATCTGTGAGTTTTTGCCACTGAAAAAAAAATCTTACTTAGCTTGTCAACAATATATGGTGTAGTGAGGTAATGACATCAAAACTAAAACACCTAAGAGACCTCTCGTTGCCCTTCAGCGATATAAAAGGCTTCAGAGATGTCCCAGTGGGGCTTTCTCAATTCTTCGAAAATCGACTGACCTTAAAAGCAGCGCTCACACTTTGGGTTTGTATATAAAAATGCAAACCTTGGCAGTATGCAGGGAAGGGAATGTACTCTATGTCCAACCAATGGCTACCTGCAACATTACTCTTTTAGGCAGTATGATATTCAACTCGCCTTTAATACTGCACATCATAAAATTCCAGTCTAAATTGGGAGGTATAGGCGTTCTTTTCCTTCTTCCAATGCACAATTAAAAGACATAAAATAGCTCTTTTTTTAAATATAGTCCTCATTTTATTAACAGAGGCCAAATAAAACTCATCACATTGTATTTACAAAGGGAGGCAATAAATATCTTAATAATAGTCATAAAATTATTTTTTGCTTACATTTGTTTAAAAAAAGAATCATAAATGTGTCATGTTGTTAGTAGCAACTCATACAAAAACCCGCCATTAGACAGGTGAATATATACTACTTGTGAAAAGAGGCTGGAGTTTGTCGTCAGTAATTGCAGGAATGGTAGAAGCATATACTTCTCCCTTGGGATTCAGAAACAAACTCGTTCCTGGCTGCCAGAACTACCGTGGCTCGCTGACATGTTCCCTGAATCCTGGAGAAGTTGGTCATCTGGGTTTTTGAGGAGAAGTCTTAACTGTTGAATGTGGAATTGTTTAGTGATTGGGGGGTAAACTATTCCCGCGGGATCGTCCCGTCCAACAGCGCAGGGCTGCTTTCCCCAAGAGCATCTTGAGACTATTTTCAGCTTTCGCCCCCGGTGAAGTGAATGAAGCGAAGGTGAACTTAGTCTAGAGATGATTTTGGTAAAAACGCAGCTCGGCGTTGACTGAAGGGAGATAAATTAAACATGGAGGTTTCTGTGCACAGACGGTCAGACTAGGTAGGGCTAAACAAGAGAACAAGGAGGTAGAGGAAGTCTTCATCACCAACCCCAAAATATTAGCTAGCTCACACTCAAGGAATCACAGGATCCTTTTCTGGAACAACGTTAAGAAGAACCATTTGAAAACATGTCCAGCGGTGATTCATTCGCTACGGGGAGGCAGAAAGGGATTAACATCCATCTCCCAATGTGATGAAGTTGGAAGACAGTGTGGAATTATGAATCACATCAAACTCCACGCTTTCCTTTTTTTTTGTGTGTGTGTGTGTGTTTAAACAAGACTACGGCCATAGCTGTTGCCCGACTAGTCAAAGCATGTCGTGTTTTAGCTGAATCACAGGGCTGCATGAAAATGTCAAGGGAATCACACAGCACTCGGAGGGCTCAGCGCATTCCATCCACAGTAGGCCACGAGTGAAGCCGGAGTTGGGAGCGACAGGGAAAGAGAGAGAGCGAGAGAGAGGGAACGAGAGGAGAGAGAGAGAGACCTGTCAAATATTGCACTCAAAGCTACACAGTTATCTCGGCGGGGCAGTGTCACCTGCGACCGCCACCTCTCTCCGTTTCATCTCCATGGTGTCCGATTCCAGTGGAAAGTATGGGATCCGCGTTGTCAGGGGCAACACAAACAAAAACCGACAGGTATTCCAATAAAACTCTAGTTGGCTGATTTTTATAACATTGCGTCAGCTCCTGCTTCAACCCCCATTGTCAAAAAAAAAAAAAAAGAAAGTACGCCTTCAGCTTGTAGTTCAGACGCAGCTGAGAACGGCGGCGACAAGAGTTTTCTTAGAGGTCCTTTAGTTTATCCAGTATAAATAACATGACAGACACGTTAGGACAATGACATTAACCCAGAAGAATCCAAGAGTTAGGAGATATTCAGTCATCCTGAAATACAAAAATAAAACATCTTTGACTTTTTTTTTTTGTTCTTTTTTTTTTTTTTTTAGTGTCGTCTTTCTTTTACAGAAGTGAAGTCTTTAAGGTGATTCTTTTAAGACAAGAAGCTTGAGATTTTCCTTTTTTTGTTTTTTTTATTTTCCCCCACGGAAAATAGTGCTGTCCCATTGGTCCCGTCAGTTCCTTTTGGGGTTGGGTTTTAATCGCCGAGCCCTTCGTGTCCGCTTAGTTACTGTAGTGAAACGAAACTCCTCGAGCGGGTCCACCTTGCCCTTTGGGTGGCGCTTCATGAAATGGACTTCCTGTTGCGTCTGCGTGGTCCGCGAGCCTTTCTTGGGCCTCCCCTTCCGGTTGAAGCCGAGGTACCATCCTTTGTACTTGGCCGACACCAGAGCTGTATAGTTGTTCTCCAAGAATTCCTCAACAAAGACGCATTCCTGCTTCCTTCCATCAGGCTGTAAGGCAAAACATATATTAGTGCATTGCTAACGTTGTTGCACGGTCCCTTATTTCTATCAAGACTTTGACTTTTACATTGGTATGAGTGTACAGTTCAGTTCGGTGCAGGTACATGACAAGCATGCCAGTAAGGCACCCAAAAATATTTCGCAAAATTTCACGAAATGAGTACAAACTCATGAAGATTACATTTTGTGGACACAAATTATATGAATTATATGAAGATTACCTTCCTCCACCACAAAATGTGACATTAGCACAAATTGGACAGACTAGCTAACGGTTGAGTTTAGGCAAGTAATACAAATAATTGGTTAAATTGTTGGAGTCGGAGGCCCACTTTCAAAGGATGCTGATACTATAACATACCCATAGTGGGCCCATAGGTGATACAGCATGGTTCGTAACAATACTTACTGTACAACACTAACAATAACACTACAGAAGGCAGGGACTTAATTTCTTTAAGTTAAGTTGAAATTAAAATTCTTGCTAAAATCATTTGGATTTTCTCCAGTTGCTACAATTATTCAAGGTATGAAAACCATAGACATCATTTGAATGTGTTACTTCCTATAATTCTTTAAAATAATAATACAATGCAGTCAAGGAGAAAGTCAAAGAACATTTTTTTTTTCCTTTTACAAATGAGGCCCCTGCAACTAAAAACTCAGAGATCCATGTTTCTAACAGATGACCATGATGAGCGACTGAAAACTTGTGCTGGATTTCTGCGGCCCCGATGATGCTGTCAGCATGAGTTATTAGCACAACGGAATCACACGTGTGCCTCCAAAGTATACGTTTCCAAATATTAACTTATTTTCCATATCGAGGCAGTCATCCTCCGACTCGCATGCAGTCATTTTGCGCATGTGGCCACCTGGTGTGACTAAGTGATATAATTGCAATGGCATTTTCTCCTAAGTGACCATTAGTCTCTCAATGCATCGGGGTGATTGCAGACTGTAATTGACTGATCGAGTGTCAAAGGAGTAGGCAGATTACGTAATGGAAGAATGGCTGTGAGTTATCAAAGGGGTTTTGTTAGGGGGTGTACAAAAACAGCAGGCGAAAACTGAGGCTGTTCTCAATTCAGCTTGGATTAAGAGATCCATTTAAAACATTTCATATAACTTATCTGTAAAACCATTGAGCTTTGCATGTCTCATCCTCTAATGTGTAAAACCAAAAGATACTCACCCTTCCAACTATTTTGCCCTTCTCATTCATGCAGATGTAATGTTCGCTCTCTTTCCCTTTTATCCGAATGTGGCTCCCGAAGGTTTCCGTCTCCACAACCAGAAGAGCTGAAAAGTAAAAGAAAAAGCAGAATCACTTAATATGTTCGGTGCAACTTAAAGAGTCTTTTAAAAACCGACCAACGTATCTGTCCGGGTTCCTCCACGTTTTAAAACGCCATGCTTTATTTCTCCTCTTTGACATTGCACAAAGATTTGGTTCCTGCACATTGCTTTTGTGCCAATTCCCAAGCTTGTCAAGACCTGGAAATGATCAAATTAAGTTTCCATACTTTTCCAGACTTTCCGGACCTGTGCCGGAGCCCTGCTACATATCCCTCCTACATTAGAGAAAACCGAATTGAAGGCTTGACCGAGAGCTTCGGAAAGAAACAATTGGTGATGTGACTATAAACGTGGTACAATGAAATTGGATGGTTTCAGGGTTGTTTCGGTGATATTTCACTTTGTTAGCACATTTTTTCACATTTCACATATTGCATGTGAAACACCCCCATAGAAGTTCAGTCAACTTCCATCAATATCGATAATTACTAAAAAGGCAAAATTCTTACGTGAAAAATTCGATCCAGCACACAGAAGGAAATACTATTACCTGGGTATAGTTTTCTGTGTTTGTACGTGTGCTGGAAATGTGCTGCAAAAAGAAAGCAACAAAACGAGACTAACTAGGAGCCTCCAGAGCAACTAACTCTGCTGTGTAGTAAGTGTAATATCACTTTAACTTCCCTTATGTAATGCAACAAAGAAATGTGCACCGAAACAACAATGCAAGCAGCGACTCAACCTGACGAAGCGCTAATCCACTCTAAAGACGCATCCCGGGCCGCTCTTTCATTTCTTCACCACCCCCCCCCCCCCCCCCCCCCGTCACAACCTTAACCCCTGAGAGGTCACCTTTGTTTCTGCTCACCCCTCACAAGCAAAAGGATCTGCCAAACATTTGTGGACCGGTTACGCACCCCTTGGGATTAGGTTTCAAGTTCCCTTTAGTCTGTGCTCACTCAATCAAAAAGTTAAGATGATCCATTTGTTTAACACACTGGGCTATTCAGTAGCGCTCAAGGGAACAGAGGAAGAATAGGCGAGGGGACAGGCTAGGCTTGGGGGCAGTAACCCCCCCCCCCCCCCCCCACTTCAAGAAAAAAAAAAAACGCCCTTTAAATCCCACCTGGGGAGGAAACTGGGGAGAGGGAAACCTGTAATGGTGACACTGAGGGAAGGGAGAAGCTATTTCCCCACTCCTGTTCCCAGAAAATGACGTGCATGGAAGTCCTAATTTGAAGTCAGTCAAGACTTTGCAGGAAAGGTCGAAGAGGAGGTCAACAGAAAGTGGGTCACAAAGAGACATTTTGAGATATTTCATTTCTAAAATTCGAACCAGCAGTCGGACGACGGCAGCTTGGCCTTTCTGCTGTTATCTGCTTTTGCATGGAGACCAAAGTTTTAACCTCCGGTATGAAGCTTCGACCTGAGGACATCAGATAATACAATATTCCAGCGCCTAAGTTGTTCTTCGCCCGCGCCGCTGTCCAGACCGTATCCTCACTATCTTGAAGCAAACCGTTGATGATTGGATGCTTAAAGACTAATGCCCTGGCAGATGCAGGCTGCAGCAAACCTAATTAGATACTTGAGTCATAGTTCCACTGAAACACAAACACCAAGTGGAATCTCTCTGTCCTCAATACCACTAACAAGTGGCATCCAGTTTACAAAGGAGCCAATGTGGTACTTTTCTTTTATTTATAGTGTAAGCACTTAAAAACCATAATCCACATAATCCACAACCTTAAACGAATCTGTAAATGTATGAACTGTTCATTCCAATAATCTCTCCCAAACGTCTTGCAGGCTGCTCTGCGCCTTCGGTTTTTAAAAGTAAGAGCGTGAAACAAACCAGCACATCTCTCGTCTAAAATACATTAAAAAACACTCTCAGCAGCATCCGGAGGCTAATAGCTGGAGAGTGGTGACAGTACTGCAGGTTTGTGTGTTTCTGGGCGCCTTACATGAAACCGGCATCCCTAAAAAAAACATATTGATCTGGTCCTTATTTGCACGTGAAAATCTCCTTCCAGCGACAGCAGCATGTATAGAGCATACTGTAGCTTCACTTCTGTCCCTGCAAGCAATGTTTTCCTTCAGCATGAACGATGTGCTCAAAGCGATGGGGGTCACAGACGTTTCCCGACCTCAGTACGAGGTCATCTGCCAAACTCCTGTTTTTAATTCCCCATAAGATATATTATCAATTTAAAAGCCTTTGCAGTGACCTGGTGGACAACAGGCATTCATAACCAGTGATTGCCCAGGATATATTTGGTACTCTCTTAAAGGCAATGAATACACTATGCTAACACCTAAGAAGAATGATTACCCCCCCCACACACACACACACACACACACACACGCACACACACACACATTATCTAGCTGCATAGATATGGGGTGGATGACCTTAGCTGTCACAAAGATCCACGCCAAAGCTATACTTCTTCTGCGGTGGTTTTTTGTGACCCTTCCTGGTAAGGCTGCAGCGCATTGACTGGGAGTGGATTAGTGCAAAGAGGGAGAGAGAGAGAGAGAGAGAGAGAGAGAGAGAGAGAGAGAGAGAGAAAGAGAGAGAGAGAGAGAGAGAGTATCTTCCTGAGCATGCAGCATATCAGTCAGTGTAAAGGAGTTCACAGGTGCCAGGTACTGGAGCTGGATGGGTAGGAGGAGGAGGAGGAGATGGAGGATGGGAGGAGGGGGGGGAGAGGGGGGCGAGGGGGGGGGAGGGGCACGGTTTGGCAAGGCCTCATGGGAAAAAACTGGATCTGCTTCCACTCAAGCTCTAACAAGCAGCGAGGAAACTTCGCCTCGGTGCATCTGTGGCTGAACACACTCATTCAGAGGCATTCAAAGACCAGCAATTTCAGAGGCGTGAGTCAGCTGAAACGAGCAGCATGTCTGCAGGGTAGCGCAATGCAAATCCTGTCACTTAGCATCGGTGCACCGCTGCATCAAAGCGGCTCGTGTTCACCTGACCATCACTTTACCTATCCATCAGATTTGTTTTGACTTCAACTGGTGATCAAGACAAAAAGCCTGAAAGCGTAAAAACGGCATATCAGAAAAGGTCAAATGAAAAAAACACCTTTCATAACTGTATTGGAGCTAATGGTTATTATTATTCTGATTCTAGGATTGAAGGCTTAGAAACTCTTAGTGGCTCAGTGGCTGTATTTCATGGGTTTGCATGGGACGTTTTCACACCGCTGGACTGAACCAGACCACTGTAAGGGTGCACCTCAACCCTTCTTTATATCGTCACAACTGATTACACTGAGTTGGTGGTTAGTGATTCGCTGATTCAATGGATTGGGATTTAAAGGGGCATTGATTTCTACACTGAAAGCATGTGAAATGTCATGAGCTCAGTCATGGTCCTTATTCCTGTATGAAACATCAACAATTCTACATGTTCTACAAGTTACACTTTCTAAAAAAATGTTCTTTCAACCATTGAAGGCATTTAATGACTGAACTTAAAAGAGTCTTTTGCAGAACAGCAAACACAAAGGTCCGTTTCAGAAATCCTGGACAAATTCAGATAATTGGACTAAAAATAGACTCAGGCAGGACACCCAAATCCAGTCAACTTCCACCCAAAGGTCAACGATAAGGTCACAGACGGGGAAGGGAAACGGTTTCATCCACTCCAAACAGTAGCTCATCCACTCTTTCACCAGCCGAACATGTTTGGAAAATGGAAAAGCGGCTGGTTCCCTGCTGTTATGAGCTAAAACTAGCTAGAGCGTCTGGTGAGATGCACAGGAATTCTCCCGTACCGTACTTGCCCCCATCGTCTCCGTTGGCATTGACTTTCTTCCCCAGGATCTGGACGTGTTTCCCCGTGGTTCTGCTGTACAGCTGGTAGATCCGGATCTGCTTTCGGCTCAGGTCATCCGGGTTCCTCGTGTGGTTCTCGATGTAAAACCTGAAATCAGCAGAGCTCTGCTGAGATTCCTGTGTGGAGGAGTGAGGCAAGAGAAAACAGGGAGAGACAGAAGATGAAGACAGATAGACAGGAAGAGACAGAGAAGGGAGAGAGAGAGAGGTGGAAAGAGAGCGAGAGAGAGAGAGAGAGAGAGAGAGAGAGATCGTCATGGCACAGGTGTTGATAGTAATGTGTGCTGCTGCTTTTATGGGCCCTCTGTCAAGAAGTTGTGCTTCAGGGGCTAAAAACTGAGATAACAACCTGGAAATTGTAGCGGCGGCATTTTTGTGTTGCTCTCCTGCCTTTTAACTGGCACATTTCATCTGCACTGCATTTACAAGCTAGCTACGCTACAAGACGGCGTTCATGAAGTCACCGTATGAGTCAAAAGCTCCTCGAACAAGTGCAAACCTTAAAGTACAAACCTTTAAACACTATTGCTGCACGCTTCGTATTGAGACGGCAGTATACTGTGCGCCCGGGGCGATATTGAGAAGCCAGTATTTCATTTCCACAAGCAAGCCACTAGCAATTATACACCTGAAGCATCCAGACCTGTTGCACTATCATCAAACAAATATCTGCCCATGGGCAAAGTACGGTCCATAAATTAGGAGATGCAGCAGGCGGAATACATGACAGCGATGGGAAGTGGCACCTCACACCACTCTCGCGGGGAGGAATTTTATCAAATTGCTCAAACCCGCCTTTCAGAATTCACTAGCCTGGTTTCTCATGGCGTTTACAAGTCACCTTAGACCTAACATAAAAAAAAAAGGAGGGGGGGGGGGATCACTGACTTCAACAGCATGTCAGAAAGCAACTGTGTCACCCAACCCCGTGGAACGGAAAGGGGAAACGTATACTTTCAGAAGCCCTGGAATCTCGGTTCGAGCCAAGATCCCGTTTCCCCAGCTGTATGGTGTGGTAATTGCACAGTAATGGCTTTTTATGTGGCTGCTCTCAGGTGGCTAATTATATACACATTACATACCCTGACTCCTTGTTATTCTAACCTCAGCAAATTAATGACATTTAGTGAACATGATGGGAAATTACGGTCACAGTAGAACAAATCCTTAAACTCGGGGAGGAAAACAAACGACTTCTGCGGATCTGAGCGTAGGACCATGACTCTTCTGAACCGAGAGACGTGCATGTGTCTTGACAACTAGGAAACACGTTGCTAATGCTAATTTTGGCACAGGCAGTGTTGGGAATGAGCAAAGCAAAAAGCAATACCTATTGACACTGTCAATATCGATTTCCAGGCATGAAAATGCATTGAAAAGCTTCAAAATTATGAATTCTTACAAGGGGATTTTTAAAATTGAGAATTAAAAAATGTAGCAAGGTATCGAAAAAAAAATCTCACCATATCGAGCCCAACGAATATTTTAATGAAAACATTCCTTTGTTTCTGGTCATATTTACCCCGTGCAACATGCACAAAACCACTGTGGTGACCACAGAGTTGCACGGCCATGCAACACATTGCCCTCCGACAGCAAGTGGAGACAAGATTTAGTTTATAACAGACAAATCAGTATGGCAACAACATGAATCCCAACTCATGATCAGTATTTTAAGGAGCTGTGAATCTCACCCACCAAGCCAGGTTTCTACATATAGGCACTCCCCCCGGTTTAACAGCACACCAGTGGATAGATAAATCGGGTCCAGTGTCTTGGTAAGCTAACATCATGTTCAGTTTAGGAGAGTGCACATTTGTGTTACTTTTCATCACAACCGTTACTGGCGAAATGTTTGAATGTAACTACAAAGTAATAATCTGCAATCTCCAATTTCTACTCTTTCACTGATTGATACAACGCAACAGTGATCCGACTTCCAGCCAGTTCATGGAAGCTTTTCCATTTGCTATTCTAGGTGTAAGGTAGGTCTTTCCTGGGAAAAAACAGACAGGAAGTGATGCGTTTTTACGTTTTCTGGTTTGTTTGGAAATACTGTAAATAGAAGAACTGGGTAGTTAGCATGAGCAGCGATAGCCACTGTGGCCGAACAGACAAAGAAAAGAGCGCCACCTACAGAAACTCAAACTTCAAAGGAGGAAGACGTCACAGTAACTGGACACACTGTTTGATTGACAGGTGATCTCTGGGAAGTGCAGTGCAGAAACACCAGGCACCAAAGATGGAGGCTAAATCAAAACAAAACAGGGATCTCGTGGATTACCACTTGTGCAGTGTTATCGTTCAAGTGTCCAACGTCAGCAGCGGTAAAGTTGCATCCCCTGTCGACCTTCTCAAAGCCAACAAGCAAAGAAAAAAAACCCCAACAAAACCATGGCCTGGGCTGCTGAGGGATTTATCCCCAATCTCCCCATCTCTAAACAAACATAAAGGTGTGTTTGGTAGACAGTTGCATTTCGCGTCGAGGAAAAGGCAAGCCTAAGCACATGGCTGAGGTGAGCGCAAACGACAACATTTTTTTTTATCAAGCTGTCTCCTTTCCTCAAAGCCACAGGATGAAAACGGATACGGTTGAAACTTCAAAAGTCTGGCGCTCGTCTTCGCTGAGGAAGCTTAGCCCTCGCATGCATCTAAGATACACCTTGCTATCTGCTTGACACACACACACAGACAGGGACACACACACACACACACACACACAGATAGGGTCTCTCACACACACACACACACACACACACACACACACACAAAGGGATAGACACACACTCTCACACGCTGGCATTGCATTCGAAAGGAACTTCCAATTGTGGTTGCTTCTGTTGTTTTTCCTCGTGAAATTACAACCACAGCATGACATGTAAGAGCCATTACCCATACAAAGCAGCGCTGTGCATCAGAATAGGCTAACAACCCAAGAGAGGCAATACCACAGAGGGACTTTAAAGGGCAATTCCTGTGTTTTTCATGAGATTTTCAGATTGGTCATTCTGCCTGAGAGCCTTCTAAGAACCCATATTTAGGTCTTTTATTTCCCTGTGTGACAAACTTGCTTGATAAAGGCACTTCATCAGTATATTTGACCACACACAAAAAAAACGGGAATGATCCTTCATCAATCCACATCATGTGTCTGTTTTTCTCTGACTTGTGACAGTCCAAATGTTTTTTTTTACTCTCCAGCATGAACATGTGAGGAGCAATCAGTCGACACTATAGTGTTGTTTGTGCCAGTTCCATTGGAATAATCAGAGCACATAGCCTTACATAACGTAGCGCTGTCTGTGTTTCGGGGTTTATTTCCTACTGATGGTTCTCTCTGGGAGATTAGAAAAATCCTGGAAACAGAAACTTTATTCCAGGAGTGGGGAAACCTTTTTTTTTTTTTTTTTTTGGCCTGAGAGCTGTTGTTTCCCTGACTGCGACGTGATGACCTACTAGAAAAGAATAACTATTAAGAACCAGATTTATACAACCAATAAAAAGTATTTTTCATAGACAAACCTTCCCCCTTACAAGGTGCCAAAACATCAAATGAAGTTGTCTCCTACATAAAACATATATCTCTAGGTAAGATTCTGTTTTTTTATTTCTTTTAATAAAAAACCCAGTTTATCTGTTAAGGTAATAATAATAAAAATAAAAATGTGTTTCCACTTATGGGATGCTGATGAAGACGAGGAGAGCAGAGGCAGATGACTAAATCTATTGCAGAATTGTGGCTGATTTACCAAATCACACTTTTCTTTAAGGAATTTACCCTGTTTTAATTTCTAAACTCCTAATAGTTTAGATTAAAACACCACAAGGCATATTATGATGAAGCACATGACATGCTAGGTTATAAAAGAGCTACAAACTCCCTGATTAGATAGCTTTATGAACATTAGGGTGAAGTTCATGTTCTCTGCAGGTTATTTGAATCATAGGGCACAGTAAATTAGGTGAGTCGGTGCCTGCAAGTCATTACTGCTGAAATTGAGACGCAACTAATAAAACGGAGGCAACAAAGCGCCAAATGAACCCATCCGGTCAAAACACCGAGTTTGAATCGGAAGATCAAAATGTTTACTGTGTCATCGAGTTGTAAAATTTAATAACACACTAATGCGACTTGAACTCCAGATGAAAGGAAAGATTTGATTAAACGTTTGTATTTCGCGAGATTAACAACT
This sequence comes from Hoplostethus mediterraneus, assembly GCA_034670385.1. Classification (NCBI taxonomy): domain Eukaryota; kingdom Metazoa; phylum Chordata; class Actinopteri; order Trachichthyiformes; family Trachichthyidae; genus Hoplostethus; species Hoplostethus mediterraneus. The sequence goes on from JAXDDW010000023.1 coordinate 2,396,962, forward strand.
GTCGGTTTAGTGAAGATGGATCGTCTCTTCCGGATTAAATTAGAAAACAGATAACAGTTATCCGAATAGGATTACCACAACGAAAAACGACTATAATATTCCTATAGTATTCCTATAGAGATTTACAGTGTGTCGGTGATACTCAATAGTTAGTTGTTAGTGACTTTATCGTACTTTAGGGTATTTTTTCTTATCTCCTATGGTATTCCTAGAATATTCCCATAGGGATTTACACTGTTTCTGTGATACTTAATTTAGTTTATAGTAACTTTATCGCCTTTTTATCTCCTATGGTATCACTATAGTATTCCTATAATATCCCCATAGGGATTTATAGTGTGTCTGTGGTATTCGATAGTGAGTTTATAGTGATTGTATCCTATTTTGTGGTATTTATCACTATAATATTCCTTCTAACATTTATCATAGTTTATTTCATATGGGAGTTATTAATTGAACTAGTATTAATTTGATGTTAAAGCACGTCTATCCTTTATGTGTGTTTAATATCATACTGGCCACTCTGACAATAAAAGCCCGTGCCTATCATCATCAGTCACTCACAAGCAGAATTCACAAAACTACACAGTGGTACACACATGTAGGCTTTACACACACACTCGCTCTCACACACACACACGCACACACATAGGAATTGAACATGAGAGTAAACATACCTGTAGCTGGAAATAGAGTACCAGAAAATGTAAACACCTAAGTGCGAGAGAGAGAAAAAAGGGAGGAGGGGAGTGAATCACAGGCAATTACATGAAGCATAAACGCAGCCTACCTGGATGACAGCAATGCGCAAATATGAAGCTTTTGGCGACTTCTATTGGTAAGAATGCATGTTTTTGTGCAAAGGCAAACGGAGAGATGTGGAACACTTACAGGTATATGAACCTTGAAGGCAGGGGAGACATCTTGACTTGCCGAAATACACCTGAAATACACCTGTTTCCACAGATTTAGAGCCCAAAGGAAAGGTCGGTGGAATCCCCCCCCCTCTCTCTCCAGCGCGTCTTTTACGCACACAACTCCGGGGGTAAGCAGTTTGAATCCCAGTGTAATGATAGATCACTGGAGAGCAACAAAGTCACGGAGTGCAACATTAGGTGCTTCCTTGTTGGGGGGTGAAAATTATCCAAGAGATGTAATTTGTTTTTAAACTCCCCCTCTTCTCAGACTCCTCCGCCACACCGGAATCCCGTAGTCTCCGTAAATCGGTGCCAAGCGTGAAAATTCAATATTCGACCCCGCAAGAAAAAATCGCCTTTCTCAAAAAAAAAATCCCTTAAGAGTTTGCGCACCTCTTGTTTCCCCCAGTCCCAATCCTGCTGCTCCAAAGATCACAGGCTCCTCAGCTCCGTCCGTACCTGCGGGGGATATCTACACCTTGCATGGGTCATTTTATTCTACCAAGTGCTGCGGTGAAGGAAAAAGCAGTGGAGAAAAAATGCCGTTCAACCAACAAGCCAACCAACTCAGGAAAAGTGAGCAAAAAAAACAAACTTATCCAGACATACAAAAGTTTTTTTTTTTTAAAGTGGTGTAAAATCGCAGCAGCAGCAGCAGCAGATCCTTGGAGAGGTAATGGGGGCTGATGGCGCAGCAGTGCCTGTCAGTGGTGTTTGTGCGTCTGCGGCTGCAGATTTGGGCACGGTGAGGCTTTTTTGTTGTTGGTGGGTGGAAACATGTCAGCGGTTTGCACCTGATAGGGTAATCTTGGAGAGACCATCAGTTTCGAGAGGGTTTTTTCCTGTCGGTGGGCAAAAGGACTCTGCGCAGAGGAGAGGTAAAACGCAAAAAAGGAGCAGGACAGCTATTTTATTTGTGTGTGTATGATTTATTTGTCTACTAGATTTAGAAACGGTTTAATTGTTATTCGGATGTGGAGGATAAAAACAACTTGTGTTAAAAGGATTTCCACCCTCATGAAAGCTCGGACCGATGAGAACGAATTCTATTTTTTTCATTTTATTTTTCTGTTAAATGAGACTTTTGACCATTTAGTGTAGTTGTCATGTATATCTTTTTTTATTTTTACTCGTATTATTATTCCTGTTCATATCCTAGCCACTGATAAACTGAGTATCCTACACCAACAGAATCAGCGTTCCTCTGGCTTCTCCCTTATTTGTGTTTTTTGAACCGGTGGCTGCTGCTGTTTTGTGGATTCGGCCCGGCTCTCCCAGACAGCATTGAAATGCAGGTTGTTGTCGACCTCGATTTTTTCAATAATGTGCTATAACTTATCCCGCATTTAAATGAAAGAGAGGTGTGAATGTGTTTACGAGCGCCTCTGAACTCGCAGTAAAGTGAGCCCACATCCCTCCTGCCATTTAAAAAAAACCCTTTGTGGTTCGTCTTTATTGTCCCATTAAAACAGGGTCCGCGGCATTCCTGCCCTATTGATATTCAAAATGATCAGATACATAACTTCCCATGTTGGGGATTTCAATGGGCCACATGCAGAGATGCAGTGGGAAATAGAAAGGTGGCTAAACTGTGACCTTTAATCCGTGCTGATCATAAGGAAAACAACCAAAAATCAATTATATTCTCATTCATTTCTTCTTTTTTTTAAAATTAAAGATACTTCTTACTGTGACGTGTACATGGATTTACATCATAAAGGTTTGTGTCAGAATAAAAGGGAGGGTAAACTATTCTGCAGATAAAAAGCAGTTTTTTTGGTTTCATCCTCCACTGCATCCCTGGCTGTCAGCCACAGTTTCACAATCCCTGAAACAAAAGTGAGCTCTAATGTAGGCCCTCGTGGCATAATGTCATTTAATGTTGGATTAACTCACTCCAGTTGTCTCCCTTCAGCAAAAACAAATTCAGAGCAAATAGTAATTACCAAAATAGATATGTTTACGAGCATGTTTATAAGTATACAACACTTGTCTTGTCGTCTATTTGATCAAATGAGGCTCACGTTTGCCGCAGCTTACATCCAATAAACTATAAAGATGTGCTTGGATGTCCAAAATGAGGGAGCCTGAAAACTGATTAAAAGCGGTGGAATGATAAACAGCAATTACCCAGCTGACTGTGATAGAGCCAATGTTGTAAAGTCACTCATCGCCCCCTAAGCACATGTTTGTGACAATCTTCTCAGAGCGTGACTGTAAATCCACAACTGTGGTGAGAAAAGAGAGAGCAGCGGGCTCGGATGTGGCCACCTGCGATCCAAAACAAGCAGGGACGGGGTCTTGTGCACACGGCACCAGCGCAGGACTCTTTTTTTTTTTTTAGTGACTGGTAACATCGAGTGTGGGAAATTAAAACCAGCCACCAAGTAAAGCTTTGGCTGGGGCCGGTGTGTTTGTCTGCTCTACCTGTCACGCTGGCAGCTGTCCAACTAGGATTTGGAGGTCCAGTTCTGTTCTAAAAATCAAGTTGGCAGGTAAAGTAATGAGGGTGGCAGAAGTCACTGCAGTTGGTGGACAGAAATGTAGTTTCCTGCTCGACTTGCGTCTAGTTCCAAGCAGCTACAAGCGACTACAAGCAACTAAATTCACCTTGAAATGAGTTGTACTGGGTATACTGTCTGTCACATGTCTGGCACTCTCCTTTTGCATTATCTGTAAGGTCATGTCACTGTGCCGCGTGTTTGCCAATGTTATTTTTTAAGCTGCCGGTGGGTTTCCGCACCAATAGCACCGAGACAAATTCCCATGCATTTGGTGCATGTGGGGAATAAAATGATTCTGATTGTAAAAGGAAGGTGATGGGGCCACAAACTAGACGCCACAGGTTTCAAGGAAAGGACTTCCTTCTATAGATTGTGGGTAGCGACTCCCCAGCAAAGTCATTTTTCCCATATTCAGTCATAAGGGCTGGAGCACCTAAAGCATTTGGAAACTATTCGAAACAATTAAAAACTTGCATGGTGGACAGCCTGCATCGACCGCATGACGGCTGCTGTTGGTCGAGCATGACAAGGGTGAGCATTATGAATGGGGAGAGCTGTTTCACAGTCCAGTTTCTGAGGAGATGGGGTGGGGGGGTGGGGGGGCAGCCACTCAAGAATTGGGATAAGGTTACCCACAGAGATTAGCCGACAAGAGCGAAGGAGTGAGAAAAACAAGCACGCAAGCTAAAGGTCTTAGTTTACCTGGCTTGCTGTCTTTGGCAGCCAACGAACGCGCTTTGAAACCCTTTTTCTACCGCCGCTGTTGTCAATTCTGCTTCAGTTTGGTTGATGAGAACAAACTGAACTTAAAATACACCGAGACCCGAGCGAGGTGGCGAATGATGTTATTCGGACGACGCCCGGACCCTTTTCAAGCCTTTGAATTTTGAACCTCGCTGCGTCCGTGCAGTTATGCGTGTCTGTCTGCGGCGATGGGACTGTGGGAATGTCACCGAGGATATCTCATTGAAGTTGGAGAAGAAGGCGTCCGAGGGCGGGCGGGCGGGCGGGCGGGCGGGCGCTCGGCGGGTTCAAAGGGCCCTAGCAGGCATTTAAGGCTTGACAAAAGAACTTGGCAGATCAGTAAGTGAAGCCCAATGTACTACATTAGTGTCAGGACCCCCTCCGTGTCCCTCCCACTTTGCACTTTCATCTCTGACACGGACATATCGACTTAAAGGAAAGGAGGGGTTCCAGGGCAGGGAAGGAGGGGTGTTTGGGGGGTGTAAGGGGTGGTAGGGGTGGGAGTGGGGGGGGGTGTATGTGTCCCATTGAATTCCCAAGGTGAGGGGATGGTTGCAGAGTGACCACTGACTCATATAAGCCACCCAGAAGCTTTTTTTTTTTCAAACTAAAAGTCACAGGCCAACGAGCACGTGAAGGGCCAAACGGGACGGCCCTCTTCCTCTCATCTCGCTGAAATCAGCCTCACCCCATTAGTATATGGTGACCCCCCCCTCCCACACACACAAACACACACACCTCTCCCTTTTCACACTCGTCGGCTATGCCCTCCTCCAGGCTACCGAAGTCCCTCGGCTAACATGGGTTACATGGGGGCCCGGGTCGCAACGGGGTCGTGACACCTTGACATTGCGGAGGGTGACAGAGAGAGGAGCCAGAGGAGAGCAAAGCCAGCTAGCTACCTCGGAGGCCTTTCAAGTATCACCTGAAGGTGGGTGTGTGTGTGTGTGGTGGGGGGGGGGGGGTGTGTAGCGGGAAGTGTTTTAGTAATTTGTCCCCCGTCACACGTTGTTTGCATGGAGTCATTAAGGGCCATTTAGGTTTTGCCTTGAAGGGAAGGGGCCAGAGAATGTGGGTGTGGGTGCTCTCGGGGAGCGAGGCCGTGGGAGTGAAGGGTGAAAATTAAAGCGTCGCTCTTCAACAAATCATCTCGGAGCGCCGCAGGTACACGCCGAACGTATTAACGCTTCCATTAACTTCAGTCGCCTGTTTGACGCTAATGATGATTTGCTCCCTTTCAGCTTCAACCGGTTTTTAAGTTTACGTCCAAAAACATAAACAAAAAGTAAACGGGGGTCTGTTGTCGCTAGTTGCTAACACATGCAACAACTTCCAAACACCTCGACAAACTATTCCTGCTCGGGACGAATTCTTCGGCCATTACTCAGAACAAAAAAAACCTGCCAAAAAGTGTCACGATGCTACGATTGAAAAACAATCAACTTTTTGGCCCGCGCCTGACAGATAAATGTCTACTCCCTTGGACAAGCAGAGGTAATCACAGAGCCTCATTTCTGTTCTCAGAGCGAACAATATGAGTTATGTGTTAATGACATAATAAGCCTTCAGAGCTGGGTGGACTGGTGGTGAAAGTTTTGGGAAGTAAAATGATGTAAGTGTTTTTTTGTCAGCTCTTTAATTTTTTTTTTTCTTCCTCCCCCGAATTGAACGACCCCATAATTGTTTGTTGGATGGCCACAATTACCAAATTAAGGGGCTGGTTGTTTGTAATGTGGCATAAAATTGCAGCGAGACTCACAAACCGGCCAGACGGCTTCACTCATTCATAGAAAATGTGTGATTTTTTGATCATTGTAAAATTACATAGCCACAGCTGTATACACAACCTCATATCTTAATACATGTTAGAAGAATAACGCTTTACAGACGTCATGAACCCCGTAGTAAATGAAAAGTCGCCTTGAAAACAGCTTTGAAAAGGTGATGCTCTGGAATCAAAGGATGCAGCGGCCCACCAAGCTCGTGACCTGGACGTTGATTTGAAGTCATTACCTCCATGTTAGGGGTGAGAAGTATTAAGTGGGTGTTCAAAGGCGTAACCTGTCAGGGAAATGTTTGATTATCGCACTGCACTGAGAGGCACTTCCTCAGGTGCAACCGGTCGCAGTTTCCTTATCACGGCAACAGTTTATCTTGTGTCATTTTTATCAGCCTCAGAAAAGTTTTAATATATATTTTGTAATTTATGTTTGGTGCGTGATTACACAATAAGTGCCAAAGCCCATGAGAACACTTGGAAAACTCAAAACTTGTTATGTAATTTAAAATCAAATTATCACAAATATATTAAAGCTGCGCTAGGCAACTTCACATGCTGGCGGCTCCAAATGGCGGTGAGAGGAAACTGTCGGAAAACTTTGAACTTCGATACCCAGAAATGCTGCAATCCTGTAAGACGCCAGTAAACTGCACAACTTCATACCAAAGGAAACCAAAGATCCAACGTTGGCGAGTCTGGCTTTCTCTGCATGGATCGCTCACTCGTTGCTGTTTAGGAGAAGCTGTTTGTGCTGAAGTTTTGATTCATCGCTTCCTGTGGATGGCAGAAGTGAACACAGCCAACACCAGAATTTAATTTAGGCGAATAGGGCGAATCTACCGAGTCTCGATTAGCTTGGATGGGAAGTTCGTCTCTGTTGCAGCACCACTTTGTGATTCAGGCTGAGTAGACGGTGTATTTTTCTATTAAAATCTTGCCTAGTGTAGCTCAAAGCCGAGGGCCAATGAGGGGGCTTAGTTTATTATCATCTTTTTAGGTGAAAATTAGAACAAGTTCCAGCTTTGTAGCTTGGCTAGATAGAAACAACCAATTCCCAGTGCAAAGCTAAACCTACAATGCCTAATGATCGAAAGCTTAACAATAAATTGCATTACAGTGCAGCTGCTCCACAGAGGTCCTCTTTTTTTTCAGCCACTAGAAGTCCAACAGCAGTTGGAGTGGAGTCCCTCCTTGTGCTGCAGTAAGCTAGCCTCAACCTGCAGTTCCACTCAACCTAATGGCTGAGCCCAATCCAGTCCCCTGTCTAGCACCTCTTCAGAGGCCGCTTGCCCCTTTGTTCTGACAATACACAAACGACCATTCAAATGGAGGGACTCTGTAATCAGTGAAATACTAGCCTCTGGGCTTTGTAGAATAGAAAAAAAAGGGAGGGAGAGAGAGAGAGAGAGAGCAACATAGAGAGAGAGAGAGAGAGAGAGAGAAAATCCATCCATGACCAATCAACTCTAACTACCTGTCTGGCTTTTTAGCTGCAGATGTTATTTGAAAAAGAGAGGAAAAATGTGCCCGTTCCAGATGTAAGATGTACAAAGAGAAGGCAGGCTGGTACCTCCACCCACCGAGGAGAAGGCCGGACCCTTCCACACCCATCCAGCTTTGATATGGTTGATGTTGTTTTTGCGCTTGTCTACGTAGTTCCTTCAACGAAATATGCAAAGCATGGCATCACTTTCTGCTGTTTTTTCAGAGCGTGAAAGATAAAGAGCATGGTGAGATCTCACTGGAACATTCGGCGTACAACCACTACCTGGAAATACTGGATCTATGTATGCAAGTATTATGAATGGTTTTGTTATGGTCTTATAGAGCATGGCTTCCCAAACCTTTTCATATAGACCAAGGACCCTTTTTCATGAGATTTTGTCCTAAGGATCGTCATCCAAGAAGTTTTTTGTTGCTTGATATATGATAGAGTCTATTGACTGGCATATAACCGCACGCTGAGAGGGCTTTATATAAATTAACACAACTGTCGGTTGTAGGTGAAGAGGCAACAATAGAGACAGTGAAACCTAAGAAGAAAATAGACACCTTCTTCTAATGAGGGAAATAACAGTGACATTGAACTATAACTCATTTTTCAGAAGACCCTGTGGAACCCCTCAGGGACCCCTGCTGGGCTCAAAACTAGTTTGTTTATTGGGCAGAGTTTTGGTAGAGATTAGTCCCTGTAACTTTAGTTCATCACGATGGACTCGTCTGCTTTTTGCTGTAATTTCCCTTCCCAAACCAGTTAACAACACATGAAGAAATAGCTGAATATGAGCGTCAGTTCTGATTTGACTTCATTTTGTTATGCTAGTCTTGTGTCCATGAGGAACTGCCCATCTCCTTATACTGCTTATACCCACAACCCCTTGCATTCTGGGGTTGTTTCCTGTACTTCTCTTCCCTAACAAACGCACCACAGATCACTTGGAAGAGGAAAGCCGTCGAATGGCATTTTTCTCCTCCTTTTCAAAATGACCCGAACTGAATGAGTGAACGTTGCAGAGTTCAAATAAACAACTACAAACGTGCTTGGTGTGAACGCGCCCTTAGTAGCCGCGGTGGTAAACAAACCCTTAACGCCGGCAGTGTTAATGCCTTGCTCAACCCATTGAGCTACACAGGAACAAGAAAGCCAGAGCAGTGATTGGTTTGTGATGAGGAGATTATCACTTTGCAGGATATTTGATAGAGGGCTGATTTTGGGGGCGGAGGCGTGGCGTATAGTTGGGTGGGGTGCGGGCTGGAGAGGTTGGGTGGGAGGTGTGCTTGATGGTGTCGATGCGTGTCTCTACGTCACAACTGGTGGAATAAATAAGTAAAATGGAAACACAAAGAAAAAAGAAAAGCAAGGAGCAAGAGAGAAACCACAGATGAATGGAAACGGAATAAGTAAATCAATAAAAACAGTAACTGGTAGTTAACATAACATACTGTTGGTTAAAGTACGTTGAGGTTCAAGAAGTGCATGAACTCACCCCAAACAATGAGTGAAGGTGTTTCGCATTGCCAGTTATAAGTCATTCCTCCTCCACACTCCTTTGGTAAGAGCCGTTTTTAGTTTTGAATCATATTTGCCCTGTAGCCCTGCATATTGTCTCCTACCTGGGCAGGGGAGGACACCTACTGTAGTGGGGGCCGTTCACCAAAGGTCCATTTAGAAGACAAATTCTCTATCATTGTTTTATGAGTGTGCAGTTTGCATGGACAGGGACGTTTTTCCTGTTGTCAGTGAGTTTTTTTTTTATGTCTGCTTCAAAGGGTATATGTTACATCCACACGAGTGCAAGACTGTAGGCTGGACGTTAGAGAGATATGTGCACATTTTCTTTTTCTCATTTGAACAACCTACAATAATGATGAAAAATCACATCACAGTTTTTCTCAAAGGCGTTTTTTTTTTTTTTTGTCTTATCTGTCGTTTGTTGCTCTGTAAAACATTATGTGACAAAACCGTTTGTTAAAGTCGCTTCGTGAACACTTCCATCCTTTCCCTCCTTTTTCTGTCTCCTGCAGATATCCAGACGATACACAGAGCCAATCACAATGGCAGATAGAGAAAGGCAACCTATCATAGTGGTTGTCACACACCATTTTGCTGCAAATGGGTTCATTCGTCTTGATGAAAGCTTACAGAGAAGATGCTAGTGGAGCGGGAGAGTGGTTTAGTTGGGCTTTTGAGTGCTGCCCCACCCCACACACCCCCACCCCCTCCACCCTGTTAAGTGAGACAACATGTGAGGCGTATAACTGCCTCGCAGACCTCGGGGGCTACAGTCATTAGAGATATCATATTTTTTGAAGTGTTGGGGGCTGACAAATTGCCCTGTCGAACCCCGTTGGATTGACTGAGGCATGTTTGTCAAATATCTAGTAAACCTGCTGCCTGAGGCTGTCGGACAGATCTCGGAGAAAAGAGTGCAAGGGAATTTGTACACCTTATCCCCCGTGATGTAGTGATAAATGAAGAGGTAGGTTAACCAGTTTGTTATCGCCAGAAGAGCAACCACCAATATAAAGAAAGATTTTCAGAAGAGTATTCAGTTGTTATGCTTTACAGAAAATTCTTTTCATGGACGTTACCTCTGTAATAATGTGTACCCAGATATGATACAGAGGGCTTTCAGGTGACATAACACCGCCTCTGGCAGCCATATTGGCCAACAGTGTGAACAGCCGGTTGCTTTTCTAAACGTACAACTTGGTCATCTCAACAAAGTTGAACAGACACAGTTTATTTCTGTGCTGTTTCTGACTGGGAACTGATACAGCTGACTGACTTTGTGTTTAGACGTCAGCTAGCTAACATAGCATCTGATCAGCTAACCGTCACTGTCCAGTTGTTAACACATCTGATTAGCACACTAGCTAACGTAGCGAGTGGAAAAATATGTTACACCAAAAATGTAGATGTAGTCTCTATGGTTACGTTATTATTTTAGTGGTGGTTGGAGTCAAAGGTGCTTATGACGTGGGGAAAAGAAAAGAAAGAGTTCAAAGAAAAAAACGAAATACCCCTGCAAGTTTTAGTCGTCATGGAAGGATAACCTTTTACAAGAAATGAAAAGGTGCAGATGCAGTTTTTGTACCAAACTCTACAGCTTTGTAATAGAACATACCACGAGATAGCAGTACTGAGTAGGATGGAAATACATGGAATAAGTTATGAAGCTTATGAGTATTACCAAAGTTCCTGTACAAAGACGTGTGCAGTTGTGCAAACTTGTGCAAACCACTCAATTAGTACACATTGCAATCTATACTTCCCTTAAAGTCAATTCACTCACCAAGAGCTCAGTTATTAGCCTCAGAAAAAAACGTCATACAGGAGTTTCTCGTTTGGAGGAACCTCATGCTGAGCACAGTTAGACATTTCTCCAAGTTACCTGTCCTCTATGATTTCGGTCATCATGGGCTTTCGTGACGGGGTCATTTTGTGTCCGAAATGTACAAACATTAGATTGCGCCACATGGCAACTCACTGGAACTTTCTTGGGATGCCATATTGTCCTCTGAAAAAATCCGAGCCACATATTGCCATTGCTACCCCTGATGCTAACCTCTCTATGTCAGGCCTTCAGTGGACCATTAGACTCTAACCAGCTGACTGACTTCTTAGAAAGTTCAAAAGCTCAATAGGTTTGCGGAGCTCCTTCCCAGGTATGAAATTCAAGGCACTGTAATGCTCCCTGCCAACATTTAGTTTAAAGGCTATTAGAAAACGAAGGGCTCTTTTCCAAAACCTTAGAGAGGTATAATAATCTAACATGTGGAAGGTGAGTCCCCTTCCACTACGCCCCGGCCCTAAAACTCCCCCAGATCTGAGTAAACTTTCCCAAACGCCTCTCCTCTCCGTTAGGGAAAAAAGAGTTTGTGGGCAGAGGAATGCAGCTCACATCTTTGCCATAGCCAGCCGTAGAGGTAATGCGCTCGCGTGTTGGCGCTTGTCGAGGTGAGCGCACCTCCCTCTTCTGTATTAATAACCGTGTGTCCTATTGCCGTACCAACTGGGCTGTGTTTTACTGGGCCAAGGTTTGCTTACGGGAAGATAGATGATGAACTCCCCCACCTCTTCCTCTAATTTAGACAATTACTTCCCCCGATGTCTGTTTCGCCGAGCTGTTCCCAATCCTTGAATGAACAACCCTCGTACACCCCCTCCACCACCCCCCCCCAGCCATTCCCAGAGCAGCCTGGGACAAAGTCAGCAAAATAGAAAGAATAAGAGATTGAAAATAAAATGTGACATTTTACTCGGTCCCATGGAGGTCGACATTTAGAGTGTGAATGGAAGACTCACAAATAGCTCTATTCACATAATTCATAGTTAGTTACATAGAGTTCACAAATCCAGACGAGAAACGATGATCTGCCTACTCTTAAGTCTTTTATTGTGAAGAGAAATGTTTACATAAGCGCATCGCCTGTGACAATTGACACACACATTCAAGGAATTGTTATTAAGATACAGTCAACTGTCAAAATCGTGGCCGTGAAAGAGAAAATCACTGATGATGACAATGATGGCTTCCTTTCCGTCTAATATAAACATACCAGCGTGATCACTTTATCCCCCCTGGGCAAAGTCATTGTTCCAGTTCCATTTTGAAAGCTCTCCCTGAATGCTTGAAATGTTCCCTTGATATTTTTCCCCCTGCTCGTTTATTTGCCTGTATCCAGGTGATGTGCCAACCTGTCACGTCAAGCGCAGACGCTCTTATTTCCTCAAAGCAAAGGTCAAAACAATCGTCATGGGAGGGAAGCGGGGGGCGGAGGACAGGCCACACTTAGTAGGTTTAGTTTGATATGTTAACTACAAACTACCATAGGAACAGATTTGTGTACTCATCAAATCTGCCTGTCAATGAGATTTCCACCTCCTGGCAGGTTCAACTTAAAGCTGCACTGGAAGATTTGAATGTAAAAATAAATCCATCTTATCAACCTAAAACACAAACTGGGTCCGCAACAGAGACGACTGGCCCAAAAAGAGCTTGTAGATTTGGCATATTTGCACAAATTCATTTCAATGTTGGGTACGGTCAATGATGGGTGACAAATCAAAATTTAACAGTGAAACACAAAACTTTCTCCTGAACAGCAGCGAGGAAGAGCGCGTCCAGAGAACTGGACTCACCATCCAGTTTTCTCCACCACCTCCACCCCTACCAGCCACTAAGAAGAAGAGATGTAGTTTGGAGGAGTGTGCAGTTACATGATTTCTGGGTAATAAAGTCCTTCAAATGTACAACAAACAGTTATCTCTAGCTGCCACTTGGGGCCGCCAAAGGGCAAAGTTGCCTAGTGCAGCTTTAAAAAGGAAGTGTCATTTTCAACACGTCTGTGTGTCGAGTTTGGGACAGCAAACCTTGTGTTACTGTCCAACCCAACACATTAATAACAACACATATTAACAGATGTGTTACCAACACGCCATAACACACGTCACGTCAAGACAAAGCATGTCTCCAGAGATGAGCCTACCTAGTTCTAGCTTCCACCTAGATCCTTCCTAGATCTAGCTAGTTCACAACACAAACACAAAACAACATTTCTTTCTTTTAATTTCCTCAGTTAAAAGTACTGCTACTTCAGTTATAACAGGTAAAGTCTACAATGATAGTTTAACTGTCAATACCAGATCTCATTGTACTTACTATATTTTACTATTTCTCATGTCTTAGAATAATACTTCAGTAAAAGCTGGAGTTAACACTAATAAAATGCTCTCAAAAGTTGCATTCCTCTAAAGTGTACTCAAGCACAATGATTGGAGTAGTTGTAACTAGTTACCCTCCACCCCAGGCTGAGCTGTGGTGAGAAGTGTGATCTAGTCAGTGTGACGGTATTCAGCATTCCCTGAAGGTAGTTTAAAGAGCAGTGTGGGATGAGATTGCATAATCCCTGCCTCGGATCCATGGAAAATCATGCCTGATAAACCGACGCGTCCAAGGAGCTCGGAGAGACGTCTTGGCAGCAACTCGGATGATTGCATCACATGGAAATGTGTAGCTTAATTCATAATAGTTGATAAAAGTCATGTGAGCACAGGAACCAATGAGCTGCTCAAACACGACGTGACAGCAAAGCATTTCATCTTTGTCCTGAAGCCGATCTCTTAAGCGACCGTCCGTCTCGACTGTCTTTCATCCATTCAGGTTTCAATCACTCAGTCCAATGAACTCGATTCGAAATGGTACCTCAACATATGTTTCTGCCACCTCTGGCCAATACCGAAATTTATCATTTTGGATTGAAACTGACCCTACAACACGGTGCAGCTAAATAATAAAAGGTTGTCATGGGTGGAAGTGGAAGGAAATTCACAAGTGCTGAGAAACAAAGTCAGGGAAAGTCAGTGAACGTCACCAGAGCCAGATCACCTGCCCAGCCCTCACCTACTGCACTGGCCTGTTGAGTTTGTTGGTGAAGAGAAGAGACGGTCTGTACAGAAACCCCTTCTCACACACCTAAAGTGTTGATTCATCCTTTGTTTATACACTTTATACAGTTGTAATAGACGGTAGAAACTAGTTTGCACTCGCAGGGGGAAGATCATGTGTAACAAGAATACTTTAGGTAACTCAGTAACTTTACTCTGAGTACATGTTCTGGTACTCTTTCCATTCCAGATGCACCATTGAGAGCGTTCTGTCTGGCTGCATCACATCATGGTACGGCAGCTGCTCCACCCAGGACAGCAAGGCCCTATGAAGGGTGGTGAAAACTGCCCAGACCATCACTGGCAGTGTGCTTCCCACCCTCGACAATATCCACCTCACCTGATGCCTGAGAAAGGCTCAGAAAAACACCAAAGACCCCAGCCACCCAGCTAACACACTTCACCCTGCTACCGTCTGGTAGACGTACAGGAGCAGACAGTCACTGGCTTCTATACAGGCCATCAGGCTACTGAACTGTTGACCCACAACCTCATACCCACGTCACTTTACGTCCAGTGCACATGCACTTATATACCTGTACATCTGTATATATGCATCTCTAAGATTATTTACAACTGTTGTCAATCCTGCTGCTATTTCATACATTTTTTTATTCCTATCTATTTTAGTTTATCCGCCCTTTATTGTCTTATTGTTATTTTGTTTGTTTTGTTATGTTATTATGTTATGTTATATATAGATGTGTGATTTACAGTACCTACCCGTGCCTTGTCCTAAACATTTCATTGTCCAGTATGAATGTAAGTGATACTGTACATAAAAGACTTGAACTTTGTAACATTTTGTATTTCAGTCCGCCTTGATCCTTTTCATTTTTGCCGTGTGTCGGTTGTCAAATAAGTATCACGTTTAAAAAAAAAAAAGTCTTTCAGGAATTTTGAAAGAGCTGTTCAGAGGTTTTGGGGGAGGCGGGGGAGATCGGGAGGTGGATGATTTCAACCAACGCAATTACTGTGACTTGAACAATACATCAGTTGAATGTGCAGGTAAAGATGTATCCGCCCTTTGAACTCACGAAGTATTTTCTTCAAAACAAATGATATGTTATCATATATGTCATATCAATATATGTTATCATGTCGGGCCTGCAGCAATGTGTCCCTGCAAACTTCAAAACTGAAATTAATCTGACATCCCTGGAGCTGCTTTCCTATTCAATAAAATGCTCAAAACTTTTCAAATCTCTATAATATGGAAAGAAAGAAAAAACACAGACAATTCATTTTACTGTGCAGACATTTTTTTTTTGTTTAATCCCAGAACAAATACAGGAAACACAACCTACTATTATAGTTAGACCTTTCTGAGTTAGTGGGCTAAACTAAATACCTTTTCAAAGGAAATACAACAAGATGACAGGACAAAGGATTTAATGTGGATTCTCAGATGGGTCAACACCCCTGCATCAGATGTTTCAGGATCTTAATAAGGCAGATGGAAGTACAAGCTGGTTTTATTCAGCACAGACTGCCTGTCCTGTGTTTTCCTTGTCAAACACACACTCATTCAGAGGCACAAACACACACACACACACTTTCTCAAACACACACACGTGAAATAGCTCCTTCTCAGTTGGAGACGTCCATGACTGAGCACAGACCGTCATGAACTTTCGCCATGACTCAAGTGTCCTGTCCCATATCAGGTGACCGGTTGAGAAAGGGTGACATTTCCCTAATAGCTCTGATGTCACATGTACCCCCCCCCTCCTCCCCCCATGGTCCTGTGTGGCTCAATGGGTAGAGCATGGCACTAAGACTACCAGGGTTATGGGTTTCATTACCTGTGTGTCTTAAGGAGTAGAGCGTGGTGGAAAGGTTGACTTGGTTGCATTTTTTCGTGTTTGGTCCGTTGAGGTTCACACAGCCCAATCACAAGCCACCCAAAAGTCACATGGACTCCCAAGTAGCTTGTTCATTGGACAGAGTTTTAGTAACCTGTCATCCCACCAGGTTGGAGATTTTGGCGGCAAAACAAACCTATTCTAGACCCTGTAACTGTATCTAAGCATGAACACATGAAGAAATATCGCAATGTGAGCATCGGTCCAGACTGCGGTTTGCCCTCGCGTCATTTTGTTACGCTAGTCTTTCCAAGCACGAGGAACTGCTGACTATCAGATGTCAACATCCATCTAATTATACCCATAATCCCTTGCATTTTGGGGTCATTTCCTGTAGTTGGTCGGGATGACGTTCTCGCTCCTAATGAACCTCACCGCAGCTCGCTTGGAAGAGGACTGAGGTGCTTTTTCGGGCGTTTCGGACGGTTATTTGGTGCCACCCAGTGTTTGAATAGCGTCATTCTCACCTGCCCAAACAAACCGAACTAAAGGAGTCAACACTCCAGAGTTTGAATAAACCTGCCCTAAACATGCTTGGTGTGAAGGCGCCCTAAGAGTATGGCACTGTCCAATATCCATGACCATGATTTTACTATGTAAAATGCACTTTAAGGAGATTTCTCTGCCCAGCTACCTCCTTCCCTCTGTCCATCACCCATCCCAGGTACCCATGTCCTAACTCACTTACTCTACAAGGCACTTTTGCTTTTACATCATTATGTTGACCAGATGTTCTTCACCAGTTTCTCCCCAACATCTAACATCTCCCAATTGGTAGTCTCTTCGATCCGAAGTGCCTTACAGACCCATGAGTGCATACATCGTAATATATGTGGCTCCAGTGGGAATCCAACCTATCCCCATTGAGCTACACAGGGCAACTTCTAGGCCTATCTCTGTGTGTGTGTGTGTGTGTGTGTGTGTGTGTGTGTGTGTCTGTCTGTATCTCCAGGCTGATTTAGTCAAACCCTGGCCTGGAATTCAAGTCAACCACAAAGGGGGGATTTCCACGTGCCTCTCAGTCGTCTGTTTGGAACATAAAACTGTGCGTCATCCCGCCGCTGCATCCGCCAGTGCGCCTCACTTCCTATTGGCTACAGGGCAAAACTCTTCTGGCAGTGAAGTAATGCCTGACTCACACTTCAGGTAAAGACTAATCAAGACATATCGTTAGGAAGTCTCGCTTTGAACATCACATTACTGCCACCCAGTGGAGGCAACAAAGAGGGATGGCTATTAGAATTAAAGAAAAATACGAGTATTCTTGCAGAGATTGAATGATGAAATGATGAAAGCTACAATCCCTCCTTCCTTCGGTCTTTAACAACCAGAAGTCAACTGACTGCAGGTTGTGAACATAACTAGTATAGTTTCTGTGTGGCAACGTGTCCGATTTTACTACTTTAAGTCTAATAATTTACACCAGCTTGACATTAATAGTTTGCTATAGGTGAAAATACGACATAACTACCCTCTGAGAAGCAATTAACACCTTTCACAAGGTGAAAGTAAGGAATATGTGACTCAAAGCCAGTTGGGACTCACTTTATTCAGGTAAATGTTACAGGTAGCTAAAAAAGAAAACAAAAGTCCAAAAAATTCTGCATCTGTCAACAAATCATGAATGGATATCCACCATCAGCAGTCATGCATGAAGAAATCAAGAAACTTTGACAAAAGTTACAAACTTTTTTCCCGACATTATCCTGATGAACTCCACAAAACCTCCATTCCCTTTTACACCATGACGCGACAATACAGATCTTTTGTACCAAGATCTTCATCTACCGACAGCAATAAAGGTTTATATCACAATAAAACATATTGTGATAAACAATCATCCCTCAGTTTATTACTTCTTTTGTTGTCTTTCATTAATAATGGACATTTCAGGTACTTTGGGACACAGACACAAGGCAACTATATGGATACAAAATACAAAGCTGGGGCATTCTGGGTAATTACCATGTATAATTAATCTCAAAACAACTTTATCAAAGACTATCTAAGACTCTGTAGTGTCAGTAGTTGCAATACTTGATTTCTTTTATCTTTTGGATTTAACAAAGTAAACACACAACTATACATCCTCGCTCTAAATTACAGTTAACAGTAATAATAAATGGGACCAAATAAAACCTGCCTGCCACCCAACAATAGTGAAATGAGTGTGATCCATCAGTCAATTTGAGGCAACGCAATTTCATTTCATGCAAACCACAAACAAAAAAACGACATACATCAGGTTATCAACACAGATTACAATCTCTTTTAGTTGGACAATTTCAAGTATGGACTTCAAAATGATTCTATAAAAAAAAAAAAAGGTATGACTAGAGATTACATACAGCGATGTAAAAAAAAAAAAAAATCACATCAAGAAACAAACTAGCAAACAACAAACAAAGCTTTAAAAGCGTAACTGTCCAGAACATAAAACACTTCTATACGAAACATCAGCTCAATGACATTTCAAAATAAAATTCATGAAAACGGATCCAAGCTGCAAAACATGCTATTAGCAAGGGCGGATTTAGCATACACTTGAAAAATATAATTCGAAAGCTGCCGTAATGGTAAATACACGCAACAGGACTATTTACAGGAAAACATTCACCTTCATTCACATACTGATGTTTGTTATTGGGGAAGAATTCACAAAAATGAAAAAGACAGACCTTGAACTCTGATGAACGCTGTGAGTTCGCTCAACCAATTACCAACCCTGGGCTAAAAATATCATATTTGGATTAAAATATTTCACCAGGGCTGTTTAAAAACTTTAATTGGTTTGGGCAGCTGAATTTAGTTATTTCATTCATAGAAATCCATAACGCAACAGGTCATGTCCGACAAGCAATCTCAAAGCTCGAGGATGCGGTCCAATAGTAGTGATAATTGCCATAAAGCACAAGACAGCCATGCATTATTGGTTCCTACGCCAACTCAGTAACACTTTACTTGAAGTCATAAGGCATTATGAGGCCTCATAAGCACATTATAAGCACAAAAAGCTATTAAATTCAGAGCATTACATACAAACGGAATACTTTATGAAGCAACTGTATAGTTTTGGATGTTTTTCTGATTATATGTGTTGCAAGAATGGCTTATGGGCTTATAATCACAATGCACTTCAAGTAAAGTATTACCGCCAACTCTTATTGTAACCAGGGAGGTGGGTTAGCAACCTTTCTTGTTTTTTAAATTCTTACGTGTGCAGATTACTTTGAAGAAAACAGGACAACTGCATTGGTAAGTGTTTTATAAAAGCTATCAGTTATCATGGGTATCTGGCTGCACCTTGTACATCGTTCACCGCTGTACCCATCATCACGGTGATATACTCATTTTCCACAAGCAGTTTCAGTTAATCTCCAGTTAACGCGTCATGAATGGGCTTAGTCTTGACTGGAACTCTTCACTAAACGACTGAAATAAGAAATTAAACCCCTTTAACTAAACTATGTATTTGGAAAAAAAGATGAACCACATTAATGATACTCATCCTGAAATATTTTGACATTTGACGACAAATTCATGAAAGCTGAATCATATGGGACATTTCTTGTTTTCCCAACTTTTCAAGATGTGTAACTGTAGGAAGGCTGATATATGGATCTCATTGTTGTTTCTGTTGTCATTTAGTTTCTCCTATCCATTCCAGCTGTCTTTCCTTTGTCATATTGATTTTTTTCTGTTTCTTTCTGTTAGTTTTCAGGTGGTTTTATTGTTTTGCTTCCATGCTTTATCACTGATTCAAGGCTTATTGGACATTTCTTTACATTAAGTATATAATGGTTAGGCCGGACAAATTTATCGTACAAACATAATAATAATGCAGTTTGCAGTAATAAAAAAGTGCCACTGGCTGAACATCGTCGAACTATTCCCCGCTATTTGGAATAGGAATGACAAACTGTTATGCCTCTCCCTCACCCGGGGGAGTATTACTGAACAGAATATGACCAATATTAGAGAGATAGATAATAGTGTAATGATTATTGACTTCATATTTTATGATGCTTTTATGAAGTTATCCTGCAAAAAAAGGCAGTGAAATAAAAAACAGCAGGCAGTGGTGAAATGCCCAAACCCCGTGGGATACCGCGGTATTGCAGTAATTGTCTCAATCCTTGTGTAAAAGCAGAGGGATCATAAAACAGTCTTGTTCAAATTCACACAAAATGGGATTCTGATTCACCGCCGTTTACAGTAGAGCGATTTAAAGGCACATTCTGCAATATCTCCTATTGCATTATTAACTGGGAAACAATGCCTAAACTACATCACCCAATTTCAACGCTCAGTTCTTCTGATCACTCAGTCGTACTTAGCAGTGTAGACAGGACAAGGCTGAATAGGAAACCTCGCCGACTGTGCCTTTAAACTTCTTGCAGGATGTAAAACATACGAGCCATTAAACGTGTGTTACTTCTTCTCAACCTTCAGTGTTTGTACAAAGCTCCAGAGGTCCTTGACCACCTGAGGAAGGTAGGGAGATGGAGAGGGAAGCAGAGGGGAGGGGAGAGGGGGAACGGCAGAACGGGAGAATGAAAGAGGGAGACTAATTATAAAGCATCCAAATGATGTGCTATACAGCATGAGACACATGACTCACTTTTACTACAACATGCCTTGCCTGTGGGAACAGCGAGTTTAGATGGGGCTGTTGGGGTACGACGAGGGGTTGGGTGGGGGCAGCAGTACATACCAGAGTATATGACTAGGTGCTCCGGGTCTGACAGATCTCAGCCTTGGCTGATGAAACCAAAGCACTTCCACAGATGTTTCTACACACTGGGATCAACAGGCCCTCCCCGCCCCAACTCCACCCCCACTCCCTTCCTGATCCACCCGGGCCTTGCTCCGCTCTAAAGAGCTTTCACCTGCTCGCAACTGCACAGTTAACACTTTAACATTGAAACGCAACAGCTAATGCATGTTCACATGGTTTCAACCCGCCGAGCACTAGACGTCGTTTCAACGTCACGTCTACGCTTCAGCGCTCATAAAGCTCGGGATGTTTTTGGCTGTGTGTTTCCCAGTTTTAACCCAAGCAGCTGTACATGTCAGAAACAAGCACCAGAGAAGTCCATATGTACAAGATAATGCTTTCATTTTTGTACACGTCTACCAAACTGTCACTTTCATAAACCCTATGTCACCTAGATATATACAATTTAGACTAATCAACGTACAACTGCTCAGTGGGAAGCTAACGTCTGAAAACGAGACACTTTTAAAACCAACCAAATACAAAAGCATCCACGTGCTTCAATGTTGGGCGTGAATTTTATTTGGATACCACCATCCCACGATGCAGACACTATATACTTTATTTATTTAGTCGATTGTGATAATGTAAAAACAGTGTCTGCCTGATAAATTCATATTCCGTATAACAACTGCACAGGCACTGTTGTTTTTCTTCTAAAAAGGGCAGGTGGGGTATTAAGAAACGTTTTAAGTCCTGCATTGAGAAAAATCTCCTTTCGGGCTGGTCAAAGGCCTTGAATGCCAGAGAGACTGGTACCATCCACATACCTCCAGTCCCTTCATTAAGGCTACAAAAGACACACTTGTGAGAGAACGGACCTGTAAATCACTGGGAAAGAGTTTGTCTTGGCAGGTCTACTCCCATTCCATCTCTAAAGAGTCCGCTGACGCAAAATGAACATAATTCACGGTGTACTCGCTGTGCTGCTGCAGAGCAATTTGAGGCATAACTGGACAGTGTAAGGTGTAAGGACAGCACGAGGAACAATAGTGCATTCCTGGGTATCTATAATCGCAGTGAGGTATTAGCTCTTAAAGCTAAAAAGTAATGGTTGACATGAATGTGACCGTGGCTACCAACGCTTGGCACCTGGAATATTTCTAGAAACCTGACAGTAGGCTAGTAGCCGTGGCTGAATGTTTGTTCTCTACATCTCCGTATCTAACCGTACAAACACGACAGGAAACGGAAACTAATTGGACTCCAAAAAAAGCTAAATTGGCAGGTAGCATTCCTGGTTTGACTCGACAGACCGCGATTGGTTCATTGTCACTCATGCATGGCCCACGTCAACAGGTTTTCCTCTGTATACATCATATTCCAAAATGGAAAAGTGGCAACTGGCGCCCCTACTGGTTGTGATAAGAGCCCCCTACATTTTCCCATTTGAAAAATACAAAACAATAGTAGTTTTCCGACTGAAAGAACTATCCAGTACCTATTGGTACTTAGTTCCAGGAACTTGAACCTTTCCCACCGGGGGAACTAGCCCTGAAAGGTTCCTCTTGGATAGTTCCTGGAGCCAAAAAAAGTTCCTGCTAGCGAGGTAGTACTTTTTGGGGGTTGTGTAGCTAAATGACGTATGAAACCAAACTAAACTTCTTACTTGCATAATCTCCCCGGTACTTTGGTGCAGTGGGAAGGCAACCTCGAACTCTGAAACTGAACTGAAAAGGTTCCTGCTGAGAAGGTTCCTGCTCAAAAAGTACCCAAAAAGGTTCAGGTTCCTGCGGTCTTGACTGACCTGATTTTAGCTCTTGATGCCCCCAGTGCTTTGGTAAGAGTGCCATGGTAAAAATGACACATACCATTTAACAATTCGCACATACACATCAAAAGAGACAAAAGATTACTTACTTTTTTATCTGAGATTTTAAAAGCACTTTTCGCGAAATTTTCAAACTTCTGCTCTGTCTTCGGTAGTGGTTTTCCCTGATGAAAAACAGCATCACAGTATAAGATTAGCTATACAGCTGACATTACATTAAGGGAGGCAATTTATAAATGAGGGTGATCACTTTACCTCTTTGGCTGCTGATGACAACTTGGTCTTAATCTCGGTCAAAGAGGGAGATTTAGACGGGCCAGCCTTGGCCTTGTCTTTTCCTGGGGTCGGTGTCTGGAATTTAAAAAATATATTAGATTGATTGATCGATGGGACAAATAAAGGCAAGGATCAACAAATACACTATTCACTATATGAAGTATTTCTCACTGACACAACGTAATCCAATGAAACTCTTCCTGTTATCTTTTTATTATGCCATGTGCCTGTTTGAACTGAAAGTCTTTACAACCAGTAGTTCAGTTTCACAATTTCTGTCTAAAAAACCCCCCCCTTAAATTCCACTGGGATTTTGCCGATATCAAATTGCTAATTCCGACTGATTGGTGATGAATTGGTCTAGTGACCAATGGGCCAGTCTGGGACAGGATTTGCGCTACAGCCCTAATGTGACCTATTTAGTCTGGGGCTGTGGTAACAGGCTTGGCATGGGCAACCAGCTGGAAGGGGATAAAAGCATAAAATTCTACCCTAATTACACCACCTTTTTACAAATACATCGGGTACAAATTATCCTTTTATTGTTTCCAAGCAGGAGAGGGCAAGCCCAGACTCTCCGCTGAGCAATAGGGATTGTTTGTCAAGAGAAGCAAAAAAAAAAAAAGAAAAAAAGAAAAGTGTTTTGTTTTTCCAGTGGTGGCAAATCCTAACCACCGAAGCAGAGGAGAAAAGGGTCACCCTAACAGCTGCACTAGTACCGATGTCAAATGAAAATTACTTCCACAAGAAAGAATAACTTTCTGTTGTACGTGTTTATCAAGTGGCAGAGTTAAAAACCAACACTGTCATAAGCCGCTGGTCAAAAACACCTCTGAGATGCCGCTGTGTGGTGGCCCCATACACTTTTGACGTGTGAAGAGGCCCCCGTGTTTGCGTAGTTGATCCTGCTTTAAAAAAAATAAAATTAAAAAAAAGAGCGCTGTGAATACTGTACTAGCAGGACTACAGCTGTGTCCAGACCGGGGCAGCCGAGGCCCCCCAGAGGTCCTCAATTAGGAAGTGTCTGAATGTGACACAACAACAACACATGCACACACGCCATACGCCGTGGCTGCGTGTTACACAAGACACGGAGCTTGTCCCTACATGCAAGACCAGGCTGGAATCCAGTGAAATTGCAGGGTTTCATTGATAGCCAGAGACACATTTGGAACAGTGGAGGAGAGACTTCTAGAGGAACTTTTTACCAAGTGACTGAGAAAACAGCTCCGTTTTTGGCTTCTGTTCTGTTGATTAGCGGTTCTGCTTTAAAATCAAATATACTGTGGTTCTTTAGCTCAGTGGGTTTTAATGAAAGCATCCAACAAATGGCATGTGTTACTACAAATACAAAAACTGAGAGTTGCACCCCAATCTACACAATCCATGTCCATGATTGTCAAGGGGACTCTTTAACCATCTCCTCACCTTCATCTCCTTCTCCCCTTCATGACTGAAGTGGATTTAGTAGGTGAAATCAGTAAGGAATCACAGCTTTCACGTGTATATGAGTATCTTAAGCCTTTCAACTAAGTATGATGGTATTTCAAACTGGGTTAAGACTTGAAAACAGTCAAAAAAGGCTTGAAAAAAAAAAGTGCGGGGGAGAAAAAAAAATCTATTTTTATAGTTTGCAGAATTCAATCATCTGTCCCTGTCCCCAAGAGAACAGCATTTTATAGCACAGATCAAAAGGTTCAAAATGAAGAAAACCTTTCACGCACACACGCCCCAGTACAACAAAAAAAAGAGCACATATGCTGCTGGCTCCTGGCCAGGCAAATGCACTACGTATTTATTATTTAGGGGCGGCTCTCTACTTCCAAAGGACAGCTGTGGACCTGAAACAGCTGATAAACAGACAAAGCCAGCAAGCTTTTTCATCTGGGCCAGACGCTGATTACAGATGCCACGGGACATGGAACTTAATCACTAGCACGCTATCATTTGATGCAATCGCTCGTCTCCAATCCACTGCAAACACATGGTTGTGACACCTCGGCTCACCAAGTCTGTCCGGGTATGGTAATTGTCGCTTTGTTGGAATGAGAGCTTTAGGGGCCCATGTAAAGGGGATGGAAAAAAACACAGGTTGCTGATGAACTGACTTCAATCCCATGACTTTATTTAGAAGTTTTGTTTGGCATACATAACAGATCCAAACTGTTGAATCGGTTGAAACAGATTCACATACACACAAGGAAGAAATGGGCTTTCATTCTTGGGAAAACAAACAGGGAGGCCAAACAGGTAGGCAGGGCACCTGCTGAAACACATGTCAATCAGGAGCTAAAAACAATGAGCGACACCCTTTTGAGGAGAAGTGGTTAACAAGTTCACGACTGATGTCTGCTCGGAGGCATCAACCTCTCCAGATCCATCAATCAAAAAGACACCAGCTGCGAGATAAAGTTACTTCAGATCAGCACAATTTGAGTTACTCGGTTCTCATGTCGGGCCTGTTATGTAAGAAGGTGTAGCTACATGCTGGGATGTGAGAGGTGAGAAATTCAGTACTGGCAACAGATCTGACAAGCCAATCTAATGACCAGTCACCTGCACTTAAGGAAGAAGAAGAAGAAGAAGAAAAAAAAAGACACCCACACCCGCTTCCTCGCTCCTCAGGGGCATCTGGAAGCGCAAGCTGCACCAGACATCAAACGCTGGTAATGAGAGCAATTGGGAGAAGGTGTGTCCAGGAAGTTAGGGGTGTGAAGAGGTTGTCGGGAGGGAACAGTTGTTGTGTATAAGGGGAGAGGGGAGTGTGTGGGGGTGGGGGGGGGAGTCGAGGCTCCACGGGCCGGGGAGTTAAACTGGCGGGATGGTTTCGGCGGTTCAGCTGCCCATCGGCTAATCCCCCAGAGCATTTCGACAGCCACTGTGTTATGTCTGGACAACGGCCATTACAGAATTAGCTGCACTCTCCCACACAGCAAGAGCAGCGCCCACGAGGGGATTCGCTTTCTCGCCGTAAGACGTCTGGCGATGCAGTGGTTTAAAAAAAGAAAATAAATCAGAGCTCTTTCAAGACAGCAAACAACATGTGATATGTTATTTATTTATTTATTTAACAACGTGCGCCTTTATCAGAAAGCGCGTGATATCAAACATGCAGCAAGAAGCCAGTTGCATGCCAATACATAACACCTTATCTAAACTGAGTTTCTGTCCAAGTCATGATTTGTGAAACGTGCAAACTTGCAGAAAAGCCTGCAAATTTGTGCATGCTGGTGTGTGTGTGTGTGTGTGTGTGTGTGTGTGTGTGTTGCGGGGGGTAGGGGGCATCAAAGGTGGGCTGCAACTCAAGACGGCGGGGTCAGGCCAAGGGGTCGCAGGTTTAAACCTTGCCCCAGGAAACTCGTTTGGAGGTCAGGTGTGTTTGCTTAGAGAGAGACAGAGTTCAAGCCTTGGGTTTTCAGAGGCAGTTGTCCAAGACATTCCATCTGAGAAATTAACTATCAGCTTGAGCTAATTGCTATGTGCGTTTATCACATTCTTTGGTGTTGGAATGGCAAGGCCTTCAGAGGGAATACACAGGCCAGTACACACAAATATTAACCCATGGTCGTGGATGGCCTGTCCACTGCGGCGATCTTCTATCCATGAAGATGAAAGTAATCCGCCTGTCGAGAGGCTTCAGACCCATTTCATGACTTCTGCACGTGTAATGCTTTTCCAGAGCAGCTAGTCTGAACGAGGCATTTTGCCTCCAGGCCCCATCGGGTTTGCACTTCACACACAAGTAGTTGTAAAAGCCCCGTGGCGAAGAACGAAGTTGATTTCTGAATGGATGTTTTAAATTAGCGGTTTCTCATTCTACGGAGAGCGAGTTTCCTTTTTCAAGTCGCGAACCAATACATCAAGCAACACAACATCCATCTAAGTTGCTCTGTGTGCGTGGCCATATCGGGATGGCTCGCGACCCACCAGTTTGGAGACACTGTTTTGATGAGCAGTTTACTCTGTTTTGGTTCAAGGGTACAGTAAGATGGTGGCCCACCTTCAACCCCAGGAGGTGACAGATGCAGCTTCTCCCTACCTTAGTCTGTGGTTTGACCGCTGAGCCTCCTGATTTTCCTGCAGAGCCGTTTTGTTTCACCGCACTCTTGGGCTTCTTAACTGAAGACTCTGGGCTCTGAGTGAGCAAACAAAAACAACCAACGCTCTTAACAGGATCTGCACAGATACAATGAGACAAGACGCATTTCTGAAGTGATTTGGCCGTCAACATTTTGGGATAAATTCTTGGAAGGTTAGGATGGAAAATAAGCCAAATAAAGTGGTAATTTGTGACATTGGTGACATCTTTGTCTCTCAGCCTCACTGTGGTGTTCCTCACTGTGGTGTTCCTCACTGTGGTGTTCCTCACTGTGGTGTTCCTCACTGTGGTGTTCCTCACTGCTCTTCCCAGAGATCAATCAATCCCACCTGTCAATCAAACAGTATGTCCAGTACTGTGACGTCTTTCTCCTTGGATTTCCTTGTCGACGAAGTTTGAGTTTCTGTAGGTGGCGCTCTTTTCTTGGTCTGTTCAGAAACGGTGGCTATCGCTGCTCATGCTAACTACCCAGTTCTTCTATTTATTACAAACAAACCGTAAAACACATCACTTCCTGTGCACCAGAAGAATAATCTAGCCGGCACCTCGTGTTCAGAACAGCAAATGTAAAAGCTTTCATGAAGTGGCTCGAGGTTGAATCACTATTCTGTTATATCAATCGGCAATAGAGTTGACGTGACAGATAATTACTGCAACTCCACCATAACCACCATAACTCAAAAACAACATTGGTCCTTGTTTCCAAAGCCCAGAGGATAAATGTCAGGGTGCCTTTAATCCAGCAAATTACTAAGTAAACGCAGCCAGCAGCGGGGGAATAGTTTTTCAACAGGGAGCGCCATATTGCATTTACAATGGCAGCTTCAACTGAGGTTAATATTGTTAATATATTCTTTCTTACTTTTCACCATTTATTTTATTATTTGTGATTTTAATCTGTATTTGTGTCATTTATTGTCTGTAACACACACAAAAAAGCATTTTATATATATATTTGACCTGACTGGCACCACAAGAGCAAGAAAATGACATGACCAAATCTGCAACTAAGGTAACTTGAATTCCAAAACAAGTCCTAATGTTTACATTGAATGGTTTTTAGTATCCAAATAAAAAGGTTTTTAGCTCTGAAACCTGCGCTTGACCCATAACGGGGACCAAACCAGGGACAAACGTGGACCAAAACTAAAATTACCCCTGAGCACAACTGCTGCTGAGTGTGTACAGTGTGTACATAGTGTGTACAGAGTGTGTACAGCGTATACACCTACATACTTGATCAGTTCCTCACTGATCAGTTTCTGCCCAATGACCCCTTACTGTTCACGTCCTTTCTGCAGGCCTTCCTGTCAGGTTTCCTTTACTCCCCAGTCGCCGGTGTAATTACCTTGTAATAGTTTAGGCAAGTACCTGCATTTTCTGAGCACCAACATTTTCCTCCCAATCTCTGGTATTCACTCTGGAATGGGCGAGAACTGTAATTGCCCGTGTTGACATAACTGGTACAAGGCAATTACACGTGTAATTTCCTAGAGCAATGCCTGGGTTATGGAAGGCAGTGGAAGGCTGCCCCGACGAGGTGGCGAGGCATGCTTTGATGTGAGAAACCAATACGCTCTTATCGTGCTCATCCTAGATGGATCTGAGCGTAGATCAAGGTGAACCAGAATCAGAGCTGCTTTGATTCTGAGGTGAGATGATAATATAATCCTCTTGGTGTTTCAAATCTGGGTTGAATCTCACCAGCAAATTAGTAATTAGCTTCTTTCTTCTTTTTTTGTTTAATCACCGTGTTTTTTAATGCTTCTAGTGTTTTTTAATCACTGTGCAACTAAGTCAATCCATTTGACAACCAAGTGCAATGACATACAAAAGGAATTTGTCTGGATGACACGGGTGCAGAGACTTACGGCTTCGTTCAAACCGCAGGTCTGCATACTCAGTTGTAAACTGCGGCTCTTATCAGATTTTTTGGATGACTGTTCTAGGATGTAACCCATCTGATACCATGTCGAAAAGACACTAGTCGCAGAGTAACAGTCACATCTGTTTTTGAACCGAAGCTTCTCTCGACACAAGTCGCATCAGATTTTGAGATCTGAATTGAAAAACTGCGACTCCATGCAGCTTTTTGCTGTTCACACTGATTAGAAAACACAATGTCTCCGTCACATGTGAGAGGGAGAAAAACAACATCTGAATTTGGAGAACTCGGCTGCAGCGCGACCGAGGCCTTTGACACCTTACAGAGTGAGACGGTCTATACTAGCAACAGGACGACGATCACCAGGACCTCACATTCAGCAGGAACCGAACTATGGACAGTCGGCTATACAACATATGCGATATCTGAAGTGCTCTATAGATGTGTGTGCTCATTTTTTGGCAATACAAAAAAGTGAGATGGGAAAGATATGAAGCGAAAGACAAGAAGGGTGGGGGTGGGGGGGGTGGGGTGGAGGAGAAGACAGCAGAATAAATCAACAGGTGACAGAAATGCTCAGCTGTCATCTGACCCTGAGGCAAGGATCGGCGCTCACGTCGCAGGTATGCGCATCTGCCCCGCTTTGATCTTTTGCCTGGCACAGTTTGCGCTTGGACGGCGTGTTTAAAGAAAAAAGAAAAATCACAAACAGACACACACACACACACACACACACACGTAAAAAAACGAAGCAGATACACACACACGCGCGCTCACACACTTGCAAGTGATTTTGGTAACACGCAAAGCAAGTGTTCAAAGACAAAGGCCAGGTGCAGAGACAAAATGGCACGAGAGACGATAAAAAAGGAGCAATGATATTAACAGTGGGATGACAGAAGGACAAAGATATGCAGGGGAGGATGCATTCCCATAACAAGTGTGCATGTGAGGGAGCATACATGCACGTGTCTGTGTGTGTATCAAAGTAAGTGTGTGGATGTGTAGGTATGTATATGTTTGTGCTTATGTTGGTTTGTGTGTATGCATGTGTTCGACGTGTGTACCTATGTGTGTACCTATGTGTGTGTGCACATGTATGTAAGCGTGTGTGCCTGTATAGCGTAACCTACATCTAGCCGGTGAGACGGCAAGTACTCAAGTAGATTACAGAGGAGAAATCCGATCATTACACCACGCAGACCCTGTGTTTTACTCTCGGAAAACAGGTGGGTACACGAGGGAACAGGATGAAAAAGTTCCATGTTTTGTCTCAAACGAAACGGCGGACGGTCAGTGAGTGCAACAGTGGGAGGGGCCAGGAGAAATCGAACGCCACTACATGGTGCAAGCTAAAGGATTAGCGACAAAAGGGTCCGGTTATAAATGACATAGCAATAATGTACCAGCGTTGGAAACTATCTTTCTCCAGCGAGGACAAGCCCTTGGCTGTGCTGACACCTGGTGGACAATGAGGTGGACTACATGCAGACCAACTCTGATTATAGGAAGTGATCAGCTTAGATCAATATACTGATTAATACATTTAAAACATGATTTCTCCTAATAACCTGGATACATATAATAATCGTTCTACCACTAATAATAAACCTTATGTGTAACACCTTATAACACCTTTTAATACAAAAACATGCAGTGCAAAGTGCTTTACTTAAAAAAAAAATTGAAACGAGAGATAGGAGAATAAAAGTGCAAATTATAAAAAAAATTATAACAAAAGAGAAGGAAAAAAAACGGTCACTGCGTCTGGAGACCATTGACAGTTCTGAAACACCAAAAGAAATCTGACATGCACTTACATCCCTTAATAAATCGAAAGATTGAGCAGAAATCGAGCTCATTCAATCCAGTTCATGCTTGGGCCCTCTGACCTCTGACCTCTGGGCTTGCTTGGCTGCTAACTGCATATGTGCCGTTTGTAAATAACAACTGTAACTTAATCCAGAAGTAATCCAAACTCTTTCCCCTTACAGCCTCAATATGCTTTCAAACTGTTAGCTACGTCTTTATTTAACCCCTATTGTTTATATTTTCTGTGTATATTCTATTTTTTATTCGCCGTATCCTGTTACTTTTGCTGCTGCAACTACCCAATATGACCACGTGGATACAATCTCAACATTTACAGAATGAAGAGAAAAAATAACCAAAGCAGTCTTACTTTTTTGAGTTGTTTTGCAGACTGCTTCTGAATCTTCACATCATCTTCATCACTTTCCTCATCTTCGTCATCACTACAAAAGAGTAAGGGGGAAACAAATAAACGGAGTGTGTTGCAGTTGGGAAGTCTTATTTAAGACATATTAAAGGTGTAAAAAGTACAGGATGTCTGGCAAATCCACCCCAAAACAGTTTACAAGCACATTTGTTGTTCCTTTAAAGGCATAATCTGAGGTATAGTTAAGGATGAACACCAAAACACCGAAAAACAAAAACATAAACTTTACTCTCAGATTAGCTGACAAAGGTTTTATTTGACAAAGATCTTAGGTAAATGTGAGATATCAATGCATTTTGAAGCTGTAAAAAGTTTATGTTCATAATATCAAAAGAATCAGTGTAAATAAAAAGCATACTCATCATCATCTTCATCACTATCCTCCTCATCATCTTCATCTGAGTCCATCTTGAGTTTTTTCTGCAAGGTACAAGAAAATAAATGTCACAAGAACTATTAGAATAAGGTCTGAATGTGTTTATGTTTAGGATCCAATATGGATATTGATCTATGAGAAGCTGTAAACAAGTCTATAATATGTGATAGATATTGAACAGGAATCCTAAAGTTTGTTGATCAAATGTAAAGACATCAGTCATTAGAGCTGTAGGGATAATACACAATAAATAAATCTCTCCTTGGCATTTGCAAAACAAACTTTTTGATCTCCTTGTCAATTAATATCACGATTTTCTTAACAGTTTCCTCACAACAGAAAGACTACTAGTATCTGAGCCATATGAGCCAATGTCACCGTTTTGCCAACAGATCATTTTAAGTGGTTATATGAGATTGCAGACCCAGTCTTTGGTGGTGTATATTTTCTTATTCCCACGGATAATTGGCAAAGTGACATCAAAATATTTCCAGTGCCAGTACAATGGCACTTGAGAGCAGAAGCTTTATCAGCGATTTAAACCATCAAGGGTAACCTGTCAGGTTTTGTCAGCCAATCAGAATCAAAGAGCAAGGGCTTCTTTCTAGACCGACGATCAACAATCATACAGGAGAAATCCATCGGAGGAGAGGAGTAGGACTGACAGAAGCCAAGATAGACCAGAATGCAATGCAGCCACAAGACTCTCGCTCTCTTGCTCTTACTATGCTATCACTATGACTCTCTCTAACTACACATATAGCCAACAGCTGAATGCAACAAGTTCACTTCTGTTGGCTGGGAGTTGCTGAAAGTAATTCTGGGAAATGTAGAAAATCATAAACTGAAGTCGAAGTTG
The DNA here is from genome assembly GCA_034670385.1 of Hoplostethus mediterraneus. NCBI lineage: Eukaryota > Metazoa > Chordata > Actinopteri > Trachichthyiformes > Trachichthyidae > Hoplostethus > Hoplostethus mediterraneus. The sequence goes on from JAXDDW010000023.1 coordinate 2,429,005, forward strand.
ACAAGTGAGGCTGAGTACACCAAAGAAGTCAATTACAACACCAAAAAATGAGTTGAAATTCATAAATCGATGATATGTCAGTGTAAGAATATCGGAGGATGGACTTTTCCTTTAAAATTCCCTTTATTTGGATAGTCATATCATGATACTTGGACAGGTGCGCTGTAATTGCGATAATAATTGTTATTTATTTGTGAAGGGGTTAAACTACCAATGCAGGCTTCTTCCCCAACATCAGGCTTGCAGGCCTCTTCACAGGGTGATGTGTTGTTCTCCTCCTCTTCATCGTCTGAATCCTTCACACCTACAAAGCAGGGGTGGGTTACAGCTCAGTGGTGGCTTCAGCCAAACAGAATTTATGTGAACGTTTGAACACCATTGCAATTCATGCTTCATTCATTCTCTGCACCATATTTCTAGTAGCGTTATTCAGCAGGTCGTATTATAAATATACTACTCCTAACTGATGCAGCTGTTGGGAAGGGGGTGGAGGAAGGTTTTGTTTTGATTTAGAGTCGTCATTCATGTTTGCGCCTGCAGGGGGTGCTATTTTACACACATCTTAGATAGTACACCTTTATGGCTTCTGTGGCAGATCTGTTATTGCTCATTGCTTATCATTTCTATTATATACTAGACCTAATTATTGTTATTTGTCATAGTAGGAGGTAGCCCTGATACATGCAGCACTTCAATAAAATTTCAGCTTTAAAAATGTGTTCCCCTGTTATCCCTTCATACTTTTTTACCAAAATACTCCACGGAGGGGCAATAGGGATGAGTGCAAATCAATTAAAAAAGTTTCAGTTATATTGAAATAAGTGCTGCTTGGTGGATCCTATCTATGCCAAATTTACCAGCGTACCTTATCAATTCAAAAAGGCCTGAAGTCTACGATGTGTATTTGTAGGTAGCAGCAGTGGTAGTAAAAGTTGCAGTATTATTACTACTCACTGACAAAATGCTGTCCGCTAATGTAGACTGGTCCAGAACCAGACTGGAGACGGAAGGTTACTGGAGGGGTGATCTCAAATCCACCCAAACTCATCTGGAGAAACACAAGAGGAGAAATAGGCCAAAGACATCAACTAATCATTTTAAGCATCCATTGACAGTTCTGACTTTTTCATTCCTGACTACCAGGTTGCTCGTACTGTTGACGATCTAGAAAGTTAAGTTCATTTTTCAAGTTGTTCTGAACAGATAAATGCCACAAGAGAGCCCATAACTGAATTATATTGTTTAGCAGACATCACTCATAGACCAAGTTGTTCCAGTTATTTACCTTGTAATGGAAGAAAAAAAACCAGTAAAAAAAATGTGTTTAACATCTTTATAATGTTCGTCCAGTTTTGAGAGATTAAGTGTGCAGGAAACCTGAAGTCAGGGTCCAAAATCAACACCCACTGAGCACCAATACTAGTAAGGGTCACCGCCACACTGACCAGTGATGTTTTGAGACAAGAACATCTGAAAGCCTCATTCACACACAGTCTTTGGTTTAGCCTTTTCTCAAACTGTTTATCAAATTGCTGTCATTGATGGCGTGGACTCACAGAGGGCAGGACGGACGGCTTCAAGACAACCAGTGGCACTTTGGTCGTCTTTCCATCATAAGTGAGGCCCTCAATTTCCACCATGTGGAACTTGTCCTCAGCATCAGCGCCCAGACACACCTGAAACACAGAACAGCAAATTCTTAAAAACAATATTTCCATGTCTTGCCATGATTGGGCTATTATTGTATTATTATTATTATTATTATTATTATTATTATTGTTTAGTTAGAAGTAGATACAGGAAGTGAATTCTCCATGAAGAGTGCATCAGGACATTTAAAGAACTCTTATGCAGGGGGCAATGAAATGCACCTGGATAATGATCATTTATAGCCAAAAATCAATAGATAGATAGATAGATAGATAGATAGATAGATAGATAGATAGAAAAAAGTAGTCCATGGTGTTATTGAGGGAGTTACTTTACAAACAAAAAACAATTAACGTTTCATTTCATCCACACGATGTTTTAATTTTGAAACATGCTTGATATTTGCACTACTTTATTTCTGTTGAAACTGCATACTGAGCTTGCATTGCACTGCGCAATGAGTCTTTTCCTTACTGCTTTGAGTGACAGCTGATGCTCCGTATCATCGTCCTCTACGTCAACTTTGAACTCCTTTTTGTCCGATTTGAGCGTACAACCTAGGAAAAGGACGTGTACAGCATGTTACTAACGTTATGTGTACATTTATCATTCTGTAGTAAACAGACAAATACACCCTGGTTAAAGTTAAGAGAGTTTAGCTAAATCTGGCTCCCTTGCTCGGTTAGCTAACAAAAGGGCTGAATTGGCGCGAGTGGGCGGAGGCGGGCTAGCCAGCTATTTATCTGTCTGTGGCTACAAAGGTACAAAATGCCAGTTTGTTTATGATTACATGGCGATATAACTGATTGTGCAACCAGAGATTTTAGCTTGGTAGAATAGGAAGCTCACCAAACAAGTACATTTGTGGTCTGCTCAAATCTGGGATGTCGTCCTCCATCTTTGTCGTGGGTGGTTACACTTCCGTAAACTGGAGTGACGGACACATCAGCGAGCCAATGGGACAGCAGAGGTCGTCGGGGTGGGAAATCCATTGGTCCAATTCAGTTCAAGACAGGGCGGGACGATTGGACGTAAACACTGTTTCAACAGATGGCCACCAGATGGAGGTGTTGTAAAAGGTTTGATGTTACTGTGTTAACAGGCGATAGAGGACTAATACTGAATTGTAAAGGACTCATTCAATGCAAACCTGCAGCATTAATTTATTATAGCTAGAGGGCATTCATACATTTGTTAGTGTCGTTTTCATTCAGGCACTTTACTGAGTTCTTCACATGAAGCTTTTATGGTGAGATCACAATATTTTCCCTAATGTCCACTGCTAAATGTGTCGTTGGGCAAAATTAAATAGGCTGTAAGTCAGTGATATTAAAAGTCTGGCCCCGGAGGCACTTCCAGCCTCTGCGAGTCTTCTGTGGTTCTTAAAAATATTGATAATAAAGTGGAGCACCGTAGCAATCTCAGTTATTACAGGAAAAAATGAGCCTACTGCGAAACCATCCAAACCACATGCTTCGTGCATAATCATTTTATCCCTGACACTGTTTGTTTTGAGAAAAAACCCAAGCCAACTTTAATTGAGTATACAATAACAGATCAATATTTTTGGTTTGTTTGTTTAATACATTAACATATATTATTTATTCTATTTAAATAAGCAGTGCTTGCATTCATTTTAAAATGTTTTTTTTTTCTTCTTAATTCGATACCCTGAGCTAAGCTATACTAGTTTTCCATTACATTAGCTAAGACTAGTGACAACAACAAACACCGTCAAAAGGTTCATAATGAAAACAGACAAGAGCGTCAACTGGCCCCATGTGAGTTTCTAATAGTGGCTCCCAGCTATGTAGGACTCCTTGCCATAGGCTGTGCCAGTGAAACTGATCTTCATTTCTTATAATTGTAAGCAGTGAATTATTATTATTTGTGATGCTCTGTTCTCCTCTCTCAGTGTCTTGCTCAAGGACACTTCAGCAGGGTGGGTGCTTGCTGTCACGGGAACTTGAACCAAAGTCTTCCAACTGACCTTTCTAGTTCAACAAACTTAGTTATCTTTTACAGATGAAGTGACACTAGACAAAACAACCTTTCTACCTTTTCACCCTGGCTGTTACTTCTTATATTATACAGTACACGATCATTCTACGGGTGCAGGATTCTGTTGTCAGGATGCTGTGGCTCTGACCCTTTCCCTCCTTACTAGTTACTGGTTGATTATAATGGTGACAATCTATGAATTTAAACGTATTCTACTGTTGTGTTCATTGTAAGTTGCTCTGGAGAAGCGTGCCTGCAAAATGTCTGGAATCTAAATGTAGAACAGCAGCTAAGTAGCTTTATTGTGAAAAGTCTTCCCAAACTTTTATATTTTTCATAATAATTGCAGGTGTGGCGGTAACTGGCCCCACAGCTACATCTGACCCAGATGGAACGGCTTCATGCCTGAAAGCTCAGGAAGATTTTACTGAGTCACAAACTGCTCTGGACATCTTACCAGCCTTTCTCTTCTTTTATTTTTTATTTTTTTTTTATAAATGTTTTATTATTATGATTTTTTTCTTTTTTCTTTTGCACTAAGCATTTGTATATTTTTTGTAGAGCATATATATATTTTTTTTTTTATTCTTTAACTTTTATTACTTATCTTAGTTGTGTTATTCTATGTTGTTGTTGTTCTTGGCTGCTGTGACTAAGAAATTTCTGATTAATAAAGTACCTACCTACCTTACCTTCCTACCAACCTATCTACCTTGGGTAGGTATTACCCACCCACCTACCTACCCACCTACCTACCTACCCACCTACCTATCTACCAATCTACCTACCTTACCTTCCTACCAACCTATCTACCTACCCACCTAATTACCCACCCACCTACCTACCCACCTACCTACCTACCCACCTACCTACCTACCTACCCACCTACCTATCTACTGATCTACCTACCTTACCTTCCTACCAACCAACCTATCTACCTACCTACCTACCTACTATCAACCGTATTAGGTAATGCTAGTTGCCTACAGGCTCTTAACGTACTGTATGCTAACGTACTGTATGTATTCTTTTATGCACACAGGTATGGACACGTGTGTGTGTGTGTGTGTGTGTGTGTGTGTGTGTGTGTGTGTGTGTGTGTGTGTGTGTGTGTGTGTGTGTGAGAATGATGAAAGCATGTCATGTCAACAGGTTGGCTCTGAGTCTGGTTGGATGTCATGTTGACAGACTGCGAGCGGAGTCCTTCATTCTTCACCTGACTCGGCTCTTTGCTTGTTGTCTTTCCAGACTGTTCTGCATTAAAACAACTAAAATCATTACATCCAAAACGTAAAGATTTTTGCACTAAAAATATAATTTTATCTCTTAATTCCCCTCCAAGCGCTTTCTCTGCCAGACATGATTATTCCAGGGACACGTGAACATTTTTTTAAATCTACTGTGGCTGTGTTGGAGATCAAGGAATTGAAGTTCGTCCTGCTGTTACGCTCACTGTAACCCACTCTGGGTGAAATCACCAGCTAAATAACCGTCATGTAAATGTAAAATGTTTTTACTATGCTAAGCTGATCGATGTGAGTGTGGATCACTGGGCTCCATCTGGGTTGAGACTATGCAAAATGTTCACATCTCATAGAGCAAAAAAAAAAAAATGTTACTCACTTAAACATTTTCAAAATTGGGTCCATCAAACGAAACTGTATAATTCTGTGTAAAACTGTAAAAATGAAAAATGTAAAAATGAAACTGTATAAAACGCTTTAACATGTCAAATATTGTATTATTGTGGGAATGTGTACATGTACATTTAAAAGTAGGGCTAGCCTCTTTTATTCTTGCCTCCACAGCAATAAGATATTATTATTTTTCATTGAAGTAGCCCGCACACTGGACAAGTAACCCAAACTAACAGGCCATAGCCACGTTTTAAAGTCAAGAACCATAAAAGACTTTTGTCAACAAAGCCTCCCATGTTAGCGCATTAGCAATGGCCTAATAGTTTTTGGCAGCGTAAGACAGCTGATTGCTTCTTCAGAAATCTACTGGCTAGACCAGCTGTCATAGCCTGGAGATGGTCGTTGCAGGCTTTGGCCTGATATTATTACATCTGGTATCAAGTAAACCCTTCAGTAGAGGTTCCCAGGCTCCTGAAAACTTGGTATTAAAGTAATCGTGTGTTAACACACCACAGATAGGCTCACCATCCAAATACACCAGGCCATACAGTATGATCAGTCACGCTTCATGTGGATAATCCAATGCTGATACTCAGTTTACTATCAAGTGACCATAATGCATCACTAAAAGTCTTAAAAAAAAGAGATGATAAAATAATGTGAAAAGTAGAATAGAGAACCACCAAAATCATTTCTACTGTCTCTGGTAGATCTCTCTGTCTTGGTCACATGCTAACCTGTTAGCATACAGTACGTTAAGAGCCTGTAGGCAACTAGCATTACCTAACGAAAGAGGATAGACCTTAAAGGAATCCAGAGTTGGTGTTGTTTTTTTCTGGCATTTAAAGGTAAATTGACCAGCGGGCCAATTTCCCAAAAAGTCAAAAGGTTAGAGTTACATAGGCAATTGACACTTTGAACATCTACTCTTTGTCACCCTATAGTTAGTTGAGTATCAACACTGGACCGTCCAAATGTGTTACCATAGTATTTTGTAAAATAGCCATTTAACACCAAATACGCCATTTGGTGGAAGACTTCCAGAATGTCTTACTATAGGAGGCTCCAGTGTCAGTGCTTTGCTCCACCCACTGTGAGGGTGTAACAGATCCCAGACTGTGACTTTACTGCATTTTACAAGAATGGAAACAACTGATAGGAGCGGGTATGAGCGTGACACATAACAGCCGACGTGATGTGTAGTATTTCGGTGCCCTGTCCAAAACAAAGTGCTTGATAGGAAGTCTGATATACCCCGAGCCTCTCTGCTCTTGTTCATCTTGTGTGGTGACATTTTATTGGATAAGGACAGGGCTCTTTGCTGGCGAGAGAGGCGGTGAGAAGTAAATACATGACAAGAGAGGAGGGGGAAAAAAATCTTTAAGCACCTGTAGTAAAACACAATGCACGGTTTTGAAAACAGTGAGGGAAGGAATTTTTGCAAAATGGGCCAAGTCACGTCTTCATGGCTGCCGAGACAGAGAGATGAAAGCAGCAGGGACACGGCCTGGGCAGAGGAAATGCGGGTTGAGTAGGCGTCACCTGGAAGACCGCCTGCTATTGACAGGATCCCAACCAGGCAAGACGCCCTCAAAACTGACTAAACATAGCGCCTCTGTTTGAGCAAGAGAGGAGCGGTGGCTGCAGGGGTATCGGGGTGGTTGCACTTGCAGACAGCTGTTGCGAACCAGATCATCAAGCTGTTGTGAGCCACGTCCCAGAGGCTTGAGGAGGCAGATGCCGTTGATATCCCGACAAAAAGGTACACGATGTTTACCCAGGAGTTTTGCAACACCCGATGCTGTCATGAGCCGCGGTATTTGTGCAGCAGGCAGCGGCCAAGACCAACAGGAGGAAAGTGCACACACACAATGCAGCAAAGTGGAGCGATTTCCCCCCGCGGGGCCACAAGGCCTAATTCATGAGAAGTTCGTAGCGGGAAAGGCTCATTTACGAACAAGGAACCTGCAGATCTGCTCCGACGGCGTGTTTACAGCTCGTCTAGATAGGATGCTTTTGTTATGACTCGGGTGATAAGCATTGGTGCGATAGGCTGGATGTGGTGATAAACAATGTTTACAGCTGTCTGGTGTCTAGGTGGCCGCGTTTCACAGACAACACTGGAAGCTAACACCAGAAAAAGTAATGGTTTATTTAATTTGTTGGTGGGTTGTCTGCTCAGCTGAATGGTCTTCAGCAGTAGAAGTACTGTTACTAGTAAAATTACTGGTATAAAAATCTACTAAAAAATGTAAAATGTACCCAATAAAAATTGCTGAATTCCTTTAAATCAGAGATTATTATTAAAAAAACTCACAAAAAGTATAAACACTCAATTACAGTAGTGAGAGTCACTGTAAGTCATTACTTCTACTTTGGGCTCGCCAGGAAAACAGGCTGCTGGAATTCAAGTGTTCAGAAGCTTGAAAATGTTCTCCGGTACTCTCGTTCTAATTTGAATTGCCATCAGTTTTCAAACCTTTATTCATCCAGAGGTTTTGCTGAGCATGCCTGCTGTTTTGGGCAACTCTCTGCTTCACACCCACACATGGGAACTGTCAACAGTTTTATGAATATGAAAGGTATTATATTATATCTCTGCAATCCAATCCAATGCTATCTTACCTTTGGGTGGTTTGAAACTTTAATGTGCAATCCTATGAGGCTAAAATCACTAAAATCATAATATAATAGTATCATAACCGGTGACAAAAACCAGTGTGTGAAATAATCCACAGGACAAGACAAAGAGAGGCAAGAAAAAAAGTGAGATGTTTGTCATCTTTTCAAAAAGTCACAATATCATTTAATATAAAACACCTTTAAATTGAACATATTGAGGAATCCATGAGCAGGAATTCCATCGATCGACTACCACTTGCAAACTGCAATCGGGGAAGAGATCCACCTGGGAGGCAGCTGACTTCAATGGTACTTCCAAGTGCACACAGAAAAGGTTTGAAACATGCATTTACTACATTGTACAAAGTCAAAAGCGGAAAAAAGGAGGTCGTTTTTTTTGCCACTTGGCAGAGAGTCAGTGCCTCTGCCACCTCTTGAGAGCTCCAGAGGCAACGGGGGGGACAGTCTTGATAGTTGGGCATCTATAGAGGTGTCCATTAGTTTCCTGGCACTTAGGGATAAAGTGCCCTCCTCTCTTTTAGACCGACAGCTGAAGGGAAAGTGGAAATCTTGTGTAAGGCAGGAAAATATCTCAACAGACTCAGATATTTAAGATAACAGTGGAAGACAGCAATCGTCAATCTCAGCAGGCTCAAACTCATGGCTCCTACGCTGTGAAGTCCGCATACAGTGTGTTTTCTGGGTCTTGGCAGTAATAGATAGCTGTCTCTACACATCTCCCCCACATGTTGCTGGTTACGATCAATGAAGAAACACAATGTCCATTCAAATATTTCCAAACATGATTTTCCTGTACCTATGACAATCCCATAACGGTGCTGCGTTTTTGAACGTCAGACACTTCAACAATAGACTGAAGAAAACAGGCTCCTCCCATTTGTCCATTTATACCGATGAGATTCTGAAAACACATTTCGTCCCTCCCTCTGTCTCGCCCTCTCTCTCGCTCTCTCTTTTACACACACACACACACACACACACACACACACACACACACACACACACAGTCACACCACAGATGCCACGGAGGTGACGGAGGTCACCTTATTGTCGTCCGCCCAGGGCTGTAGGTTCTGGAGAGCGTACAGGGAGGAGTTGTGCAGGCACAGCGGGTCCTGCTGCAGAGGCTGGCTCAACGTCTTCTGGAAAGCTTCCTGTTGAAGCTGCAACATCAGCCGGTTAGCCTGCTGCCTCTCTGCCTCCCTCTCCTCCGCCGTCTGCCTCCTGGTTCAATAGAAGGGGAAGGCAAAGAGAAAGAGCAGAATTTAAGACCTATCCTCTTAAAGCTGTTTTTTCTCCCCAAAAAAAATAGAGTGCACATAGATATCTGATATCTTTATTACTATACTGCCCCAAAATGCAGTGGAAATTAAAGTTTAAAAAAAGCAGCAAAGAAAAAGAGTACAGCGTTCAAAAACACGGTGAACATCAGCATTGCTTTTTTTATTGCAGATTGGCTGCGTTCGCCATCTGCCACATGTACAGATGCCGGTTACCTTAGCCTCAGGATAGATGCCGTTTTAATTTGACAGCTCATCAAGATGAGTGACAGGTGTTGGGGCGGGAATTTGACCAACTGAGGGGGGAGGAGGGCGGGACTAACAACACACAGGTGAAAAGGTGCGTATTGCAGCTTTAAATAGGACGTGTCTATGTGAAGGACAACACACATTTTTAGTTCCTTTTCAGTGCAGCATATGTTAACACATAGTGTATATTGTGTCAATGTGTGCTGAGTCATCAACGAGAGAATTACAGTACAGCGTCTGTGTAGGAAATTACCCAGAGAGAAGCGCTGTTTCGTTATTAGCACACACAGGTACAGGATTATACTTGGAAAAGGTAGAGCTGAGAGGAACAGTGCAGGAGAGGTAAGAACATTGTGGAAACTAGTCCTACAACCTGATTCCTCAATAAGCCTCACACTGTGCTGCCATTCGGATTCAAAGTTGATTAAATGGTTTAAAGAAGATGCTGCTCCTGAGTTCCAGTTTCTTTAATATGTACATCATTTTTCCTGACAGACCTTCACATGGTAAATAAAAGAATGTGTCTCCTGGGGTGTCTTTATCAAAGCTACATGCCAAGGCACAATGAGCATTTTTTCTTGTGTCTTGAAAAATATGGTTTTATTACAAATATGACAGCCCGAAAATAATTGCAATATAAGGCATCGTTGCAACAAAATATGCAGCCATGCATGCTAGGTAGGTACACGTGTGCAGGTGGAAACACACCTCTAAAATACTCTTTCATGCACGCCATCCTCCATCCATTAGCCACACATTATTGTTAACAGCATTATCATAATCTGATTCCCTGGCTGTTGATTTGATCATCCTCTTGTTACCAACATAACCGTCACGCAAAGACATCCCTCATGCTCATCCCATCAGGTACACACTATAGGGAAATGGCATAAATCTCAGCAAAACTAGGAAATCAGAAAAGAGAGTTAACCAATTCCCTTTTTATTGGTGACATGCCATTTAGTCTCGGTTCGGCAGCTCATTCAGCTTGGTAGCTCGTATTTCAAGCAATTTTCTTTTTTCATTTCATCGTCATTTGGGGTGAAAAATGTGTTTTGTTTTACCTCACGTTCATCTCAACAAGCAATAGATTTTTTTATTGCTGCAGCCTGTTTGGGTTTGGAATGAAAAAGAATTTAAGGATGTAAAAGGAAGCATCTATTTGCGTCTATTTACGCTTTAAATATTATTTTTATCTTTAAAGAAATGATTTGCACATTAAGTGTCACGTTGAGGGGCTTTGGTTTTCCGTGTAAAGCCAATAAATCATGCCTACTTGTTAACCAGCCAGGTAAGATTCAACAATTTCAGTGATTTAAGTGCATATTACATCTAAATACAATAATCCAAAAGTAATTCAGCTGTTTTTAAACATGCCTTTGAAATATGTGTACTGTCCCTTTAAGTAAGGGCAGGGTATCATAATTTGATTTCCCACTCATTTACTTCAAAATGGCTGCAAACCAGTTAGAATGAAGTGGAGGGGTGTGTTTTTTCATCCTCCGACTCGGCAGTCAATTCCTCTTGTGAGTGTTTCAGGATTGCTTTGGACAGCAAGTTTCTAAAAAGCCTTTTAGGAGGCTCCAGTAATTGTGCTTGGTCAAGTGAACTGGCCTCAACTGGTAGCTACGCTAAGCAAAATAGGTGTTGCACGAGGCTGTGAATGCCCCGGCAGCAGTCCATTTTACTTGTGTTTAAAGTAAAACATCAGGAGGCATTTGCTGTCCACAAGCAACATTCAGACACATTCGCTGATGTCGCTTTATGGAACTGACACAGTTAGGGGAGAAAAATGAAGACAAATCCTCAGAAATCCATCAAGGCTGCTTTGTTTTGCTTAAACAAATAGTGTGGTGAAAAAAACCTGACAAGTGAAGGACAGAATGGCAAGGGGAAGAGAGTTTATCTCTTAATGCTTTGGCATTATTATTATTCTCTGCTTTCACGCCAGTAAAGCACATTGAACTGAATCAAACGCTGCGCTGGAAGCCTACCGCCATTTTGTTCGTCTGTTCTGGAACCAGGTTTTGACTTGTGCGTCCGTCATCTTCAGGGCCTTGGCCAAGGTGGCGCGTTCGGCCGACGCCAGGTACTTCTGCCGGTGAAAGCGTTTCTCTAGCTCGCAGATCTGCACTCGGCTGAAAGAGGTGCGAGGCTTTTTCCTCTTAGGCGGCGTCCGGTTCTGGTAAGGGTGGCCGATGCGACGGGTCACGGAGAAGGGCGAGAGTGCTGCTGAAATGCAAAGGGAAAGGGAGAAAAAGGAGGATTTATTTGACCTTGTTTGGTAATTCAGAGTAATGTAATAGCATCATTTGCAGTATTCTTAAGGGTTAGGGTTAGTGTCGAGGATAGGGGATGTTTAGGGTTAGCATTTAGGTGTTAGGATTCAGATCTACTAAGGGTCTTACTTCTGTTTCTAAATTGGATTGATCAGATGGGTGCTTTTACATGATAAACATATCTTTTCCTTTGGGTTTTGTTTGAGTATGTTCATAATAAACATAATTTTGGTTTCCAGTTCAATCCAGTTCAATCCAGTCCAGGCCAATGAGTTTTAGGGGTCTAAGAGAAGGCCAATAATCTGTCAAATGAACAGAGTGAATTTAGTTAGAACTACTGGTCAGAAAGTGGGTCTAGTAGCCCTCTAGTGACAGCAGCTTGGCCTTTCTACTGCTAAATAATATCCCAATAGTAGCCTGGATAGAATTAGAGCACAATTACATACCAAGATTTTAATTTCTCCTAAATAAAAATGCATACATTTTCACAAAACCTACAAGAGAAGCCTTTTGAGTTTAACATCCCCAGTCATGAAAACTATCCTTGCTGAGAACAAGTCAAGAGGGAGGATGGGAGGGATGGGGACTCACCTGGGCAAGTACCCTTGGGGAAAGGATAGTCTGCTAGAAGGCCATTGCCGTCTCGCAGGTGAGCGAGCTCGGGGTAATAGCATTTGGCTAATGTCTCCACCGTGCTCCAGACGGGGACCCTGCCGATGTCTCCCTTGGGGAGAGGACAGAGGCCTGGCAGGGATCCGGTGGCCCCCGGCCCCCCAGTGGCCTCTCCTGCTCGGCTCTCCTCTGCCTGCTCCCCTAAAGGAAAGGGACACACAGTGAGGTCCCGCATCTGGAGCACAGCAGCCGGCTGGGCACTGATGTACAGTAGCTAATCAAATGGAGGATGTTTGAATGCTGCAGAGATACAGTAGTAATGTTATTTACTGGTAGTCTATTAAATAAGCATTTCAAGAGGTTTGTTCTAAAATGAGATAGCAAACATTTGACAAAAGTAGGAACATATATACAGTATATTGGGCTCATATTGGCCTCTTATTACGAATCAGATATCAGCCAGTCAGTGCCAAACCGTTATGATGGAGGTGAGGATGTGATTTTATGAAACCCTAACCTTGCTAACCCACCTAAAAGAATTCCATTAGTCTGGTTTCAATGGAGAGTTTCAGTGTCACATAATGATCTAAATGCTGTTTCAGTACAATTCTGGAGTAAACACTGAATAATTGAAAATGTTTTGAATGTTTTGGCGTGAAAACGGTCAAATTTAAAGAAATCGACACAAATCGGCACAAACTTTTGACTATCGGCAGCTTCGCCCCCAAAAACATCAGCATCTGTATCGGCCTTCAAAAATTAATTTGGTTCAGACCCTAACAACTATTAAAATAATACAAAATTAAAACACACAATGCCACTTTAAAGGATATTAGGCAACTTAAGCCCTTGTTGAAAAAATGGCATTTTTAGACTGGGTCGTCTGTATTTTAGCGATTTTAAATTATTATTTTAAGGTGATTTGTCTTTTTTTTAAAATGATGTATCGTGTTTTGGAAATGGACCTTGTTTTATTTTAGCTTGTAAACTGTGGCTATGTAACTTGCATATTGCCACTGTCGTTAGCCTGGAGCGTGCGTTTCTTATCGGTGTGCCTCAGTGCCTGACTTCGGTAGTTCACGTTCATTATTGCATATCGGTATTAATAACAACTTATCTTCTGCATCATAAAATATCTATGAATCCTGTCTATTTTGTCAGCCATGGGTAAACAGAAGATCAATAAATGTAATGTGATCGTTTTTGGCCATAGATCCACTCCCCAGCCTCATTCTCATTTTGATAGAATGGAAATTTCCACCAACAAAAAACAAAAAGAACTGTTTTCTGTCTCGTTCCTCCCCAGCAAGCTGTTCGCCTGTTGTCTTACAGTGTGTTTATTTGTTTGTTGTTTTGTCAGAAAACTCACCAGGAGCCAAAATGAATATGAAAACATCTGCATAGGTGTCCCCCGAGGGCCACATGCTACCGCGCTCAGAGTTTCAGCAACCTGAAAATTCATTTGCCACGAATGACAATTTGGATGGAAAATGGAACATGAAGCTATTATGCATTCGACAATCATTTCCGGGGACCCGCCGACGTCCCCTGACAGCGCTGAACACGAGTGGCAAATTGAGGCGCACACAAGCAAATGATTTGTAAAGTAAGGATGAATTGCTGCACTGTGCAATTAGATCACATGAAGTTAACATTACCTGAGTACAAATTACCAACACAGATTTACTGTCGAAAATGAAGAATCGCTGTAATCATCCTGATTCCTTTTGGGACTTTTTGTGTAATATACATGTATCTATGGTACTTAGATACAGGTATATTTAGATACAATGACCTCATCACACTTAATGGTATTTTGTATCTCCTGGCCCAATATTACTATAATATTCCTATAGATGTAGTGTGTTTATAGTACTCAATAATGAGTTTATAGTGACCTTATTTTATATTTGTATTACCTATGGTATCCCTATAATATTCCCACAGGACCTTTTAGTTTTGCTGTGATATTTCTATAGTATCTTCCTAAAAATTCTCGTATAGCTCTTTTTTTTGTAAGGAAAGTCGTGGCCTCTCTTTGCCTAAAAATATGTGTATGGGTCACATGCTGAGCTCAAGCAGGTCTGTTGCTTCCAGCAGCAGGCCTGGCTAACAGATAATACTGCATTAGATGGCTATTTCAGGCCATCTGTGGGCTAACTAATGGACCAGGCACATACAAGCACGCTCAGAGGCAATCCAAGTGGAACAGGCTGAGGACAGCAGGACACTTTGAACCTGGGAACGGCAGGAAAGCTTTGCCGCACAGTATCAAAATGCTGTAAAATGCTGTTATTAATCCAGACACACACACATATACATCCAACCTAGAGGACGGTCCCTGCTGTTTGGCTGGTCAGGATCCCCTGTCTGCCATCAAAACTAATGACTGGCTCGGCTGGGGGGGGGGGGGGATTTAGCTTGACTGCATGTCTGATGAAACGAAAAAATCTCTCTAATATTCCTATAGGGGCTTATAGTGTGTCTATGGTACACAGTAGTGTGTTTATAGTGACCTTATTGTGCTTTATGTTTTTTTTATCACTTTAATATTCCTATAATATTCCTATAGGGAATTATGGTATGCAATAGTAAATTTAGTGACCTTACTGTACTGAATGTTATTTTTAATCTCCTATGGTATCCTATGGCGATGATACCATAAGATATATATAGAGAGCGTGCAGTAAGGTCAGTATAAACGCACTATTAAGTACCATAGACATACTATAAGTCACTATAGGAATATTTTTACTTTATACGATATGAGTATTTTTAATCTCCTATGACTTAAAGGACTAATGTCATGAATAGCGACTGGCAAGAAAAATATATAGATAAAAAATAGTTTCCTGTGTTATAATAAAAGAAAATGAAGTGAAAGCAGGCAGAAAGTGCGTCAGTACTGGACTATTCCTGAAGTCATAATATTGCAAATTGCAAACATATTGCAGAAATGTTTTATTCGATGTTAATATCTCCGTCATAAGAAAAATAATTGTCCATTAGGCGAATAACATTATCCTGAGCATTGTGCAAAACAGTTCCGGGCTGTGCAAACCAGTGGAACTCCTCAGACAGGTAGAAGACATGATTGTGTTCTACAAACTGAGCCACAGCGGACCACAGATTACATTTCAAAAGGGGGAAGAATCTTGTTTCCTGGAGAAAAAAAAAAGAAAATCACCCAAGCAGGCCTTTTTTTTAACTCCGTGAAATGACAAAGGAAATGGGCGCGAATACTAAATGTGCTGCCTTGGTAATACAATTTAGCATAAGCATATCAAAAAAAATAAAATGCTACCGTGGAGAATATGTTTCCCATAATAAAACCACTTATACTTAATAACACTTCACGGTGACAGCGCCTCCCTTCCCCACTGCGGATATTACCTTTGTAGCAATCTAATAAATATATCCGTGAAGGATTCTAAAGGGGATATTGAAATATAACATGAACATATATCGCTATTTATTACACCATACGGGACAAAGCTAGGATGCTGTCTTCTGTCACACGGCGAGTCAAGGCAGAGTGGAGAGAGGAGGACATGAGCAAGGTCACAGACCACTTTCAAATACATTTCAAATAAAGATAGATTTTTTTCTGTACTGCTGACATTGAGATCTATTTAAAAAATGAGATGATTATATTTTATTGTTATCTGGTATATATGGCTACATACACCATACATGTGATACCAGTAAGTTCACTGACGCCCACCTCTGTCACAGAATATTATTATTATTATTATTATTATTATTATTATTATTATTATGTTGTATTAATTTGACATTTTGCCTCTTTTTTGGGTTGTAAAGCTCTTTGTAAGATTTTTTTAAAAGTTCTATATATAAATAAAGTTCATTATTATTATAATTATTAGTATTAATATAGCATTATATAGCATAAAGTAGCATTAGTATTATTACTGTTGCTGTTGTTTATATTATTATTATTGTTGTCATTGCCTATATTTCTAACATTAAAATCGTTGACGAGCAGCGACCATTAAAAAAATAATACCAATATGGCCTTTATTTTCAGTATCAACGTATCAACTAATTTCGTAAACCTATCCAAACGTCTCAGGTCTACAGGCAGAGTAAGAAGTCTATGTGGATATTAAAAAAAGAGGGTAAACCATGACCTCCACTTGGTGATCATCATAAGACACCAAAACCACCAATATGAACAAAACACAATTATACTTTCCTCTTAAAAGGCTTTGTCTTAATGCTGCTCACATCAGCTTGATACAACAGATATGTACCATATGAGAGATTGTCAGCCTAATAAAGGTGGTCAACTCTATTCAGCGAGTAAAACCCTCCACTACACTGGAAAACCCTTCCACAAGGAAAAACTGTTGAATTGTGCAATGAATATACCGGAGATGCTTACATTCACAAACCTTAATGAACGACAAACCGTATATTGCATCTAAGGCTGCGGCCATTTTTTTCTTTCCTCCAGCTTCAATTTTGAAAGCAAAAATCAAAAAAATATTGCAGAAACTTCCCGTTATGACAGATGATAGTGCTTTTGATTCATAGGAAATAGACGAGGCTAAATATGGAGCCACTGATCAATACAGTGGAAAGATATAGGCTGCGAAATAATTACAGCGACACAAAGCTGAGAGAAATTAAACGAGAGGCCCTTGGTGACTATGAGTAAAATTGATAAGCCTATTTACACTGTATCTTTTTGCAGTTGACATATCGTCCCCCAGTATTCAATAATTAATGCGATAGGAAGAACGGAATAGTGAATATTTAATGCGGGGGGGGGGGGGGGTGCTTCTTCATTTTCATCTTCATAACGGTGAGGTCATGTGAAAACACCCACGAACCCCACACCAGAGAAACCCAGGCTTTAAATAATAAAGAGGTAATAATAATAATACAATAATAATATGAGATCTCTCTGAAGTTATAATATAACCCGCCGAGGTTGAGCTTTAATCTCCCGTTTTCTCTCAAGAACAGTAGGATGGTTTTATTTCATGGGGGTTTCTGTTCCTCCAGATTACAGCAGGTTGTGACACCTCGGATTAGAAAACCCTCAAAACCTGCAACACACACACACACGAACCCCGAGGCTCAATACACTAAAAACACGGGTGGATGTGTTGGTGTTTGGCTGCAATACAACAATCGGTGCGTGTGTGTGTGTGTGTGTGTGTGTGTGTGTGTGTGTGTGTGTGTGTATGCAGCTCTGGCAGCCTCGGTAACAATTAGGCCCAGATTATCATAGGTCATTTGTGGATTAGATGTAGACTATCCTATAATTTCGAGATTATTTTTTAAATCATAAATTCGTTTTTATTTCTTCTACCTCTAAGAGCTAAATACAGGTTTATTCTGGCCTGCTGCGTCATGGCATTCACTAACTATAGCCGCAAACATTTATTGGTTTTTGCTTTTCTTTCATATTTTCACCATACGGAGAAAGAAAAAGATATGTTTTCATTAATACCAGACATGTGTGTAGGGCCTCCTAGTCCCCAGTCTGCGCTTTATGTTCTGAGTGAAAGTAAATCAACTGAATGTGAGCTCTATAGTATTTTGCTGTGGCACCAATGTAGGTTATTATACGAGTTATGCAGGTTATGCGTGTAAAGCTCAGACACATTTAGACATGTTTTGTATAATTAAAATTGAATATAAAATATATTTAATTATTATGCTTATCGTTATACCTGTTATAACCTGTGGTATTATTATCATGATTATTATTATTATTAGTAGTAGTAGTAGTATCATTATTATACGTATTATTATTGTTGTTATTGCTGGCATTGTTATTATTATTATTATTATTATTATTATTATTATTATTTTGTAGTGGGGAACGCAGTTAACAATAATAATACATAATAATAAATAATAAACCTATTAGTTCTTTTAGATATTGCCCTGCCGTAGTCTATTACTGCAGGCATCATCTTCCTGTTTTCTGAATAGGCTTGCAGAAAAAAATCATTCATCCTTGTGAAAAAATGGAGAATGTCATTATCCGTCATCCGTTGTAAATGGAGAGTGATGGTCCAATACTGATTCATCAGCACGTCCATGTCAATTTCTCCACTCGTTCATCAGGCTGCCCTTCCTGGATAATAAAACTGACTTTGTGTGCATACGATTTGTTATAGATCACCACCTAAGGATGAAATCAGCTCCACTTTACCGAACGATTATTTTATACCTTATCGCCCAGTGTCTGTTTTATCAGAAATGTCACACCTAAGATAATGTCCTTATAGGCCATGGGGAAAATATCCAACAATATTAGGTCGCCTGGGCCTCGGGCCTAATGAAATGTAGAGGTGCATGTGAGAGCAGACTACCGGTTAGGCTACACCTAGTTTAATGGGAACACATACAGGTGTTTTTCTGCAGAGCGGTGCATCACAGCAGGGAATCACGGGACTTTTTACCTGTTAGTCTGTCCTTGGCAAACCTCCTACTGCTCTCCATCCAGGGGAAGGTGAAGTTTGCCGCATTCCCCATCCCCATCCCCATCCCCGTCACCGAGGGGATGCCAGGACCGATGCCCGGCGGATGCGTCGGAGGGGGCGGATGCGGCGCGGCGGCTGCTGGCGGCGGCGGCGGCGGCATGGGTCTGTGCGCCGGTACCCGAATCACCCCTCCGGCGCTCCCCGAGTTCACGTTGACGTTCATGTTCATATTCATACTGACGTTCATGTTCATATTGACGTTATAGGAGCCGGCCAGACCCGCCGCCGCCGCCATGGAGCAGGACGGGTTGTAGACGCTGTTGTACCCGTTGGAGTAAACGTTGGAGGCGAGCGCGTAATCCGGGTCGCCGGTCCGGTTCGGCAGCATACAGCCGCTGGACTGATCCGAGCTGTTCAGGATCTGGTCGATCCCGAAGCTGATAGGTTCATGCTGCTGCTGGTGCGTCTGGTTCACCTCCTCGATCCCGGTGTGCTCCATGGCTGTTGGCGTTGTGGTTGTTGTTTTATCGGTGCTGTTATCACTACCTCAGATAATTCTTCATATATTTATTTCAACCCGAAGAAAATGAAATGTTTCTACGTCGCAGTGAACCGCTGTTGTTGTCTTCAAGCGTCAACACAGGCCTGAAACCAACGCGTCCACCGCTATCCAAAACCTTGCCATTATTTTGTCCAACAACGGGATCGGGTGTTTCCTAAATGAAAAGCCTGCCCGTCGGGATAGATGAGGGGCTAAGGAAAAACGTATCCATGGTTAAAAGCGTGCTCTTTTCCAGCGAATATGGCATAAGGCAGCGTAAAGGGAAAAACACAAAGACGCCAAATGTTTATCCTGATTACTTACAGAAGCAAAAAACAAATCCGTATTTTCTGTGGTTAGGGAGTTCTCTGGAGAGGCTTGGTGCGCTTTTGTTCGCCTACTCTTGCAGAGACCATCCGTACGTGGAGGGCATGGTGGGATAGTCAAGCCCTGTCGTAGTAAAAAAAAAAAAAAAAGAAGAGCAAAAAAAACAGAAGCAAAAATGAAGTGTTAACCTTGCAAAACGTGGATATTAATTGGAGGTGAGAGCGAGAGAGAGCTCTGTTGTGCTGAAGGGTGAAGTGCGTTTCAGCAGGTGAGACAGCCCTCTGCGTAAAAGCTGCCACCCACCCCACCCCCCGCAATCACCACCCCCAACCCGGTAGGACAGTTGTTTTGCTCCCATCTCTTAAAGAACCCGCAGCTCCCTTTTTTTCTACGGCGTTTCTCGTATTAAACATGAGGATTTTTACCATATTAGTGGCGCTGCAGGCCCAGGGCTGGCTTTTCCAAACGTTTTCATTTCAAAATACCTATATGAAATAACGTCTAACCTATGCCTTTCTAAAGTCTTCTTTAGAAAGGCATTAGAAAGGCATTTAGAAAGTCTTCAACATTAAAACAAATTCTGCTCATGGGGTGGTGAGATTATTCCTGTTGTTTCAGGGTATTCTCGTTTTTTATTGTAGTAATTAATGTCACCAGTTTTCTAATATTAAGAAAATTACACTTGATTGGAGCAAATTCGTTGTAGTTAGTTATTAGGTATTTAATCCAAATGGAATATTCTTTCACTTGTTGGAAAATAAGATGTAAAGAACCAGTATCAAATTAAATTGCTTATTTCATTTTTGCATTCAGGTTTTGACTGCGACTCCATCTGAGAAGATTTCTGTGATTTGATGCAAACCTGCAGCTCTTTTTTCTGCGGCTTTTGAGGTCTACACGTTGTCTACAGCAATGTCTACACGTTGGATCACATCAGTGGTGCTATAGGTCAAAGTTCCCAAAGTCTTCATGTCACCTGCTGTTGGATGTGACATGGGGAGTGCGTTTTCAAGGCAGCAAGGAAACTGTTTTTAGGTTGAAGTGCCATATGTTTTATGTTCTATATATTTTACAGTTCCTATACATTCTCTCTCTATCCGGATCTGGAAATGAAATAATCGTGAAATTAAAGCTAATGGACATTTTGCTGGGGAGCCCCTGGAACTCCCTCAAGGCCCCCTGGAGGGCCCTGGATCCCAGTTTGGGAACCACTGTTGTTGGTTCAGCACCAGCCATGACTTTGTCATTAGTTGAATTTAAGACGTGGAATCAAAATCAAATCACATTTATTTGTACATCCCTTAATCACCGTTACAGTCTCTACGGGTGACTACGGGTCTCTACTCTCTTCACAGTGCAAAAAGTGTGAAAACACTAAATGGTTAGTACACAACATCCCCCAGCCTTGGACCTTCACAGAGGACAAGGAAAAACTCCCAAAAAAACCTTTTAGGAAAAAAATGGAAGAAACCTTGGGAGGGGCTACTCAGAGAGGGATCCCCTACCAGGACGGTTGGGCTGCAATAGATGCCGAGTTTGGGCAAGCAGCGTATACACAATGCATACATGTTTATTTGGGGGGACATCCAGATCTGATGTGGGGCATCACAGCAAACGGCAGCTCAGTCAGTGTCAATGAAATGGAAAGCTGCAGACCATGCTTGAAAATGAACCATAATGCTTTGGATAATCACAGTAACCAGATCCATAATGTACACAACAAACACCACACCAGATCTATCACTAAGAGCACAAATATTGAAGCAAACTGTGCAGAGTAGGATTCATTTAAAACCATGGACGGGTGGTAGGCCTATATATTATTACAAAGCACTGAAATGTACACCCAACATCAGTGAGCCCAGGAGTAAAATAAATCATTTTCATCACCAGCATGAAAAAGCGTTAAGATTTCCAACCATTTAAGCCTATCAATAGATAGATAGATAGATAGATAGATAGATAGATAGATAGATAGATAGATAGATAGATAGATAGATAGATAGATAGATAGATAGATAGATAGATAGATAGATATGAATGAATAAATAAATAAATAAACAAACAGCAGCTGGAGTCACATCATGAAGCCAAATGTGAAACGCGGCGTCGCTGATTTGCACAAATTATTTAACCTTTCTCCGCCCGGAGCGACGACCGGATCGCCGGGGTCTCAATTCAATAAAAATGAAAAATGGCTCATAATAAAACCGCGACACGGGGAAAAACGAATTTAATATATCACCGTTTTATTACGCACTTATTTCACTTTCCGTGCGAATAAAGATATCTCTCAACTGCACAAGGTGGCTAGGGGGAAGCATAAAAATCAATTGTGTGGATTGAAGGCCATATCAATAACGGAGCGGGGACCAGGACGGGGGGAAGTGTACCCTGCTATTAGGTGTGTTTATATTTGTGCGTCCTGTAATAAAATGAGCAGGACGCACCGAGCCTGCATGCCCGCCTCACACCGCCACACCGGAGAGATAACTGGCCGCTGATGCAAATCCAGACTTATGGACAGGGCGGCAAAATGACGTTTGAATGGCTCCCATCTCTAACAGTTGATGTATAACTGGAGGACTATGATGTCTCCTTGTGTACCCTTTACCAAGCATATCAAAACCAAATGATGCCTCACCGTCTGTTAGTCCCACAAACTATATGTTTAAACCCTAACCCAGTCGTTCCCAAAGCTTTTCCATGTCAAGGACCTCCAATAGAGAGGCATTAGGATTTACTCCTAGAAGATGTTTCTTGTTTGTTTAGATATGGAATTACATGTTCTATACAAACCCATGATCAAAACCGTCATCTCTATAGCTGTCCTCATTGTGTCAACCTCTACACAGCAGCATCCAGTGTTAGTATGTGTTGATGTTTTAGAGACAATTATTTGGAGTTGGCAGTGATGATTGGATAGTTGTTGGTCCTCTCTTAGAGATGAGGCTGGTCAAAACTATATAAAGTGTTCAATGAACTCTGAAGGGTGTGGACTACTGTTGGCATACTGTTGAGTTTTACACTCTTTAGTTCAACTTTTTGTCTGAGCTCTTGTTTATTAGCTCTTGTTTATTTGCTTCACTTATTTGTCTTAGCTCTTGTTTACTTGATTTACTTATTTGTCTCATTTGTTTAATTAAAAATAACTTATTGTACTTCTACCTTAACACTGGTTCTGCTGTTAGATGCTTGTTTAGGAAAGAAATGCACTTACGATTTTTGGTGACTAGTAGTTCTCTTGCCTATGTTGAATGTACTTATTGTAAGTCTCTTTGGATAAAAGCATCTTCCAAATGCCTCTAATATAATGTAATGTAATGTAATGTAATGTAAATTAACACTGAAGATTTTACTGCTCCAACAATTCCCAAACTTGTTCAATGTCAAGAACCCCCCATATACATTCTCTCATTGTGATAAGCTGCAGTGAAATAGTGAAATTAAATCAGCCCTCGTTTTTCTGGGGATCCCCTAAAGGAGCCCTGGAGCTTCCACTGACTGGACTAACCTATTGAGTACTAATATCATCCTAATTTATAATCATGAAGTTGAATGCAAAAAGCCTGTTTCCTTCCTGTGCCTTGCTGGGTAACCTAACTTTCAGATAAATCAACTTCCTGCCAGAGACATTCATCAGCCCAGAGTCATTTTGATTTTAAATCCACTTCTCAGCTTAGCTGTGGGTTGTTGCATTTGAGTTGGACCAATATGGGTCTTTGAAGGCCGATACTAATAGCGATATTTTGACATCTTGTGCCGATATTTTATACTGTATATTTCATATACATATATATGTGAGACAATTTCATGACACATTTTCTTTTTTTAAATCCCCAAATTACAAAAATTCAGTGTTTCTCCCAGAAATCTTGCCAGGGAGGGAACATTAAGTACTCATATCCTCACCTCCATTATATCAGTGGTGAGCAACATTTTGGATTCATTTTGTGCTGAAATTGTATGCTGTGAGTTATTCGATTTGACCAATATCAGTTTTTGAAGACTGACGCCAATATTTTTGGACTGCAGTTGCAGATAGCCCACATTTTGTGATGTATATTTCAATTTGACCATTTTATGCCAAAATTAACAAAAATAAATTATAAGAATTTAGTGTTTCCACTGGAATTATACTCTTGCCAGGGAGAAAGTTGAGTAATCATATCCTCACCTTCATCATATCGGTGGTGAACAACAGTGACTGGCTGAAATCTGATTTTTCTTGAAAGGCCAACATCAGCAAACAGATATATCAGTCCAAACCAACATTAAATGGTACTTAGCTCAACCAATAGGACACTAAAACATTCTGCCTTGCATTGTGCTGTCATCATATGAGAGGAGGCCCTGTGTGGATAAACGAGGGTCCTTGGTTGAGAATATATCTTTACTAACATGTTGAATACTAATCCAATTCAAAGAGGACACAAATGTTAAACCTGTAATTGGTTTAAACTCCTAATTATTACAAGCAATACGAGGAGTTGTCTTTATTGAACCTGACAACCTGAGCTTACTCAGCCAGTGTCTCGTTTCATCAGACTCAACAGTTTAGGCTGTTCACCATAATTAGTTCCCATGAGCTACTTATGAAGCATAAGGGAATTCGGGGGACTTTTAAAAAGTTCTCAACCTCCATCTGTAATGTCTGATCATGTGAAAAGATGGTAATACACATTTACCTTTTCTGCACATATTTTTCTTCACATGTTCTTCCACCTCTGCCTCTGACAATGTGAGCAGCTAACTTGCACATATTTAACCTGTAAATGTTTAGGACATCTTGTATGTAGGTATTTAATTATTTATCAGTTGTATTATTATCAACATGTTCTCTTGCTGTAATCACTGGTATTATCTTCAATTCTCTGTATTTACTCTATACTTATACCTACACTCTTCTCTCTCCCTGCTGCAATGACCCAATTTCCCCAAGTGGGTCATTACATGTGTTATCTAATAAGCTATAGTTACGAAACATGGGGCACTTAAATGATTTTTTAAAAAGAAGAAAAAAAGAAAAGGAAACAGTCACAATCACAAAATATAGTGGTCTATAGGTTTCAATATTCTTTTGATTAATGCAATCAAAACCGTTAGGATACAGCACCCCACCACACACACACACACACACACACACACACACACACACACACACACACGCGCGCGCCTCTTTCGTTCTCAATATGAAAGCCCCTTGCTGGCTTTGCCCAAAGGCGTTGTCTATGGTTGCCGGCTGTGCGTGATGAATCGTTATCTCCAGGCCATGCTGCTCGTCTGGGTAATAAAGTACCGGCAAAGCGGAGACAAAGGGAATTTGTCACAGTTGCCTCCCCGATATATTAGTGACCTACCAGTTGGTGTACGTTTTGTGTGTTTTGTTTTCTGGGGGTGTTTTGGCCTGCACGCCAAATTATAAAAAACAAAGAAATAGAAGAAATAGAAAAGAGCAAAACGTGGACTAGCCTACCACCCTGTCGATGAAAAGTGTGTGAAATTCAGCAATAAGCCACTAGATGCCGTGCTTTGCAGATTTAAGATCAGCTGAGAGAACGTCATTTGTTAAAAGAAGGAACGCAAATGTTCAATAACTTTTAAATATCTTTTATTTACCAGTGCTACTACGTATTGACAGTAGCCTAGCTAACCGAAGTGGTTGCTAAGCGACACACATAAAGTAGCGACATTAGTGGTGATTTCCGGTTGGTGCAGTCTAAATCAGCTGTTACACAGTCACAGGTGTGCGTTGTTTGTTTTTCGACTGTTTCGAACGCGTTTCAGCCAATCAGAACCAAGGACCGAAACTATCCCATGATGGAGTTTGATGGAGACTGGAAAGGAAACAAACAGTGGAAAGAGTCGTCAAACTGTCAAACAGACACAAAATACCCGGTGAGCTGATGTTCAGTTGGCCTGTAAAGCTATCTGTAGCTTCTTCTTCTTCTTAGTAGTAGTAGTATTGGTAGTAGTAGTAGGAATAGTGGTTGTAGTAGTAGTAGTAGGCGCTTAGTAGTAGTAGCCTAATAATAGTGCTTGTAGTAGAAGTAGCAGTAATAGTAGTGGTGACATTAGCCTTTTCTTCTTCCTCTCATTATTATCATCATTATTATTATTAGTAGTAGTAGTATTAGTAGTAATATTAATATTTGTAGTAGAAGCAGTAGTAGTGGCAGTTGTAATAGTAGCCTAATAGTTGTAGTAGCCAAATAGTAGTAGTGATGGTGGTATTGACCAATTTTATAATTATTATTAGTGGTGGTATAATAACAATAATAGGCTAATAATAATACTTGTTATTGTTATTGTTATTAGACATTACTTTTTTCTTTCGGAGTTTAACAGTCATGTATCACAACAGTAAACCATAGTGGAGGGTTTCTCTTGACTTTGTGTCACTGACAGACTACAGGGAAACATCAACACTGGTTATTTCTCCACTAT
The DNA here is from genome assembly GCA_034670385.1 of Hoplostethus mediterraneus. NCBI lineage: Eukaryota > Metazoa > Chordata > Actinopteri > Trachichthyiformes > Trachichthyidae > Hoplostethus > Hoplostethus mediterraneus. The sequence goes on from JAXDDW010000023.1 coordinate 2,455,135, forward strand.
TGTTTCGGTAAAGAGGGACGGAGGGGAAAAAACAGCACACTTTCACCACACTTTGAGGCGTGTCACCCCCCCTAAACTGGAAAACCCTCCTATCAAGGATGTTGGACATTAAGGTGACGAGCCTGTCATCCTTCATCCTCCTGCAACTTGTCATTCAAGTTTCAATCTAGGGGAAAAAAGCAGAATAAAAACCTAAAAAAAAATACTAAAAAAACAACAAATCAAAGCACGGAAAGCCAAAACAAACCAAAATAAATAAATAAAACTAACAAACAGCTCAACTCGTAATGATAAACCAGACATGTTAGCAGGCCTGTTCATCTCCATCTACTGGGGAATAACAGTTCCCTCCCCTCCGCACATATGGGTCCTCGTCACCACGCTGTAATGTAACACCATGGGTTCCATTATCGGACACGGGCAAGATTTCAGCTTTTCCGATATTTTAACCCCTTCGATGTGAAAACAAAACGGAAAATAAACCACCGACTAACTGTCAGACTAATTGCAAAGCCATATATCTATGTTTCCTGTGATGGGCGATTACTTTATCGGTCAAAAGCAGCTAAGCGCAACATTCCTGGTTTTGTTTTGGACTTTTCTTAGCATCACTTCCCTTTTCTTCCACAGATATGTGGTGACAAAATGGGGCTCTGGATGTAGCACTGGCCGCTAATACAGGTTTAGGATCCATTCAGGTAAACACCAGGAACCTGTGGGAGCCAGTAGGCTGTATTTGAATTAAATTAATTTGAATTTGTTATGCTCATATTGAACCTTTGAATTTAAAAAAAAATCAATTAATTAGTTAATCTTTGCTCTCTGAAATGATATATCCATTCAATAAAATCTCATTCAATTTCCATTTTAAATTGTGCCTTACAAAATTTTGAATTGAACAGTTCAAAACGAGCATGGCAAATTCAAATCTATGTAATTCAAATATAATCTACTGGCATTTATCTGTTTCCATAGGAACCACAGAGGTCAAATATGAGTGTATTATTACAGAAATGGCCCTATGCGTCGTTTAACCTGATAACTTATTGTGGACTGACGGTTTGTGGGGTTGTCTTCCTTATTGAAGGAAAAATGTGTCCGAGAATGGACGCATTTACATTAAGTCCTGAAACGATCCCAGACCTGAAAGAAAAAACTGCCTCCCCAATCAAGGATGTCGGAGATTAGAGTGACGAAGCCTGTCATCCTCCTCTCTCCTCGGCCCTGTTTGGCTCTCTGCTCTAATTAGGTTAAATTCAGAGCAGATACACACAGAAAAAAAGGGTTCTTCAAGGGTTCCTCGGTTAGGGTAGGGGGTTATTAGGGTTATTTAAAAGGTTATTTAGGGTTCTATAATACTGAACTGTTCTAAAGGGGTTCTTTACAGCACCAAACTGGTATGGTATGGTACAGCCCTAGATAATAATTTCCTGCCACTATAGCCTATACGATCAGTTTTGTTAAGACTACAAAATGTTATTATCCAAAAGGGTTCTGCTAAAATGACCATTTTCTACTTTTATAGCCAATAGAACCCCTTTTATGAAGATCGTAGACTTACATTATTTTGCATTGTGAAGCTTCTGCTTTGGTACAAGCCTAAAGAACCATTTGATGGCGTTTTATGGAATTAAATCATTCTGCACTGCGAGAGTTCGGCTTCAGCCCATTTTCTGGTGTTCTAGCCCCAAGAACCCTATTTTTGAAGAGTGCAGAATTACGTCATTCTGCCATGCCAGGGTTCTGCTATGGTACAAGCATCAAGAACCATTTCCTGGTGCTATAAGAACCATTTTTGTCAAGGGTGAAGAATCACATATGGCAGAAACCTAAAGATCAATTTCAAGTGCGGTAGGAACCATGTTTGTTGAGAGTGTAGAAGTAGAGTGTAGAGTGTGGTTCTGCTTCTAAAATGAACAATTTTCAGGTACTGTAGCTTTGAGAATCATTTTTATTAAGAGTGTAGAATCGCCAGGGTTCCTATGGTACAAGCCTAAAGATCCATTTTCAGGTGCTGTAGCTTTGGTAACCATTTTTCTTGAGAGTGTAGAATTACATTATTCTACATTTGGAGGGTTCAGTCCTTGACTCTTCGCCTCCCTCAGGGGAAACCTGGCGCCTCCTGCCCGGATCAGACGACTTGAAACTGGACGGAGTGGAGAGGAGAGGAAAGGGGGGAAGGAGGAAAGGGAAGGAAGGAAGGGAAAAAAAGTAAAACAGGATGAAAAAAGAGGAAAAAACGCTGAGATGCTCTGGAGGATGGAGGGATGTCATGTTGCATTGCAATGAACATTATAGGCCTCAGAGGCTGTTCAAGAAAAGCAGGTAATTTTCACCAGAATTTGTTGATTATTATTATTACTATTATTATTATTGTTATTATTGTACTGATTCATTCCATCAGGATACTTAACTAGTGTATGCTCATTTTGCATTCCTGTGTCATGTCACCTTCATTACAAACTCATCCTTCAACTATTCATCTTCACTTTAAAGAGTTATGGAATATTATTTTTGATGCACAATGTCCGTAGCTTAATTGATGTTGGGAGGAAAAATAGATAATTGACGTACAACAACACGTCATCAAACTGATTTATGGTTGTATTTCTTCTCTAACTCTTTCCTTCTCAGTCCACACAAAAACAGGGGGAATTAAAGCCTTCCTTTCACTAATTAGACATTTAGGATTTCAGAAGTTAATTTTTTCCCCTCAACTTTAAATGCAAAACGATTCATTTTCTTCCTCTCTGTGTTTGCCTCAGATAAAGCTATCGATTAGACATCAGTTAGATTCCTAGCCAGGGCTTTATTGAGTAAGTTGGTGAACCTGAAAGTGAATTACAGGAACTGCTCTGCCCCTCCGGTGAACTATTTAGGTGAATCTAATTTACTTTGATAAAGACCATCGATTTTATTTACTCTGATCGCCGTTTTCAGCGGGGGTTTATTAGAAGACTGTAAGGGGGAAAATTTCGGGGGTATTTGGGGGGTTAAAGGGGGATTAGCGTCATGAATGTACGATTTAAACTGATGACTGTCAATGGGATTGGATATTAGAAATTTCTGACCTGTATTATGATTATTATGATTATTATGATTATGATTATTATTATTATTGTTCCTAAAATCAATATAGGCTTTAGCAGATGCAAAGTCAATTATGTTTGCAATAAAGCCATACATATATTTTATATTTTATTTTATACATATATCCTCAATTAATGGCTCTATACAGTAACCAATCAATAGATCAATCCAAAATAACCAGAGTGGCCTATTGTGAATTTTAATGTGAATTTTATTTTTTGTTTGCAGGAGTCACAAAAATCAACAAATTCCTCCAGAACTACAGGACTGCAGTCTTACTGGTGGAATATGCATCACATTGTACAGTAAAGCAAAAACAGAGGAAAATGTCTGAATTATTTCTGGTTTCTTATCATTATTTGTAAGTTATTTTCTTTCCCCCCACTTGATAACCTGTGCTTTTTAAACAACAAACATTTTAAATAATGCTATTTCATTTGTGATTCATCATTCCATTCCATTCAGTTGGACCAACATAACCAGTGATGTCGTGTTAAATAAAAAGGAGGGTAAACTCCAGCATGACCTCCAGGAGGTGATAATTACAACCACCAAAATGAACCAAAAGTAATTATAATTTCAGAAATGGATTAATGTCTTTCATTGTTCCTTAAAGAAACCATCTTCATATAACCTGCATCTGTTTGGATGAATACTGGGAATTTAATTTATCTCAACCTAAAAAATGGAAGGTAAAATCTATATTCCACAAATAAAAAGCAGGGTAAAATGGCTTCCGCTGGCTTTATCCGCCACTACATCCCTGTAAATGGGCTGTACTGAGGCCCTGCTGTACACATGCGTCGCATTTAAGTGTAATTGGCCGTATCATTGGCTTTTGTCTTGTTTACAAAGCGGGCAACAGCAGCGGTAATTTAATTTCCTCCGCCGCTCTGAAGAGCCACCAGCCGCCTGTCAGGCCGAGCTCAGCCTCCCCACCCCGGGCACCGGGCAGGGATCTGGCCCGGGGGCGTTCTGGGGAGAGAGAGAGAGAGCGAGAGAGAGAGAGGGGCGGGGGGGGGGGGGGGGGTGGAGCTCTAAAATAAAAACCTATATGATTAATATCCAGGGATGGAGTGGGGGATAAATCCACCCAAGCTCAGTTCACCTCTTTAGGCTAACATTAATTTGAATTTTGCTGTAAACTCACAATGAGATGAGAGTCATATTCTTGTCATATTCTGCATATATTCATTATATTTCCATAAAGGTTATATAAGTTACTTAACTCTACTTAACATTAAGTCTATTTAACATGCTTTTAAATTGTCAGCAGCATACAGACATATAACTGCTTACATTCTATTGTATTTATTTAAATTTTTTATTTTTACTGTCTTCATTGCTTATTTATATTCTATTTGTGTATGGCCTCATCTTAAGAGGGGAAAAAAGCATGAATTAATCCAATTTTGCAAATATATCCCTAATTGTTTTTTTGGTGGTGGTTTGCCTTAAGATCACCCACTGGAGATCATAGTTCACCCACTTTTTTAAGCTCACACAAACCATAAGCACCTAAATTCATAGTAATATAGTTCATATGCAAGTGATGAGGGGGAAAGCATAAATGAAAATATAGGCCTGATTGAATTTAGTGTTTAATGATCTCTGAGGTGCCTTGTGGTGATCTTTGACTGGAGGTGACGTAGTTTACCCATCTTTTTATTTACCACAACATCACTGATGATATCTAACACAAATAAAAATGATTAATATGGAAGAGATTAGAGAGAGAGAGAGAGAGAGAGTAGCCCAATCTGAGGATCTTAGGGACAGAGCTAAAAATAAAAAAAAAGGAAAAGGAAAAATGAATAGGCTTTCAACCAGTCCTTTCCAGATCCAAGACCTGCTGAAGTGAAAGCAGACAGGAGTGTTATTTATTCTCTGGGACGCTCCACTAGACTAGACTCATTCACCACGGTGGTAAATAAAGAGATGAGTAAACTATGAACTCCATTCAGTGACCATCACAAGGCAAATAGATGAAAATCAATTATATTTATTTATATTTATAATTTATATTCAATTTATGTGTATTTCCTGCAGGTTTATAGAGTTACTCCACCATGCATCAGGCTGCATCCATCCTGTACATTTGAAGAGTTTAGTTGTAAAATGAAGTTATACAGCATTTGAATAAAAAGGTGACATCTACTCTTGAAAAATGACTGACAGCACAACATTAAAACAAATTATGGCAGCTTTAAAACGCATGACTGGAAACCTCTATATTTTACAAATATTGAATAATACATTTCAGGCAATATTTCTTTACCAAAATGGATATACAGTAGGCTATATATATGTGTGTATATATGCAGCATTTTGGAAATGAACTCTTTATTGGAGCCAAATACACAATAGCAATAATGTACAATGAAACAAGTATTGCACAATGCATGTGTGTGTTTGCTAGACCAAAAGCAGAGCGGAGGTGGGGATGAGAGCGAGAGAGAGAGAGAGAGAGAGAGAGAGAGAAGCCAGGCTCTCTAATAATGATGCACCCTCAGGCCTAATGTGCATCTCTCTCTCCCCCCCTCACTCTATCGCTCTCCTTCTCTCCCTCCCTCTCTAGCCATGCCTTCTCCATCCAATGAAAGTGTTGGTTGAAGGACAAATGGAGATCCAGCCGCCAAGCAAGAGCCTCCATGTGCAGTTCTGGGGTTTCTAATTACACCATGATACAATGCAATTGCAGTCCGTTGCAAATATTCCCACATAAATTCATTTCGGAGCCCATTAAAGATACAGCGGGTGAGATCATTTACTGCGCGGGTCCCAGTACAATACAGCACGGCGCGAGCTTTACAACGCCGCCGAAATGCTGCCAAGTCCCCCCGGTTGTACGGCAACCTGGTAGGCATTAACTCAACATAATGTCTCACAAATTAAAGTATTGCTGGGGCTACCACCGCGGCGTCAGATAAATGCGCTCTATTAGGAGGCCCCAAGCTGTGCGCAAAACAATTGATTGCTTGTTTGTGTTTTCATACGGCGTCCGCGAGCACGCAGAGTGATGGATTGGAGCCCGTCATCTCGACTTGCAGTTAAAGACGATTGCTTTTTGTGCGTTTTTTTCCCCCTCACCTATAATAGGAGAGTGGTCAGTCCACTCACACCTTATATGTTCTTTATTGAGACAGTAGGAAGGCTGTGCTGCTGGGATCTTTATGCTTGGCCAATAAGGGATGTGATTGCAAAAAGCAGCATGGTCTTAACTGGGGCTGCGTTCACACTGCAGGCCTTTCAGCTCGGTTCCTAATTATTGCTCATGTCTGATTTTGTTTTTGTTTTGGATGACTGTTGATATGTATTGTAAGGTGTAGCTCATATCTGACACCGATGTGAACTGACAACAGTAACAAAATAAGTTACATCTGTTTTTCTCTCTCTCAGCTCCAACAAGTTTTGGTTACAGTTTGTGTATTTGGCTGACTTGAGGTGTCTCCCCAAATACCAATCAAGTCGCTATTTGGCTTTCTTTCCATTGTCATTTCTGGTTGTCCTCCGTGCTAACGCTGCCTCAGCCAAACTGTCCGAGCCGCCAAAATTATGACAATCAAGGTGAATGGTGAAAGATTTACTGATTGCCATGGTAACGCTGCATGACAAATTTGAGCGTTCAAATATAAGTTGCGTGCCTCGGGATCCGGTGTTGTAGCACATATACTGTATCCATGTGGTCCAGATTGGAATTGAAAAGATGAGACTTCACGCAGCATCACATGTGAGGCAATAAATCAGCACTGGGACGCTTTGGGCTGCAGTGTGAACGGAGCCTGTCTAGACTCAGTTGTTGATTACAATTTTGTACAGTTTGGTCATTTTATCCAGAACAGCTTTCAATGCATGAGCAGGTAGGAGTTCAGTGTTTTGCTCAAGGACCCTCAGACTGGATGCAAGGCTGCTGATGGCTGTTAAGGGGATTGAACCAGGGACCTTCTGGTTACAGGACGCTCTCTCTCTCTCTACGAACCCTGCTGCCCTGGCCTGATGAGAAGGTCAGGTTCAGGACTGTTACTTTCAAAATGTAATCTATTAGTCTATTAGTAACCACCCCCTCATGCAGCTCAGAGATGTAATGTGATGCTGTTCAGTTCCTCTCGCCTCGCTCTGGCTTCAGTCTGTTTACTGTGAAGTTGATTCACTCCAGTTTGTTGAAGTGTTATTATCATCATTCCAAACGCTGTCCTCAATTTTAAAACCCAGAATGATGTTCGTCGCTCAATATTTAATAACATTTACCGGTAACTTTAACTTTCATGTCAGTGATCGTTTTGTCAGACATGGTGTCTCGTGTTTGAAATAGTGGAAATCTTATTCGGGGATGAAACTGTCCAGTTGTGTAAAATGATGTTTGCAGCTCTTCCCCCTTTTCCTTTTGGTCTTTCTTTCTATATCTAATGTCATGGCTGTTTTTTCTGAGTGTGATCAGATTACTGTAATCCATTACATGAGATTCCTTTATTCCACAGCCTTGCAAAGTGGTTACTAATAATGGCCCTTGTGCTTAGACTGACAGCTACTCTGTTGTTTAAGAGGTCTTCAACATTTGACTGATATTACTTAACTGACGAGTAAAAAATAATTGCTAATAAACCGTCTTATTTGCTGCCTATATCCTCTTGGTGTAAATAGAGTACATTACAACACATCAGAAAAGGGATTTTTCCCTCCATCATGTGGGACATGTTGCTTGTGGATATGCATCAAACTCCTAAGTGGATGCAATCAATTCTCATTTGTAAGTGGCTCTGGATAAGAGCGTCAGCTGAATGCAGAGAGTGTAAATCTACGTCTACGTCTAAGTGATGCATGAAAACACCGGTGCAGTTGGAACATAACAGCTGAGCAGAACAGCATCACAACCGCTGCACATCAATAGTTCTCATGGCGGAAAACCTTCACCGCCGTTATCAAGACGGTGCTGCTGTGCAAAGTGAAGGTGAGCGTGAGCTACGAGAGCAACGCCACATTAATTGTCGTTTGGTGATATCAGTCTCATAGGTGCTGACGGCAGGTGCTGCAGCCAAAATGATGAGCATGCCCTGCCCTCTTAATGCTCTCTATTACCCCCCCCACCACCACCACCACCACACCACATCACCTCCCACATAAAGAGGGTAAACTATGACCTCCAAAACACACGTGACGCAAACAACCACCAATATAAACTAAAATCAATTGTATTTTTAGAGAAACTTTTATTGTACGCTTTTTTCACCCACTTATTATGACTTACATGAGGAATTTATGTAATAAAGCTTCATATCATCCAAAATAAAGCAGTTCAATTCTATTTTGCAGATTAAAAGGTGGGTAATCTACATCCCTGCTGCAACCGTAACCATAACAACCCCCTCTAACACAGTCAAATGGGTCGCACCCCTTCCTAAAAGAGAAACCGCCACCGCTTCGACAGCGTGGTCGCAGCAGAGGGTGACGGGAAAATAAACCGTGGCGTTCTGCAGGACGGAGGTTCAGGACGCATTAGCGGCAGCCGGCGTTCATACGGGGGATGCTGAGCTCTCCCGCTGTTAACTGGGTGTTTTATCTTGGGGAAGCGTGCAGCCAAGAGGAGGCCTGGCTGCAACGCCAGCCAAGGCGGCTAATTACATTTTCCATCTCGACAAGAATGGAGGATCCCTTCCTATGTTATTAATCATAATGAGGGGAATATAATAAGCTATCATACATCATGCCGGTGACAGTTGTAGTTTGCCATTTGCAAGCCCAAGCATTCTTCTTGTTTTAATGGCCGTAAACTGAATTAATGTACACCGAGTTCGATGCCCGTAATCAATTGTGGATGAGATTTAAGGCCTTTTAGCCGTACCCGTAAGATTTTGGACGGATATCAAGAATGTTATTGCTCAGGAAATCACTTTGTGTGTGTGTGTGTGTGTGTTTGTGCATGCATATGAGTGTGTGTCTCTTTGTTTGTGTTTGTTGTGTGTGTGTGTGTGTGCGTGTGCGTGTGCGCGTGCGTGTCTTTGATCAGTGCAAACTGCAAACTCCAGCGAACACTAGTGTTTTCTCCTCTGTTGTCAACCCTGACATTTCTGAATCAACTAGGGGGTGCTGATTTTATCACTGTGTTTAATAACGGCACGAAAAATGAAAAGATCCTGAAGGTAGCTATACCTCCTGAACGGCTATCTGGAGAGAGAGACAGCGCTGAAATGTAATTTATCGTGACTGAGCTCGCTGCCCTCAGGCTTCTCCTTTGAAGAAAAAAAAAAAATCTCAAAAATGAACAAATAGGAAATAGAGGCCTTTCTCCTCTTAATCCTCCTCACCACGAGGGTGAAAAACAGGTTAAAGACTTCACAGCGGTATACAAGCGAGATAGGGTCCAAGTCAGTCTGGTCAGTGTTTGCGATAACTTCATCAATCCTGGAGAACGCAATCAGATACAGTCCAACTCTAAGCCGGCGTTGCCCTCTGGGAGCCTGAGAGAGACATTCATTTTGGCGAGGAGGGCACACGATCTCCCTTTTGTAATTAAGAGTACCCAAATAAACTGTGTGTGTTACCCCTGAAGTGGAACAGTTAGAAACAAATAAAAGGCTAATGAAGAAATGATTGCTCTTTTACAGGAAGCGGGAAGAGGACGAATCTTAAGGCAGTGAGGTTCTTGTATGCGGGGCCCAAAACGAGTTTTGCTCGCAGTCTGTTGAAATCATTTGCGGCGTGTTTGTGAAATAGTTTATTCAACGTGTCAAAGTATCGAAGGAAGATGGTGCATTGTGTGTGTGCGTGCATGAATGTGCCCGGTTGGTAGCTCAGAATCACTTAAACAAGTCATAAACTTCCCATTATTAAAATGCTGTAACCCTAACTGCGTTTTTTTTTCTTTACGGGTTGAGCCTAAAGTGTGCCGCCTTTTGTCGAGTGTTTACTCTCCTTGGCAGATAACTGACGGCAGATCAAGAACGCTGAGCCGTTTGCGATGAAAGGTTTTGACTACAGAGACGAAAGTTTGTGAATTCCACAGTACAACTACGTCTCCGGTTACAAAGGGGAGGTCAATCCACTTGCGGTGACTAGATTTTAGCGGTGAGGGCGCCGTAGGTGGATGAAAACACAGGCCGCAGACATGTCAGCTATTTCGAGATTTGGCGCTCAGCTGTCTTGCCATGTCCCCCCCCCCCCCACCGCCTCCCCTTTAAAGACCCAGTGTTTGTGGAAGCTCTGTGAAGGCCTTTAAGATGAAATTTGTTAATGTGTCATCTAACACAAACTTGATCGGCCGTGGAAAGTGTGGCGCATACCTCGGTGTGGAACTGTTGCAGAGGCTTGTTGGGGCTATCGGTGTATCAGCGCTCATCTGAAATGTGATCTTCCACATCTGCGTCTTTCCACCGTGGCCAAATTCCTAGCTACTGTAACTAAGGGGATTGTTTTGTTCCACGGCAGTGCAACTTCAACGCTCCCCTTGACTGTCCACCCATAAAAGTGTCAGGATTGAAATATCTGGATTAAGAATGGGTGAAGCCGCTGCCATTTTCAACAGCTCGTGTGAAATGTCTCCTGTCGTCGACACCGCGGCTTCCACCAGGAGGAAAAAACATTAGTCCCAACGGAGCGTAGTCCCCCCCCCCCGGAAACCAGATATCGCACTTTTATTAAGAAGGACACAAGTGAATTTATGTCGGAGCTTAAAATGAACCTGTTGGGAGGCTGTTTCATACGGTAGTGATAAGGCAGGTGTTTGGGTTCTCGCAAAACTCTGTCTGGTTCAAAATGTTTTGTCAATGCATCCCAGGATTGTTAGAGGTTTGTAAAATTGTCATTAGTCAAAGTAAAGATGTTTTATTTGAACGAAACCCCGGGCATCATAAACACAAGAACATGTAGGCACACGACTTCACCACTTGCAAGAGCTAATACTTCCAGGGACGGAGAAGGCAGCCATGCGCAGCATTAGACAGCAGCACAGTCAGAGAAGGAGCGTGACACTGTTGAACTTTGCGCGGCGTGTCCGTGCACGCCGGGGGCCCTCTGCTAATATCGACGCATTCCCATCTGCAATGGTCTTGCCAAAGCAGAAGCCTGAAGATCACAGCTCGGGAAAAAAAACAGCAGCCTAAGCGCCTTCCCTTTTCCACGGCCCCACTCTCAGCCAATGATCGACGCACTGACTCACGGAATGAACACTTCAAGTAAGGAGAAAGGGGTGTCTGGATAGCGTCTCTCGCCTGGATCCTCTGAACTATCGAGGTTCTTGAAACGTTTTGTCGCCATGCCGTCCGGGCGGTGCCATTTTCATTCCATTCCCACTGCTCTGCTCTTCCACCTGTCATCTGCACTCTGAGCTCCCTGCGGCCGACCTGCTGACAGCTGCTGAACGTGAGGGGATTGACAACGCCACTGTCAGGGGAAAGTGTATCTGTATATATATTTAGCTGTCATTATGTTCATGCAGTAGTCATCACACACGTTCAGTTAAAACAAACCTTTTAGTGAGTAATCTGCACGTTGGAAATGGAACAACATATTAGAAATGTCTAGCAAAATATGATTTCCGGAAGCAGCAACAGCGGTTTGTTTGAAATAAATGCAAGAAGAACTGGGTAGTTGGCGTTCGCGACCACGGCTGACAAAGAAAAGAGCGCCACCTACAGAAAGTCAAACACAGTGCTGGCCACACTGTTTGATTGACAGGTGATCTCTGGGAAGTGCAGTGCAGAAACACCACAGCAATGAGAGCTGAGCACCAAAGATGGAGACTAAATAAGCAACACAAGAATCTTGCAGATTATCAATTTAACAAAGACATACAGTAGATTTAGTAAGAAAGGAAAAGTATTAAACTTGGCAAGTTTATTACAAATGTTCCATTTAGGAATAATCAAAATCTGAATCTGAAACAAAAAAGTGATGTTAGTCTCACTGCAGGCGACAGTAAATAGTCTTTGACATGGCTCCTCAGTGAACACACAAAACATAAAAGCAGAACAATTATACACAAAACGCATCACTACATAAAACCTCTTTTAAACTCTCAAGATTATCACACACTGGTTCCTGTAAGCCTTCTGGGGTCAAGTGTGAGTTTTATGATCGCCCGAGAGCACATTTGATTTGATAGATACAGAGAGAGAGAGAGAGCAACACGACTAGCTTTTCAGTCACTCGCGTTTGTCTCGATCAACAGGGAAATAAGTTTGACCCCATGCAGTTTCATCTGGCTTGTTACTTGTATAGGGCCTCGATACAGATCTCTGACAGGATATCTTCTTCACAGGATGTGAGAGCGCCCTCAGCCACCATCACTGAACAGGTGATATACGGGGTTGAAACCATTGAAGTCGGTCCATAATAATCCTGGGACAAAGCTGAGAGTGTTTGGAGAAACATAAATACTACCACCATGGCTCTGCTTTCAATAAATCTGGCCCCTACTCATTCATTTGTCAGCCAATGTCTGATCTTGTGCTTGAGCTGTATTACCCTCACCTTGATGCTATAAGGGGAGATCACGTTAATGGTCATAACAGCGAAGATAGTAATGTTGATGAGATATTTCATCTTTCGTGATAAGACAGAGAAAGCCTTCTGCTCCAGCCTTCTTACTTGTCATTGGGAATGTAACAGCTGTGTTATATGATGAAATCAGATCTCCATTTGTTTTGGTTTCTTTATAATTCGATGTGTTGCATTATCTTGAAATTATAACCTACCGTCAGGGTAGTTTTGTGATATTGAACATTTAAGACGCCATGCAGCAGAACTAATATAAACTTTTACATTTATTTCCCAGTCAGTAATTTTACAAAATCGAACTTAAGCCACATGGAAAATCCACATGTAATCAAATAAATAATTATTATTAAGTAGAAGGATTATGCTAGGCTGAGTGGTATACCCATTTATAGGGGGATAGGATAGATGACTCACATCCTCAAGGCTCGTCGGAGACATTCCTTGCTTTGTTCAGTCAGTTTTGTAGAATATCCAATAGAGGGCTTTCAGGTGACGTAACACGTCCCTCTGGCAGCCATATTGGAGGTCCTAGCTCTTGGACAGCAGTGGCTACAAACATCTGATTGTATTTCTAAATGTACAATTTGGCCCCAACAGAATAGAAAGACGTGGTTAATTGTGCTGTGCTGTTTTTGACTGAGAAGTGATAATTTCATCACTCTGATTGATGTTGTGTTTGGAAGATGTCTGCTTGTTAGCTAGCAGCTAACCAGCCAATGTTAGCACTAGTAGTGGCTAGTAGTCCCATGTTAACAATAACTAAAGTAGCCTGCTGGCTAGTTAGCTAGCTAGTTTGTTCAGGTTAACTGAGCTGACTCTTCTCCAGCTCCAGTGTTTTGGAGTAGAGACTAGGGCTAAAGACAAGACAGTTTACTGAGTCACAGTAACCTACATTTGGAAAGAATTCTACCTGGACACACTGTTCACTTTTACTGAGAACATTACTGGATGATCTACAGACACAAATCTTTTTCAGGTCTCTCTTTTTTCTAGCCCAGTTGTTAAATAATTAGCCATGATTTGTGCACTGTCGATGCTCAGTGAACCTCTACGATGCCACGCTGCAACATACTTAATACCTACAAATAGTACTACTACAAATTGTATTTTACTGATCGGTTTATCCAAGTGATGAGCGGGGTTTCACGTAGAACAAAACAATGAGTGCCACAAAGTTTAGATTATCGCATTAAAGCAAGACAGTCTCATAAAATGTTGTCACATTTACATTTTGTGGAAACAAATTATATAAACATTACAATTATGGGGCAATATTATGAATTTTTCACCTGTAATAAACCCCTTCCTATGTGGCCCTTAAAGCACATTGAAACACTTCAGTATATGATGATTGTCTTACCTGACAATATTCCTTCTTAATACTTGTTTATACTTCAGATTGGAGTCTAATCTGGAGAATCTAGATGAGGAGAAAAGCAATACTTTGGGAGGAAGTACCCTTATAGAATGAGTCAAGTCAAGCCAGCATCTTTGCTCTCACATCTCCAACCCCAGATCTAAAAACTCTGAAGTCATAGGGGTTCGGAGGAGGCATTTTGACTTGTGTTTGGGCTCTGTTGCACATGTGACTTATGACTTGCCCTAATCCTGAAATCCTCTGTGTGAATGACAGTAGTTAATGGGGTGTAGATGGTAGTTTCTCACTAAGTGCCATCATTCATACAGTTCAAGCCTCAGTGGCTTTGCTTCAACTGCCAGAAATGAAATGCTTAATTGATAAATGGTTTGCAGTCTGAAACAGCATGGGAAGGGCAGATGCTCCAAAGTATTTTCATTCCAGAGAGATACATAAGGTCAGAGAGTCGGGTTCTTGATCAGAGGGTTGCAGGTTTGAATCCCCTGCTGCTAAAACTGACCATAGGTTACTCCCCTCCCTCAACTACTTCTAATTAGCTCTTTAGTCTCCCTTTCATGATCACAGGATCACCAGGGCACCATGGCTCTGACCCTTGGACTCCATAAAATTGGTTGCCTGTAATGTGGTGATATAGGAATTAAAGTTTACTGACTGTTGCACTCGCTGTAAGACACTCAGGATAAGAGTGTCAGCTAAATGGCTACAATGTAAAGTAAATGCTCCAGAGAGGCATATAGAAGATAGAAGATAGAGGTTATACTGGGCAGCTCCCAGCAGGGAATGGGTCGAACTGTACACATTACACACTGTACACAAGAATGCCAAGTCAGCAAAATCTCCCTGATGAAATAAAGGTCAAAGAAATAATTGGGATTTTGTCTCGATATTCATTTGCAGTAATTCAAAAATTACTGCAATTTTAATGTTTTTCTTTTTCTCACTTTAACTGAATGTTTACATGGTCATCTGCGTTGTGGAGTTTAACAACCTATTGGGCCCTTAAAACCTTATGGAAAAATTTCACAAATACATGGCTGTCACTGAGAAAATAAGCATCATTTTATTATTAGTTTTTGCAGACACGGTTGTTACCCGACTACATTAATACGTAAGGTGTATCCAGACCTGTACGATACATGATTACCTCGAATATGAACCAATTCTCGTAACAGGATAAGTAAAAGCAGCCGTCTCCTCCCTCGATTACCTCCCTTCGCCCCATCACTCAAAGCTCCACCTCCACTAATTGAAACAAACAACTAACTTTTTTGCCTATGTCAGCAACATGCGCTTCCAAACCAATTGCATCCAATCAGTGTAATTCACACAGGGCTGTGGTGGCGGACTCACACTGACAGTGGCGTCTTGTTTAAAATGAACTCTTAGCCTTCCCCCCCCCTTCTGCCCCTGCCCAAAGAGTACTACTACTGAAGGGATGCACTGCAAAAAATGTCCATCTCAACAAGTCATGCTATCGTACATTCAGGCTTACATTATTTCAGTTTAAATAACGGTGAATATCTGACATTGGGATTAGACAATCTTTTGCACAGCAGCTCCATATTTTCCTGAATTTGCTTCAAAGAAATGATGATATACCGCTTGTTACAAGATCAGGTCACTTGATTGAAGAGAATTCTTGAAACAGGTGAAATTGGGTGAAGCCAATGTGAAGTCACTTCACCCCGATGGCAGATCTTCTCACTCAATTTAAGATTTTAAAAACAAGAATAAAAGCTTTGAAGAATTTCATTCCAACGTGAGACACCCAAATATCCACCGTTTGAAGTGACACCTACTCTCAGAAAGTTATTCAACGTTACCGATAGCACAGACCTGAAACAGATTATTGTACTTCTCGAGGACTAGCAGGTAACTTAACTCTTTGGTTGACAAAGTGATGACACATTCCCAGACTGAATGTCCTATAATTCAAAGATATTGAATGCTGAACTTCAGGTAATGATGTTTTTCCTCCCCCCCGAAAGTGGATGGGTTGCACTTTGGGAATGAGCTCTTCACTTTTTGCAGCGTGTGCCATGCTGTACAGTTGCTGTCTAAGCAGGCGGATTCTCTAATGAACCAGCGGGTATCAGCAGATGTGGGTCTATAACTGAATTTCCTCCCCTCAGCTATAGAGCAGATCCTATGGCGCGTAAGTGGTCTTGATGGATGAGCACTACAGCTCGTCATAAACCCCCCAACACCCAGCACCCATCCTCCCCTGCCCTTCAGCCCTATGTTTGATGTTGTGCAGTAACCACATAACTGCGACTTTGCTGTGTTTTCTTATTTTCTTGATCCCTGGGCCCTTGAAACCAGTTAAAAAACCCATTGTCATTTAAAAAAAATACAAAGGCGTTATTTTCTTCCTTGGTTTTTGTAAATACTTGGTTTTGGCCCCATAGCAGCGTCATACTTGGAAGCTCTCATCTGACTGGTGCCAGCAACCCCTTCAACCCCCCAAAACACTGGAGATATTTACTTGTGTGTACTGCACATCACAATAATTGCTTCTAATTTTTATGTTTGACTTTCACTTCTAATTCGTCTCCTCATGCACTCTTGAGTCTACAATAAATCCAGAGCTGGAACACTAATCTTATTTCCTGACTCACCTGTTGTTTTTGAAAGGAGTTTGGCTGGCGTGACTAATTTAGGTTGCAACACCTTGAAGGAATACACTACTTTAGGTAGATTAGTCCATTGGTCAATTTACCTGTTAAGTGACGAGAACATGGACAGCAAAATCATCCATGTGTCCCCATTGATCATTAGCTCTGGTGCACCATGCTAACACTTTAGCATACATAGCACATAGTGATAGTAGGCGACTAGCATTATCTCAAAAGTGAGAAACTGAGAACTTTAAGTGATACTGAATGATATGTGACTAAGTTTTGTGGAGGAAATTGGTGAAATTGAGCTACAAATCACTGCACAGTAGATGAATACGTGGTTACTCGCCCAAAACCTGGCTACAACAGACATACTGGGTTAATGATTTCATTTTGAAAATGTATGTACCTGCAATCCATATAATAAAAAACACTAACAATGTTTTATTACAAAGAAGTCAGTCTTCTTACTTTGGATAATGCTAGTCGCCAGTCAACATAGTGCATGCTACAGTGTTAGCATGGAGCACCGGAGTGAACGATTGACCGGGGACACGTGGATGATTTTGGTGTCTAAACGGACCAATGGGCAAAAATAACTTGGAGGAAGATAGTATACACATCACCAGCACCTCTCTCTCTCTCTCTCTCGCTCGCTCTCTATCTCATGCACACCCAATCTCTGACATCATCACGGTGAGGCGTGGACGGTTGTGTTTTGGTCGCCTCAGAGTGCTGACTGTGTCACTGCCATCAATTATGCAGCACTGTTGGAGCAGCTGAGGGGTCTCAGTTAGCGAGCAGAGGTTAGTGAAACACTTAGGCTCTGTTTACACCGGGCTCCCTCCCGTAACACAGATCTGATGTTTTCTAATCAGTGTGAACAGTAAAAAAGCTGCATGAAGTCTTTCAGTTCCAATCTGGACCACATTGGTATGTAGCGCAAAATTGGATACAGAGGTGCGCGACCTACATCCGACTTGTATTTCGACACTCAAATCAGATTAGCCATGACAAGAATTCATCTGAGACAATTGTCATAAATTTGGCAGTTTGGCTGAGCCAGCTGTAGCATGGAGGATGAGACACAAGAACAGAAGCAAAGCCAAATATCGGACTTGATTGGTATTTAGGAAGACGCTTTAATTCAGTCAAAACATAAAGGCACATACTGTCACAAAAATGTGTTCAAACAAGTGTAGGTACAAAAACGGATGTGGCATCTTTTGTTGTTGTCACTCTTTTTGTCATCACTGTCAGTTCACATTGGGATCAGATATGGGTTACATGCTAGAATAGATATGAAAAATCTGATATGAGCAGCAATTAGGAACTGAGCGTTAAGGGAAGTGCAGTGTGAACGAAGCCATAGAGGCGACAGACAACCCTGGTATGTTGTGTGTTACCAACCAACCCCTACACACACACACACACAGATACACACAAAAAGAAACACACATACACACACACACACGACACACACAGCGATGGTATGTATCGTCTGTCTTCTCAACATATCCTCTATTCCTCTCAAGGGCAGGGAGATGCGGTTGCCCCTGGAGGGCCGAGGGGACCATGTGGCGAGGCGTCCATATGGGGTAACTTGAGTAAACACAGGGTGAGGCCGCCATGCGTTGCTGCACTCTGTTGACTGTTTCAACAGACATGTTTTCCCAAAGCAAGAAAAAAGTACACTAAGAGGGGTGCCTTAAGTCACGGCTCAGCTCTCCATGCTGTCTCGCTTCAGGAATCCGATCTCACTCACTTAAGAGCATGGCTGCTACCATCAGTTACAAACATTTCTCTGACACCAATTTAAACTTTCACACTTCAGCAAGAAGTTCTTCTAAAAAAATCAGAAGTTACGTGGGAATTGTGTTGACTAACTTTGCACAAACGCCTCGCCCCGAATATTCATTTCTGCAGTACAGCTACATCGTGAGCTTCGTCCGTGACTGAACGTGGTTTTGTGTCTGCCTGGTTTTCCTCCTCTACCTCAGCTCACCTGCGGTTGCCGTTGCAATCAAAAGCGTTAATTACCCAAGTGGCTTAATCAACATTAGAATAATTACGGCATTAGAATACAAGCTGCGACGAGTGTGGGACGGAAAACTCTTGTAAAACATGTGCTGTTTATTTGATTAACATCAGAATACAAAGATGGCCCCCCCCCCACACACACACAGCACACTTGATTGATTGCAGACTGCAGAATTTATTGAGCGGGAAGTGAAAAACAAAGTATTATTTTTATTTTTTTTGACGTGAAGCAACAAATAGAGACTTATTGCAGGTAAGTGGATGAGAAATCAATTCTTTCTAGTTTCTTAAGTAACACAAAATACGTCACGTAAGAAACATAAATAGCTTGTTGAAATGGATCACATATAAAAACATCGCAACCTTATTCACCTTTCAAAATGACTATGAGCACTTTTCACTCAGAGCACATGAAGTTTTTTGAAAGAGACTGAAGGAATTGATTTCCAATCGAACAGGGATTGGGCGTAGCCGCTCAGATTATCATCAATATTTAAGTGCGTGGTGAATTAGTGGTATTTAAGGACTGTTTTGCTGACGCTTTGACCTTAAGTGTCTCATTTTGGAGACGAGGAGGGGAGCGTTTCGGGGGGAGACCGGGTCAATATTGAGACGCACACAAGTCAATTAATGCCGTAAAGTGTGTTTTCTCCTCTTTCTCTGTTCTTCCTGAGTGACAGACTGAACTCTAAACACCATCTGCTGAAACGTCGCGGTAAACTTGACCCCGGTGCCCCAGGAGCCATCCGAAAAAACACAAAGGCCTCGACGACTGGCGCGAGTCAAACTGACACGGCATGAGGATTCGATGATTTATCGCGCCGCGGTCTGCAGAATCATAACCTGCATTCAGCACCGTCAAAACAAAAGCACCAGGAATATACCGGGTGAAGGGAGAGGACATTAAAAGCCCATAAATCTGCCGGAGAGGTCCACAAGTGTTCTGTCTTTGGTGGTATTTAAGATGACGGACACGAGGACCAGACGTCACGTTACCCAGAAATGCATTCCTCACAGGCGTCTGAGTAAGGTGCACTTTCACTGACTCACAGAAGTGCATCGTGGATTATGTGGGATCTGTTTTTCATCTTTTCTCGCCGTTTGAGCTGACGCCTCGCACGCCCAGAGGCTGCAGACCAGCTTTTAATTACACAGGGAAATGTTTTATTTTTCTTTATTTAAAAAACAGGGCAATAATTCATTGTCTGTTTGATATTTGTTTTAGAGCAAACGAAGACGACAGATACTCATTAAGTGTGTGAGTATTTGCATTTCGTCCTCTGGGAGGCCTGTGGGGCAGCGACGTTTCTATTAGCATCACTACATTCTTTTATTACTTCTGTTGATGAATAATGTGACTGAAAATACTTTTCTTTTCACGGAAAAAAACAACTTTTGTTTACTACGTTTGTCCTCGTGAAGTTTAAATTAGAGGGGACGCTGTTGTCGTATCTGCAAAAAAGCTTTTGGGGAAGAAAGAATCTTATCTTCTTATTGGTGCCCATGTAGCCGCAGGGTCATGAAGCTCACAATTTAATTACGAAAAAAAAAAAATCCCACAGTTGTAGTTTTGCAGTTCTTCTGTGGCAGTCGAGAGAGGGAGGGGGGTTGTTTGAAATCACTCAAAAGCAACTAAGTACTTGAGGATTTCTGTGTATTTTTGTGTAACTTTTTAAAAACGTAGAGTAAAATATCTCTTTCAACTGCTGGTTACAAATCGGATCTAAATAAGATCCTATTGTATGTTTGACCTCTGTTAGGGTCTCTTACAAATCCATTGCATGTGAGTGGAGCATCTCTCTGGCGTGGCTAAGGGGGGGACCAGGGATCCTCTCTGCTGGTCAATAGATATGTGCTGCAGCTATTGATCTCTGCTGGTATTTTAAGTTTTGGGTGAGGGGCGCTCTATCAGGTTTCCATGCACAACTGCTCAGTCTGCCAGCTAGCCACCCCATCTTTAGAGCCCCCTTATGTTCCCGGGGTGGGGTGGTGGGAGTAGTAGGTTAACTCTAATCCTTCAGAGAGTATAGATGGAAGAATAGATCCTGTAGTTGCAGTGGGTCCTGCAGTTAGATCCTGTAGTTGATTCAGAAATAGCCACGCCACAGATGCTACACCCCATCATTTGTTTTGATTCTCTGGAGATATTAAAGTCACAATGAAATGAAAAGGGATTCTTTAGCTAATTCTTCCTTATTTTCTTGTATTTTTATATCAAATTCTCATTACTTTCACTTCCTGGAAAACATGTTTAGTGGTTGCTTCATGGCGTACCAGTAGGTGTACATAAAACCAATAATACCATCCCCTCTCTGCCCCTCCCATCACATAAAACCTACAAGTGGCATCATGGTACGGCGGGGCAATTTTAGGTGTCCACCTTTTCCTAAGACACCGCATGGCCGCATCCTGGTGGCTTGAATTCATTGATTTTGAAGAGTGTGAAAATTGGCAGCTCCAGATTATGTGCAACTTTTTTTTTGGACCACTTTTGAAGGTGTCATGCCCTGCCTCAACATCCTGCTTCAACTGGCAATACGTCAAATTACAGAATCAAGACGCCATCAAAATGTCGTTTCCTTGTGACTTAAAGAAAGTATTAATAGTAGAGTAAAGTAGTAGTAGTAGTAGTAGTAGTAGAGTATTAAATCAAGACAAGGGCATGAATAGATATTATGGCTAAATCCAAAATGACCCGATATGGAACCCCGCCATGGAAATGATCATTACCACACTAGGAGCTCCAGGTAGCAGCTGATTGACAGATACTGTGCTGCTACTTCAGTTTGAGAATTTACTCATTTTGCACATACTTACATTATCCCAGTTCTGTGACCTAAAGATTTTTTTGAAAGAAACAAAGCAAAAAAACATAGTGGGACTTCGAACTGACACATAACCATTCTCCACTACGGTTGAGCCCCACATCCAAGCCTTGATAGACACATCCCTCAAAACAAAAACACACGACTCACGTGGGAAATAAGCAACAACGAGCCTAATGATGGAAACAAGTTAATGTGGCGGCAGCATTGCCCAGACTCCTCCCCGACAGCGAGGTTTTGGCGGTGTGTGTATGCGTAATGTCCATTTGGGACGGGCGAGCTAATTTACGGCACCCGGGAACAGCGCCGCGCAAACCATAATGATTGCTAAGCCATCAAAGTCGGCCCCTATCACAATCAAACTCTCTCTCCCAGTCACAACTCTGGGCAGGGCCAAAGCGGGGATTAATTTGAAACCGAAGCTGAGGTTTTTGAAAAATGACCTTCCCTGTTGTAGCACGTCAGCCTGACAGGAAATATGTGGACGGTGAGGCGTCCTGACATTAACGAGACGCCTCGCAGCTGTGGGGCAACGGCAAATCACAATCATTGGGTTCTGCTTTTTTTCTCCTCCCCTCGTCTATTCTCTCTCTCTCTGTCTCTGTTTCTCACACGTGTGCACGCCCACACGCACGCACCACCGCACACGCATGTAACGCACACACACACACACACCGAGCCGTCGCACACGTCGGACCAGAAATTCCTCAAAACCCTGAATCTGGCAGGCAGCGATTACGGGCATGACACGAATGAAGATGAACGTCGCCCGGCGCTGTCAATGAGATATATCGCTGTCATATCAATTAAACCGTGTGAGTGGGTATTGATAGATACAACGTGACTCCAAAATGAGCACTTTGCTAAGGTGCTGTAATTGATCGTGTGAATGATGAACCCCCCGGATTGGAGCATCGGGTGGTGGTGTGTCTCCAAAAGTCTTCCCCGGGGAAACATCTTCCCCACCTCGTGCCACTGGCCTTCTCGGTAACGCTATATCCACATCAGAGAGGCTGGCCCCATTGATTTAGCACTTAGCTCCATCGTCCCATATGAACGGTTATCATTTTTGGCTCGGGGCCAGAGTCCAGGCGTCAAAGTTACCAATCAATGGTCCGAACTTTGAAAATGTGCAGGGGCCGGTTGGGGGTGTGGAAGGGGTGGGGTGTGGATTACAGGAAATATGGTGTCGTAGGGACCTGGGTAAGGGTCTTGTTTGTTTGTAGATGTGTAAGGAGAGGGAGGTTAAGTGGAAGATTATGGAAGTTTATTAGTCACATCCGGTATTTTAGGATTAACCATGCTCGCGTAGCGGCCATTGATGTTGCATTCAGGGGCTTCAACTAAGCAGACAACATAAGAAGAATAATTCAAAACCACAAGGCTCTGCTTCAATAACATCTGAATCATGTAGGTTGCTTTTGAAAGTGTTAGAAACTTTTCTTTTAGCAAAACAGAATCAAACTCCATGTGAGTTCTCTAGGAAAGACAGGAGCTGCTCATGAAGGAATAAGTCAGTAGATGGTGGTTGCCACAAATCATTTTTCATAGTTTTGGATTGTATCAGCTTGTTATGTGAGTGAACTCAAACCTCGACCATAATTTATTTCCGCTGCAGCCTGAGGCACAGATCAAACCACGCTATCTAAGCTATAGATACTTAGATACCCATGAAAAACATGCCAGTGGGCTACATACTCATGTACCTGGTCAAATGACCCATCCACACTGAATGTTTAGATTGTTGGTGATCCAAATTTTAACATCTATTTTGTGTTTTTGTTAGCCTGTTGTGTCAGCAGGCTAATGGTAAGAATCAATACCTTTGTAATGCTAACGCTGCATAAAGCCTTTTAGCATGGCTAGCGCGCTATCTGTAGCCGGTTGGCCTGTTTATATCTACTGTATGTGTTCTCATAAACATCTTGTCATGGCTTCAGCCTACAAACTGCTTTTCAACAATAAGACAACTTGGGCTTTTCCATCAAGAGGGTTTTGATTGCACTCCTAATTTCTGGACAGTCTGTTTAAGCACTCTCTTGGGACTATAGGCAGCGAGCAGATGGGAAGTTAGCACTGCTTAGAGATCATCTGCATGACATTTGAGATCTGACCCCTTTCACAGCGGCCGCGGTTTGTCTATATTTTCACGTATGAGTTTCTGAGTCGGTCTGCGCGAGATATGACCCTGTTGCGGAAACCATAACCGAAATTGACCTATGAACAACGAGGCACTAGGTGAAGGCTTTTGTTACAAAATGCAAAATCCACTATTTGGATAGCGGTTTGAGTTTTTGATAGTTTGAAGGACTTCATTACCTAGAAATCATGTAATATGACATTAGTAAACTGCGCACTGTGTATGTATTCTTCTCAGTGGCTGGTAGGGTTGGAGAAAAGTTTTGACAGCAGGTTCAGCGACTGTTGGTGAGTCCAGCTTTCTCTGGACAGAGCACTCGCTCACTGCTGTTTAGGAGACAGTTTAAATTTTGAGTTTTTGAAGATTATTTTTGGGATATTTTGCCTTTATTGAACAGTAGAGAGAGAGACAGGAACGAACGGGAGAGACAGGAGGGCTGACATGTGACAAAGATCCTGGATGGTGACCATACCCGAGAGAATTTCATTTGGACAAATCGGACAAATCTACAGGGTCGGTCTCAATTTGTGAGGATGTGATGCTCCTCTCTGCTGCAGCCTCAATGTGTGATTTTAACTGTTAAGAAGGAGTAAAATGCAAACACTTTAACAGACTAGCTCCGCTTTTTAAGGAGTTCATCTTTTTCCAAAGTTCTTCAAAGGTAATACGCCTCATGGAAAACTCTGTCTGTGAAATGAGGTGCATGAGCATTAAACCAGGGTCCAGCGACTGCCATCGGGCTTACCGCATCATTTGAAACATCACTAGATACAGTTACAGAGTTTTTTTTAAACCCCACTTTATGGTACATGTATAATTCAAACACATGGAATTCAAATTATAGTTCAGGCGGTGTATATTTCCACTGTATTAATGCTTTCATCTTCACACGTATAGGGAAGTATTTGTGCAAAGAAAAGATGGTTGTTGGTATTTTTCCTCCTATGCTTTTCGGCTTGGATGATTCTCCCTATTCAGTGCAAAATAAACACATTTCTCAACCAAATATTTTCCCCAAAGGAAGCATGTTGTGTTTAATCAAATGTTATTACCCTTTATTGGAAATAGTATTAACAGATGAGAAGTTCCTAAGTAGAGTAATTTACCATCTTCTTCCCACGTTGTCTAAAATTGGGACAGGTAATTATGTTATCATAGCCTCGTTAATTCACCTAATAATTTCTCATTTATTTAGATAATGAGATCTATAATTCAGCTTCCCGGCTGATAGTCTACCTGTGGATTAAACAAGTAATGCTTCTGGTAACATTATACTTCATAAGCTTTGTTGCTAATGGTTAACCCTCTACACCGGGTTGCTGAGGAATTATATACGTTTTCGGCCCTATCAAACAAATGCATTGCATGTGTAAGAGGATCTGATATAGACAGACACACTCGGCTGCATTAACCTTGCATTGGCTCCACTGTGTCACACCCAGACATCAGGTGGAGGGGATGCAGCTACAGAACAGGAATACTAAACCTGTCATGCAGGTGATGATATTAGAAATGGATCCAACAGTGGATTCACATTAGAGGAGGAAGATTACCTTGCAGTTGTGTCACAAATCTCCTATTAACCGCGGCCGGTGCCATCATGGAGAATTGGCTGTGCACAGATAACAGATAAATATCCAACAATCAAGCTAGAAAATGAAAGAAATACCTGATACCTGGAGTAAAGTCCATTCAGTAATCCTATATTATAAATGGAAAAGTGCATAGAGGTCGGTAGATTTTTATTTTTTTTAATGTTGGTTACCGTGACAGTTCTTAACTCTTCAATGCTAGCCCACTGGTCACTATAATATAGAGTATATGGAGTAGAGAATACTCCAATAAGCAATGAGAGTAACTTGATTCAGAAGGGTCTGCTCAGTTAACCTGAACAAACAGCTGTTTTTTTGGCTTTGGTAGCTAGCTAACTAGCCAGCAGGCTAATTTGGCAAAACGTGTTATTGTTAAAGCTGCTATGTGTGTATGTGTTATCTGGTATACATTTTGATAACATAGTGTAATGGCTGTAAATATGAGACCATCACTCAGAAAACTGGGTATTGTGGGAGGTTTGATTTACGGCACAGAGGAAGTGTCTCAACCAAAACAGGAAGTTAGAAGTTAGAAAAACAAACACAGAAAATAACTTGCGTCCTTATACAGGTTGATTCCAGTTCCATTATTTCGATTGAATTATGACATACATACATGTTTTTATTCTTTCTGAAGTCTTTTTTCTCTTCTTCACAGGGCTTTAATTCAAGGGGTTGCTAAAGTCAAGAGAGTCAAGTTTCAAATTCTACTGGTTGCAGCTTTAACATGCGACCACTAGCCGCTAACGGTAGAGCTAATCAGACGTATTAACAATAAGACAACAATGGCTAGCTGACCAGACACTATGGTTATCTAGCTAACAGGGTGAAAATCAATCAGATATATTGGTGGAGAAATAAACACAGGAATTAATAAATGAATGAACTAAAAGAAATGTCTCTTCAGTTCTGTTTTGAAACGCAACCGCGACGTTCAGAGCCGATGTTACCTAAGAGCTGAGGACCTCCAATATGGCCACCAGGGGAGGGGGGGGTTACGTCACCTGAATGGTCACCTGAATGCCCTCTATTGGTTATTTACGTAACTGTAATTAATTTTGCTCTCCTAGTCAGCCTTTCCACACACACACACACACACACACACACACACACACACACACACACACACACACACACATAGCCCAGCTGCAACTGCTAAGGTCAAAGTGCCTTGCTCACTTTGGTAGCAATACCAGCCGTCCTCCAAGCACACAGCTGGAATATCCCTCCTGAGTTGGTGTGGAGACTCAAACCAGCAACCCTCTGGTTACTGGTCAGACTCGCTGCCTCTTTCTGAGCCAATCTGTTGTTAATGCTTGCATCAAGGTGAACTGTAAAATGTATCATTGCACATAAACTGCAGTTACAAAATAAAAGAAGTGCCATTTAATAGGAAACAAGTAATATTAGTGGTAACAGGCCACCAGGAGGGAAACTACATCATGCAGCGCTCCAGAACCTGTACGTCTCCGTTTAAGCGGTCTCATAAAGATTTGTTCGCCGAGTTCGGTCCTCCAAGCCAGGAGAAAATTGGGTGCCATTGCAACAAATGAATACCACCATATCTTGGAGGCAAATGAATACCCTTCACTCTGAGTGGATCTGAGCCCCAATCGAGCAGCCTGGAATCATTGTCGGCTCTCCCTCGTGTCACCTCTAGCCTATTAGTCTCTATAAAGGATGATGAATTAGAGACAGAGGGGGAGGCAAGCCTTGGTACCGACGTCGAAGATGGGGTCATAACAATGATAAAGTGAACAGCATGAGCGCTTTAATGGGCGACGCCAGCAGAGAGGGCGGAAAGGAGGAGGAACATGAAATCTTAAAGAGGGGATTTCCATGTTGTTTCTCTCGGTTCTCGGGGCCAACGCAAACACCGGAGAAGTCAAATGAATCAAGACCTGCTTTCTCGATAGTATCTCAGGTTGGACGTGCACTGGGTTGACAGGCAGGGCTGACACTCGCCGCTGAACGACTACCGACTGGTTGGAAAGTAAACACAATTTATCACAGACTGGAAGGATGACAAGAGACACATATCTCAGACCAGATTAAACAAACAGACGTGTAAAAATAAGTGAAATATAAAAGTTTCAACATTTTATAAGGTATAATCTCACTTTATTCAAATGGATTTAATTTATTTACATTTTGGGTTTATTCCAATATGAGCTGGATGAAAAATGATCTGTTTTCTAATATTTTTTTTAATTTTCCTAATCCCTCATAACAGAATACAGGTCTAGACAATTTATAGACATTATCAATGAAAACAAACCTTATACAGACTGAAAACACATAAATGTCATGTTTAGCTGTCACATGATTTAAGACCTAGTATCAAAAGCTGAGACAATAAATATCTTCAATTCAATAAATCACCAAGTAAGCGAAGCAGCAGAGTTTCGACAGGCGGTGCAGTCACAGATTTTGAAATTGACTTTTAAACCAGATAAAATAATAATAATAATAATTATCCTAAAATAATCTTACAAATATTTAAAAATTATTTTTAATGAGTTTTAAACTTCTGCTTCTCAAGATGGAAGAAAGTGCAATTCTAGATGTCATCAAACCTGAGATGTCTGTTTCCATACCAATAATAAACATCTACAGTTTTGTTTAATATTGTTTAATATTGGTATTGAAAATGAAATGTCTTGTGACAATTTAGGAATTTTTTACTTTTGCAGAATAAAAATAAAGTATTTTTTTGGTGGTATTCTCCTAACAGCATGTTGTGGGCAGGAGCTGGATTTAACAGGTAAGCATCATGCTAGTTACTTACATTGCTAACTGATAGCAGATCAGTGCAAGCTAGAAAATAAAACTTTTGCGTCCTGTCAAAGCCTTGCTAAACGAGACAGTGAAAACAAATGGGCATCATATAATATTCAGAAAAAGAAACACTTAGTCGGACATCTTAATGGGTCTTTGTCTTGCGAAACCTCTCGTCTGACATTGACAAACGAGGCACCGTGCTACCTGGATAACAGCATATGCATTACTTCAATGCTAATGGCTGGACTGAATGAGGTCATGTGCTCAAGGTTTCCTCTCATTCACGCTGCAGCACTTCAGCTCCTCTGCAAAGATTTGATTTTCACAATGAAGTGCAAAACAATTCAATTCAACTCCAGATTTTATTTAAACCCGCGATGCAGTCAGTCAGAGGCAAGGCAACACAATTCAAATGAAAATATCAATGAATAAATATCTGTGATTAAATGGTAAAAATAAAACATCTAAAGGAAGCAGGAGTGAACATGAGGACACATCAGTAGCCATTTTAAGATTTCTGACAAGTCATGACGTGTATGTATGTTAACACAACATACTTGTTAATAACTTGTCGCTATGTGCTTCCATTCATATAATTTATGTCTGCACCTCTTCGGGTGTGTGTCCTACTGTATTTGATATAGTTTGATATAAATTTATATATTTGATATTTATATGATTTGAACACAAGTGGATGTCATTCCAAATTAGACACATGGATGTGATGAGAGTGACACGTCCTCTCCTCTCCATGTGAACTTGTGGTATCCTCTTCCCTGCATGAGTCAGTGACAGCTGAGGAGCTAAGTATTGCGTAATTGCAGGAGCTGCGGCAGCATGCCGTGCAATAATATGTTAAGTGACTATTAATCATTTCAGTGACAAATAACAAAATAAAGGCGAGACGTGGGAAGAAGCTTTACTTGATTGATGTTCTCCAAGAGAAGGCTGTCTGTCGCTTAGTTGCTGATGGGGCAAGCTTCTTTTTAAGTGTGTGTGTGTGTGTGTGTGTGTGTGTGTGTGTGTGTGTGTGTGTGTGTGATGGGAGGTAAAGAATTTGGTAGATTTAAACTGTTTTGTCACAATCTGTAAAATGTGACATCTACTCTGACAAAATAATGAAATTAAAACTCATCATTGAATGCTCAATGATCAGAGATGACACTCAGCTACTGAGATCTTTCCACTGGTTCATGGGGTGGCTGTGGCTCAGTGGTAGCTAGTGGCAGGTTGTCCACTGATCACAAGGTTGCCGGTTCGATCCCCAGCTCCTCCTGTCCACATGTGGAAGTGTCCTTGGGCAAGACACTGAACCCCACATTGCCCCTGATGGTCAGGCCAGCACCCGGTGTGTGAGTGTGTGAATGGGTGAATGAGAGGCTTATATTGTAAAGCGCTTTGGATAAAAGCGCTATATAAATGCAGCCATTTACCATATATTTCATCAAAATCATTTCAACTGCAAAGCAGATACATCTTTATTCATGACTGACGTACTGTATGTGATAAAGTGGGTAACATATTGGGTTATGAAGTTTAACAGCTTTATAAGGACAGGATTCATGGCAATAAATTCAACAAATGACAGTGGTTGTCTAAAGGTTCGAGGTGCGAGCTTGTGACTGCAAGGTTGCTGGTTTGAATCCCAGGACCAGGGAGAATTTGGCTGGGGAAAGAAAATGTGAAATGGTCTCCACCATCGACATCGAGGGTCGAGGTACGTCTACCGCCTCAGTGGAGCTGCTCAGTGGCCAACAGTAGAAGACTGGTTGTTCCCAGTGTGAGTGTCAATAAAGCTCTATTCACTGGGTTCTGTTCACCAGTATTATGTGGGAACCTCTGGAAAGTAATGAATTACCCGCCAACCTGCATTTCATGAAATGCATTTGCACAGGGTAAAGAAATTTGCTGAAATCACCGGTGCCCTGGAAGCAATTGTATAAGATCAGGATTTAACAATTTGTCACTTCCTGATTTAGCAAAGCAAAAGTATTTTCCTCTATTGATTCCACTGCTGCCTTCATTCATCATGACATTTATCATCAAGATAGCAATGGCTCTTCTAGGAGAATCCAAAAGCAAATTACAGCTGAAATTACAGAGAGTTTGATTCACACAGGATCAGAGGACCTCTGTGTTCACCAAAATACACTTGGTAAATTGTGCAGGAATTTAAAGGGTTAAAATCAACAATCTGTGAAATTATTACGAATCACTGGATGACCCCAGGTAATACTATCTCCATGCAAGTAGGGCTTAACCGTATGAAGGTGCTGAACCAGATCATCCTTGCTCCCTAAACCTCCCCTGGATAAATAAAGGTTCAGAAAAAAGGAAATGTAGCTTACAGGAGATGACAGAATTGCTTTTGTTGTGCAACACACACGTCTATCATCCAAAACTCTCTCCACTTCCATCCTGTACATTCTCCATCACTGGGTGATTAGGGCCAGAGGATGATGGATGGGGGCGGAGAGGAGCTCTTCCTATACCGGCTGCATGCTTCTTCTCAGGCCGATATGTCACGGACACGCTCCCTGGCGGCCATCAATCTGGTACCACAGCCGCTCAAACCTGCACCCAATAACACGACAGCACTTCAGACTGAAGAAGAAATAAGGAGCACGAGAGAGAGAGAGAGAGAGAGAGAGAGAGAGAAAAGGAAAACAAGCTGTTCACACTGACATCAAATGTACCTTAGAGGGTCGTCAAGAGGAAGCGCCGAGCGAGCGCCGTCCCGGTATGAGCGTCTACAGACAGGAAGTGAACGCCGGGGCGGAGAGAGTGTGTCTGCTAGACCAGGATGAGCTAATGCAAGTGGGGAGGAAGCGAGCATCACCTCTTCCTCCATTTGATTTGAGTTGATTTATGTGGCAGCTTTAAAAACAACATTAGGCACAAATAAAATCATTGAGGATGTCGCAGTAAATCAGGGACTTGTTACTGTCGCGGTGCCGATGACGTCAAGGCGGCAAAGGCGGTGTTGTGCAAAACACGTTCGACATTAGCAGTAATGTGAGACTGTGGCAATGAAGAGCAAGTACATTCGTTACCGAAAGACATAAGTACAGATCGTTTACGGAGTGATGCCGGTGCAGGGCGGACACAGGGTCACATGTTGAAGAAGAGGAGTCCAAATCATCAGCACCAATCAGACTGACGCAGTTCATGAGCCCAGTTGTAAAAATAAAATACAAATACATTTAAAAAAATAAAATAAAATAATACTAAAGAATAAGAATAAGAATTCTGCTCTTTCATTTGTCTTTTGGCTTCAGAAAGAGGATTTTTAGCTGAATAGTCTTGTGAAGCCTCTCAGTCACTCAATCACAGCACCGTCCTCCATCGTCATCATCATGGAGCATAATTTGTTTTGGGGAGTCATTGGTATTGATCAGCAACCCTATCCAGATATATTATGGTAATATTTGTCCTATTTGACAGTGAAAATCTCACTTATTGCGCCTTCATTTTGTGCTATAGTTCATAGTTTCATGGGCGACCATGTTCCCTTTTAAAAAACACTGATTGTGGCTTTAGGTGTATTGATTCATTGACTTTCCTGCAAAGGATTCTTTAACTTCCATGACAATAACAACAGACAAGAGTAGTGACAGGCTGACAGGCACCAATGTCATTAATGCCCTCATGGCAACTGTCATGGACAAGCCTGTCACATCCTCTCTCTCTCTCTCTCTCTCCATTTGAAGAGACTGTATTTAATTGAAGTGTCATCTTTAGGTCGAAGTAATGCCATTCCAAGTGGCAGGACATTGACGAGGATCACCGATGACAACAATTACAAGCGAATCCAACTTGACAATCCTTCCAAGTTACATTAAATTGACCCTCACAATAGAATGATGCTCCCACACAAGTGATCAATCAAATCGAGCCATTTGTAAAGAGAAGTCAACATGATGACTGATGCAGGTATTAAAGTAACAATCCACAACATCTTTATATGAATAAATGTCCGTTTTGCTTCTTTCTGTCACCAACTGATATAACATAATCGTGATTCAACCTGTAACCAGTTCATGAAAGCTCTTCCATTTGCTGCTCTGAACATCTGGTGTCAGGTAGGTCTTTCCTGGGAGAAATCATGTGCCGCACAGGAAGTGACGCGTTTTACGTCTGTTTGGAATAAACAGAAGAAGAACTGGGTAGTTAGCATGAGCAGCGATAGCCACCGTGGCTGAACAGACAAGGAAAAGAGCGCCACCTACAGAAACTCAAACCTCATCGGCGAAAAATCCAAGGAGAAAGACGTCACAGTACTGGACACACTGTTTGATTGACAGGTTGAACAACACAGCAATGAGCGCAGTGAGCACCAAAGATGGAGACTAAATAAAAAAACAAGGATTTCAAGAATTACCGCTTTAAGAACTGTGTCTTTTGAGAAGTGCCACAACGAACTTACGAGTGCCACATCAACGAAACGTCGGTTCAAAGAGACTTAACTCAGTATATTGATTTAACACCTCTACAGTGATGTCGGATCATCGAGTCGGACGGTGGTGACAACAGATAAAACCTTAAGTGTTGGCGGGGTTTGTTGGGCTTCAGTAACTGATGGTCGGATGTGTTTTCCCACCGATAATGTCTTTGCTGTCATGGGATTGCTGCTTTCCTTCCTCTCACTCCGTCAGAGCCCTCGCTGTCAAAACAGCACATGTGTCTCCCCAATGAAGATGGATTACCCTCTGCTGGGTAGATACTGAGGGATGCAGAGTGGGGGTTGGGAGGTGTAGGTAAGAGAATGGGGAGGTAGAGAAAGAGAGAGCAAAAGAGAAATGGAGAAAGAGGGAGGGAGAAAGAGAAAAAGGTTGACAGATGGACAAGACAAGAGAGAAAGATATGGGTCAACCCATATTAAGGCATTTCCTATGTAGACGCAACCTTTAATATGTTGTGTTTCCTGTGTGGGCGTTTCAGCCTGGGGCCAAAAGGGTGGGTACTTTTATTTTGATAGTCAGGGCGCCGAAACTCAATTACCTATCAACAGTTTTTTCAATATAGAATATATTTATTGTGCGCTTCATGTTTAATTCATGGCTTTTTATTTTATTTTATTTTATTTTATTTTATTTTATTTTATTTTATTTTATTTTATTTCTAACCTGGTTAGTCCTTGACCAAACCAATCAAATCATTTCATAGCAGGTTACAACACCTTTTTGATATATTTATTATTATTTCATTATGAATTTCTTCTTTCTTTCTTACTTCTTTTTCTTCTTTCCGGTGTATGAGTTGAGTTTTATCTGTATCTAATATAAAAGGATTATGAAATACCACTTTAAAAAGTGCACATTGTCTTTGTTCATATGACAGTGTATATCAAAGTTACTGCACACAACAGACATCTCCAACAGTCTTTATGTCCATTATGGCTCTATAACTACAACACCCAGAGCTCGACTGAGTACAAAACATACCCACCCTCACACCATACACACACATACACACACACACACACACACACTGACTTAAAGCTGCTTCCCTCGCTACACCATCCATTAGCGATGACCTCTGACCTGACCAGTTGTGATCATGTGATTGCGCTACACAGAGGTCATGCTGGCTTGTCAAAACATAAGTGCTGATGCGTGACAATGTGGTAACCTATGTGCCAATCTATTTGAAGTGATGTTTTTGACTCACTCAGCCAGCGCACTGAGGGAGATGTCAGCACTGTACTGTAGCAAAACTCAAGAGGGTGTTGTTTTCTTTGATCATGGGTGTGGCAGTGATGCATAATCACAGTACAAAACGTAGTCAAGGGTACTGGCTTTTATACAACGCTTACTAATGCAAGTAGCAAAAATCAGCATCAGCCTTGTAGATTTGTCACCAAATTCTTTGGGAGTCAACACATTATCTTTGTTCTCCATGGTCGGAAAACGTTGCTAGATTTGTCGCTAGTCGCTTTTGAGAAATCGCAAAGTCGCAAAGTTGGCAACAGTGAAAGAATCATAGCAAATTTGTTTTCACAGCTGTTGAATTAGCTAGCATTACTTAGCTAGTTAGCATTGCCTAGCCTAGCTACTTAGCATTACCTAACCTAGCTAGTTAGAAAGATTGGTAACTAAGTCAAGCATAATGTTACTTCCCCCAACTTTTCCCCCAACAATTCCTATTTTTTCTTAACACTAATCAGATGACACTTTCTTATTTTAAGGAGCATGAAAGGCAAAGTGTAATGTGTAATCGTGAGTCATTGATATTGAACAACAACCTCCACAGATATATATGGGACTATGCTATATATATATATATATATATATATGGGACAGTAAAAGTCTTAAATCAATTTAAAGTCAGTTTCATGTTGTCCCAAACTAGGAACATGAAGTGACCCATCCTGTTGAGCATACTCTTGCCTTAAAGCCATGAAGGACACCAGAAGTTGTTGGTGTACGAAAGCCGAGATGCTTCAGGTAGCGTATCAAGCAGATAGGAAGCAGGGAATATTCCCTGACACTAATGAATATCAGTTTTATTAGGATATGATTGCGGCCATCAAAAAGGTTATTGCTTTCATAACATTGTATATTAAAAACAATTTAATCTCATCCTTGTAAACGGTAATTTGATCTCTCTCAAGCTCTATCGCTTATGATTGATGGCAAAAGCATAAGTAATTTGAGTGTATATCATCCATACAACATCGCCGCACCACGGCTGCCTTATTTCAAGATATTGTCACTTGCTGCAAGAAGTGAAACAGCCCCGGAAACAAGGGCAACTTCCTCATCCCACTGGCAGAGTTCCCCACTTCTTTTAAGAAAATAAGATTTAAAGATGAGATAAGATGAAATCACTTGTTTAGATGAGTGTTTTTCCAGCTATAAGACGTCAAGGTAACAAACTATTGAATGTACAAGCCGCGTGAGGTCGCTCCACATGAGGTTTACCTGGGTGATGGAGTGCAATGGGTATTAGGGGATAACAGAACTGGAAAAAACTGGATGTTGACCTCAGTTGTACTCATTTCGTGGGACATGTTATTTCATTGACGATGGCACCTCCTGCCACCAGCGACTACTAACATTAAAAACTCTCAGGGCCGACAATTGGAAGGAGCGTTATGGTGGCAACTGTGGCCCAATTTGACCAGAAAGAAGGGAGAAGAAAGAGATTGAGAGGAAGAAAGAAAGAGAGAGATTAAGAGGAAGGGCGAAAGAGAGAGAGAGAGAGAGAGAGAGAGAAGCTTTTAAAAGGATTTTGTCGGTTATTGACTGGTTGCACTCTTCAGCTAATAGCCATTTAAAGATTATGGGCCTGCTGGTGGAAATCAAGGCCTCCATTGTTTGCCTTATTGCATTCTGGCAGATGGGGGCTGACACAACAACACGCAGCATCCCTCCGGGCACACTCGCCGAGCACCGACCCTCCATCAGCAGATCTCCTATTGAACTGGCCCTAATAACTGGCCATGAATTATTAATCCACGTACCATATTGAAGGCAGAGAGGGAGGAGAAAAACAAGGGGGATTGTGGGCCGGTTGCAGCAAGCGTGATTGGCGTACAGGTGCCAGTCGAGGGGGGGGAAAAAAAAGGTCTGTTCAAAAGAGTCCCAGGGTGGCCATTTCTCGGAACGGGGAGGACATTCCGATAACTGGCACGGGAAGATAAAATATATATTCATTAAATGTCAGATTGCTGATGAAATGGGTCCGATCCATTAGTGGGTAGCAGAGCGGCCGGTTAATGTTTCCCGGTTGTTCTTGGGTTGGGTGGCTTTTAGTGTTGCTCTGTGTTGCTGCTGGAAACAGGATCACTTGATCTGGAAAAAAAAAGTTTCCAAGAGCAAGAGCAGATGTTGTTCAAAATAAAAAGAAATCCAGACAACAATGTGGAAATTTGAGTTGAATGCACCTGTTGGTGAAATCGAATAAGTTCGCAGTGTTTCAAGTCGGGTGAACCTGATCACTGATTTGCAGTTCATCTGTCTTCCTGCGCCGGTGAGGTGATTTATGTGCAGGGATTGATGGCTAACTTTGGCTAGACTCTTTTCCCTCTTCTTAGGCTGCCACTTTAAAATGCTGGCAGACAGATTTTGACAAATAGTATTTGCAAACAATGCTAAGTGTTTGTTTTGAGCTGCTTGCAGTCCCAGAAGGGTGGGGTTTACCGCATCAGGACAATTCACATAGTGTCAAATGTGTTTTCCATCACATAAAAGTATATCAACTTACAAAACTGTGATTGTCTAAACTCTCTGGTACTCATTGAGTGTAGCGTCCTGATAGCGTCATCAGATACTCCAAGTAGGTCACAATAAACATTAAGTACTACTCGCAAATAATATTTAGCCCAGGTTTGTTGTCAGTACTGTTGATTTTCTACCATCACTTGCACTTTTGAGGACAATAAAAGTGAGATGTCAAAACTGTGTGTCATACAGCATAGACCGGACCACTATAGTCACAGGCCACTGAAAACAGACTTTACTTATATACGATGTACCAAAGTAAAAGATCTTTACTTTGGTTCGTCACAAGATTAGCACTTATTGAGGAGGAAGTTCATTAAATGGGAAATAGTGTCGAGGCTCTTTGTGTTTGTTTTCCCTCCATACATTTCAGTGAGCAATCAAAGAGGAGTAGCATCATAAAGCTCAGCGTACACACTCAGCGCATTTCTTAATACTTGCTGCTATGTGATGGTACTTCACTACAGCCCATTGGCTCCATTAGCTTCCATACAACTGGTTAACATTTGGATATTTTCTTTTTTTTTTTCCAAGTGTCTGCCGCAAGCTGACAGTGAATTAAAAAGCCTTTGGCAGAGCTGTTCTCACTTCCCGTTGATTTGAAATGAAGTCTACCCAGCGTCTGATGAATTGAATTTCCTGTGTCAAAAGCCTGCAATTTCAAAGAAAATAATGAACAACGCCCCGAGAACCCCCGTTCAGATTTCATTATGAGGGAGAGGTTCTAATTGTGAGGAAATTAAATTTCCATTCCATTCTCTTTCTATGAATTAGTCTGCCACTGCTGATGATGTGGCAAGGTGTGTTTCAATATGGCGCTTTGAGCTTTCTTTAAAGGGCCACTCATCTTGAAAAGACTATAGAAGAGCAGCTCGATAAGATAGAAGGTTAATGTGTCATTCTTTAGGTGGACGATGAAAGCAGGTACGCCCCATCACGGAGACAAAGTCTTCCCTCATCTCTCTGCAGTCTGCTTGAAAGCTCCTTCTTGGATGAGTGCCCCCCATTTCATCAGATGCAAAGACATCAAGAGCATAAAGGAAAACTGCAATAAGCACCTGGAGGTAAGCCAAGACTGAAGACAAATAGGCTTGGATCTTTTCCAGAGCAACCCGCCCCATTGCTTGTAATGCTTGCGCGCATCCAGTACAGGAAACTAAAAACTACAAAACTCTTTAAAGCATGTGTCATTTTCGACCCGTCCAAACTGTCTACTTTGGGACTCCATATTGGGGTGACTTGTCAATGTAGAATATGTTAACAGCAACACACACAAGTGCAATTTATGTTAAGAGTACTGAGAATACATGGAAAATGTACTGAAAATATGCCACTTATTCAACTATTGAACTGGGAATTGCTCTGGAGAAACGTGTCGACTAAATGGCTGAAATGTAAGACAGGAAAAAATGGAATAAATGCTTTCAAACTGACAATCTGAGTGAAGCTTGAAGAGAGTGAGCGGATTCTCTGTGAATTTTCTGTGAATCAGCAAGGAAAGGAAAAGGAGGAGTGGAGCAACCTGGACTGCACCGTGCAGGCTGGCAAAAAAACAGAACAGGAAGCCAGACTCAAATAGTATTTGCAGATCAAGTAAGTTGTCAGTCACTTGATGTTCGAATGCTTTTCCTATCATTGCATTGTCCCGTGTGTCAAACTCCTTCAAGTTGGTTAAAACAAATCCTCCTTTTACACCAATTTGACTCAGTCTGACTCTGATGTACAGACAAAGGAGTTAGCGAGAGAAAAGAGAAAAATTGCAGGCTTCCCGTTTCCTTGCCCCCTCATCCTCTACGGTGTTATGATTCACTTCAGCGACATGTTGCAGAAGTTCTCCCTGCTAGCTGCGTCTCTGGCGCCAGCACTCTCTCCCCTGTCAGCCCCATCATCATTCAATACTAAAACTAAAGAGGTGCTTTGTTGCCTCTTTACTTGTTGTTACACAACGAGGCTGTGCTCTATATATCTTTCCATTGTGTTACCTGATGTTCATTGCTTGTTTTAAAAGGCACAAATGATTGCATCCTCTAAAACGTCACTATGGCGGATGACTTGAGTCATATCCAGTCATGACTTTTTCTTCCATGCCATCATTTTGTACAGGTAGGTGCCATATTTTTCAAATGATGGAAGGAAACGCGACAGCATCGCCTGGCAACAAAATGAATGGTCTCATTTATTTCACGGCTCATCGTAGTTTTAATACATCCTCTTAGTTAGACGGTGCATGTTCCGCCTGGGTGCATCGTAAACTGTGGCTCTGCCTCTGGGCGGGTTGCTGCCAGCCAGAGCAACTGTTGAATGCCTCGCCGAATATCCGCCGCAACGTACACACAATAGCGGCTACATACATAAATCATCAGCAGACAAACGTGAAAGACCTGAAATTAGCTGAATAGTGTGCCGAGAAACAATTACATGGGTGAGCGTAGTGTGAGGGAGAGAGAAAAGAGAGAAAGAGAGAGAGAGAGAAAACGCCTGCAGGCAGAGAATGAATGGGACGTGGAAATGGAGGGGCGGGGGGGGTGGGGGGGGTAGAGCAGGTCAAAATGAACACCATCTGGGTACATGAAAGGGAGGGTTGGGTAGTGGGAGGGGGTGGAAGGGGGTAAAACAAAAGCACCAGCACTGCCAGCATGTAGCCACCCCAACCCCTGCAACCACAACACTGCCACCTTCCACACCCAGCCACCCCCCCCCCCCACCCCCCTCATCAGGTGGAAGAGGAGTAGTAGGGCTTGCCATCACTCAACACAGCCCATCACCCCCACACACACACCCACACACACACACACACCATCCACCCTCCCCTTCCCCTCTTCTCTTATCCCCCTGTGGGTACAGATCATTGCCAAAGGAGCCACAGGCCACTTGCAGGCTGACAGTCAGCTCCTCTAATGGGCCTGGCTGTTTATTTTGTACCGCTTGGAAGTGGATTAGCTGGAGGTAATTATGGTTAATGATCTGCCTGCCTCACCCCGCTGATCTGTAGTCACCCGTTCGCTTGGCTAGTAGCACCGTAGCCGCCGGCGCCATTAATATGGGATTATGTTACCTATTAGAGCTACAAAAGGGAAAGGGGAGATGGAGATTTGTCAGACGGATTTGAATGTGAAGGGTTTCAGTCTGACAATGAAGGAAAGGAAGGAAAGGCCTCATAGCTAATAGCTCATCGCCAATAACTTCAATAATATTGGGATCGATCTTCATGCCAGCACTCATTTTTAGTCATGTCATGTCATGTTTCTCAAATGGTGGATGTCTCAATTTGGAGTGAAGCTCCAAAAAAACCCAAAATCACCCAAATTAAATCTGCTTTTGACTCTTGATGCCATTTAGATTCGTATAGTTATGTTACTGTATAATTACAGTATGTCTGTCAGTGGTATGTGTTGGTTTAGTTTTAGTGAACATAAATACAGTCACACACCTTTAGATTGAGTCTATATGAAACTGAAACTAACCCCAGTGAGCCCCATGATGTGACAGATTTTAGTATTAAGACACGTATTAAGAACTTCTTTTTAATCCCAGTTTAAATTTCTCCACAGCACAGACAGAGCATAATAGAAACAAAACATTAATTCCATCATGTGTCTTTATTACTGGTAGCAGACACGAAGCAAATCATTCCGTTGAAGTAAAAATTAAATAGACGGTGAGTGTTTTAATTGTCCCAAAGGTTAAAAATCCTTCTTAAACCCGCCTCAAATAAAGGGGGTCTTCAAATACATCTCTCCTTCAGGACTGAACCGGATCCAAAAGGTGAAATCAATTCACCATTTACACTGATGACTTAAAACAAAACTGGAGGAAGAGAAGAAACGGCGGAAGAGCTAAGGAGAGAGATAGAAGGTTTTTATGTCAGAGAGGAGGTTTCATCCAGTCGGGAGGGGGTAACGTGAGGTTTCTCTATATTCACCCAGGTTTTAATTTGAAGAGGTTGATCGTTGCACAATGACTGCAGACAGATGTCGCTCTTATTGTGCTTGGCACGCTCTTCTAACGGCACCAAGCTAACCAGTTGAGTTCAGTTGGATGGTTGAGCCTTCTCTGTATTATGACAGGCAAATTGTTCAGTTGTGCTGTTTGTTCAGGGAGTAGGCGCAGAAACATTTTTCACACACTGCAGCCACCTCAGGTCTGAAGGAATCAAACAAATAAGTATTTACGCAACTACATCAGTTTTAGATGTTGCGTTGGTATTGGCAGGATGTGGAAAAATCATATAAGAATGCATGAATAGATGTATTTGATGTATTTGATATTTGATTTGTTTTTCTTGATGTCACAATATGATGTCACAATACTAGGGTAATTTACAAAGTAAGACGGTTATTTCCATTGCGGCAAAGCAGGTTAGGCAAAATACACCCAACATGACCAATAATGTGAGAAATTACTTTAAAAATGAAGTACGTTCATAATCCTAACGCATTAATACAGGCCAGAGTTTACCACAGGATCCTTGATGATTTTAAAATTGACGTTGTTAGCAATCATAAACATTTAAGAGTAAAATGAAATCAGGAAATGTCCCTCAGTTATGGTCAATATGAATCATGGTCATCCTGAACACTTTTGTCTCATATTGCAGCATTATGGCAACTTGAGACCCTCTCCTTTGAAGCGAAACATGCACGCCCCCCTCCCCCCATCAGAGATCAACCAATTGAGAGGGACATCGAAAAAATGACGTCTTGTGCAGCCACTTTTTTTTTCCACATTCATCCGTCTTGAAAATGCACCAG
Source organism: Hoplostethus mediterraneus (assembly GCA_034670385.1). Taxonomy (NCBI): domain Eukaryota; kingdom Metazoa; phylum Chordata; class Actinopteri; order Trachichthyiformes; family Trachichthyidae; genus Hoplostethus; species Hoplostethus mediterraneus. The sequence goes on from JAXDDW010000023.1 coordinate 2,496,067, forward strand.
TAATAGCAACAAAGTGGTTTTTCCCCCCAAAATGAAGTTTTACTTAATCAAATCAGGGGTCAGAGAAACATATCTCCGCGTGAAAAGGACAGGACACATCAGGGTTAAACCGATTATGTCCCGTTAAACAGGGGTTTTAGAGTCTCCATCTCAGACACATTTTCCTGCCTTTTCCAGTAATTTTTGAAAGCCTTCAAGCTGTAATAAAATATCACTTTTTGTGCATTTGTGCATTAAACACTCTTGGTCTCATTGCATTTTTCTGATGATAATCACATTTCCCCCGAACCCTCCCTCCAGTCTATTCCCATCTCCCCTTTTAAAGCACTTTGCTGCCGTTTCAGTGAAGATGACACTGACTGCGGGGGGGGGGGGGTTGGCTAACTGTTCCAAATGGAAAGCTCTGGCTGGGGCCTCGTTCTACCGGTTACGTGGCGTCACGTCTCGTTTTTGACTGCGCTGGAGAGCAACCCACCCCCGCCCCCCCCCCCCAACCACCACCGCCCTCTCAGGGACCCTCGTAAAGTGCTCTGATGCTTCATAATGCAGATCATTACCCAGAATGCTGTGGGAGACCCCAAGTCCCCACTTAGATACGGAGCCTCCCCGAGCCCCCGTTGTGTTATGTATCCCAGCAGATCCCCCACAGACTCTCTGATTGTCCATTCTTGCCCGCCGTCGCCTCGCCGGCAGCGGGGGTTTATTGACACTAAGTTGCCCCCACAAGACGGTGTTAATACGCACGACAAAGACGTTTCTTTTCCTCTGTGTCAACCTGAAGGTGCTTACAAGCCGAAGGTTATTGAAACACGGAGCCATAAAGCTACGGAAATATGACTTAAGATGTGATTGCACCCGGTGACCGATGTATGAGCGCAATCAAGTCGAAGGCAATGATCTCCAAATGAGGACAAGGGGCCGTGAAACAGGGCGGGAGACGAGGCGGTATGAGGCCCCCCGACTGATCCGCATCGTAGGGGCGCGCTCGTTCGAGCGTCAGCATCCAGAAGAACGTCAGGATGGCCTCGATGTTAGAGAGAGCTAAACTACCACAGGCTTGATCCTCACAAGCAGTCCGGTTTGAGCCCGGTCTCCAGACCACTTTCCTGACATCTTGGACTTGTTTCGATCTCGTGTCTATTTTGACTCTGACTTGGTCTTGGTTTAAAGCTTCTGTTTTTCAGCTTCATTTATTTACTCTACAGCTCCACAAACAATTGAAATGATTAAACCGGGTGTGGTGTGTAATGGGCTTCAGGCTTCTATGAACTGACAAGTTGGATGTTGAAGGATTTAGTACAGAGCTCCTCAAGATAGATCTACACTTCTGTTGATTCTTAAGAAACTCCTAAAACAACATGTACACTGTTGCCTATTTTAGTCTTGAATAGGACTCGATTTGCCCTGGTCTCGGTCTTGACTTGAACTCGACCCCCCTTTGGACCCGGTCTTGACTCAAACTCAACTTGACCTGGTCTTAGAATTGACTTGGACTCGACTAAGGTGGTCTTGACCACAGCCCTGCTCACGACAGCCAACATGTATCCCGTCAAAGTGACCCCAACATAGTCACTCATTTCTGAGGATTTCACTGAGGACCCCCAGGCATCCATGGCACTATAAGGTGCTTTTAGCTACCTAACGGCGTATGTTCTGTTATGTAGAAGGGCTGCTAACATCAAAACACCATACTGGACAGTACGGAGTGCAGAAACACCACAGGCTTGCTCGCTCCAAAGACCCAGAAGCCTGAATGTCTCTGGAAGGTTTTAAGTATGTGGAAAATATCTGATATTTTGAGGATAAATTTATCTGGGCCTCATGTTCTGTCACATGAGTATTCATGCTGTCCTCAAGCAATCATTTACTCTTCCACACGATTAGCGACAACGCGGCGCTGTTTGATTAACCCCTTCCCTACCTGGCCTCTGTCGAGCGGAGCACAAAGAGGGCTTCAGGTGTTGCGAGCGAGAGGGGAGGAGCTGATTTAATGAAAGCCCTGGCATCCATATCCGATTCATCTTGTCAACGTTGCGCCGCCATCTCTGCCCCCGAACCAAACCCCCAGCATGCCTTGCCAGCCACTTTAATTACTTTTCCTTCGCGTGGACTGGCGACCCCCAGAATTGACAGACAGGTGCAGCGATCCTGATTAATTAAAATAATAAAGACGGGAGGAGGAAGAGGAGGGGGAATATCAATGTGTGGACAACTTGACTTGATGGGCAAGCGGTGAGGGGACGTCGGACTGGGGGCGGGAACATTGATTTGCTTTGTGACAACAGGGTGGCCTTCGGGCTTGACAGGGCTATATAGAAGAAAGGGGGTGAGAGGAGGAGGAGTGTGGGGGGGGGGGGCGGTTGGGTGTCCCATTCACATCCTCAGGTCCTCAGTTTGCTCCCAGCATGGAGACAGAAAACCCCCTGAGCATCAGCAGCTGCAGTGTCCTGCTCTGAAAAAGCTGGTGCCATCACGCCTATCAACATGAAATGGAGTTAATAAAAGCCTCCTCCTGGGATTCATCAGCCCTAATAGCCATATATTATTGCGCTAGACAGAGGAAACATCTTTTTGAATGATAAGCCCTAAGAGAACGCATCCTTATTGTTCTATCATTTCCTCTTTACATACTGATACTGATACTGTGAACGGTATCGTGAGATCGGAGTGGGATTAAAAGACGATTTTAAAGAAGATTGAAAGGAAGATGCTTGTTTCTTAATGCATCAAAATACATTGAATTGGAGAAGCTAGTTGAAGCTCCCTTTTTTTTTCGGGGGGGGGGGGGGGGAACCAAACGCCTCACACAGTGCATCCTCCTTCAATCCAGAGGGCAAGGGGACTCTAGCAGTAACATCCTACCCATATTGTGGGCTGAAACGTGAGAAGCGTAAGTTTGTGTGTGTGAAAGCTGACCTGCAGTGCCCACATCCTCAAGCTGACACTTTAGAGCTGCTCTGTCTCAGCTGAGCGTGTCAGAACAACAGAGATGTGGAAAAGACCGGCATGTTTACCACCTCTCTGTGAAATCAAATACAAGCTGCTCGCCGCGCAGTTCCGTGTGAAAGCAACAGATTGAGTCACCCCGGCTTCAAAGTTACGCTCGTGGGTTTGCGCCCGCGTTGTGCAATTGGGCTGGTGTGTTGTTGCAGTGTGCATGCAAACACCCCCAAAATCAGCTTGTTTTTTCAGGTTGGTGTCCTGTCGGCGTCCAGCAGTAACTAGTTGTGCGTTTTTGCGTTTTTAAACATTTAGATCCCGTATAAACAAAACTTAAATTCTCCTAAATGATATATCATCCACTTATGTGCCACCAATACTTTTGTCAGGGCAAAAGATAAACTCTGATTTTTCACAGCTCAGTTATTGCTCTAGGGCAGGGTACCGGCCCTGAGGCTAAACTGGCACTAACATGGCCTGAGCTCATTTCCCACTGGGGCTGATGAATGCTGCATTGTATGCTCACGGTTCTGAGTTGGTTATAAGTCCAACCGAACGGTATTTGTTCTGCAGTGTAAGGTATGTGAAGTTCGATCGTGGCGGCTGGAGTCTTCAGAGCTGAAGTCCCTGTCGAGGAAAGGAGAGCAACTGAGAGCGTCATACGCCACCTTATGGACAAACGATGTTGAACACACTGGAGTGAAATGATGATGTTCACTGTGAAGCTGTGAAGGATCATGTTGACTGATCGTAACCAGTCACTCAATGAGAATACATGCCTTTTTCTTTTTTTTTTTTTACTCAACAAAATGAGTCTTTATTCTGCTTCCTGTCTCACCTACTCACTCTTTCCTCTTCCCTCTTTTAAGCCATGTTCCTCCATGAGCGCTGACCCCGGGTCAGTGGCTACTTTAATGAGGGGATTCGTTGACGAAGGGATAAAACACCGAGCTATGAAAGAGAATATAATGTATTAATGTCTCCCAGTCGAAAGCTCTTTCAAAGCAACCGGCTACTTGATATATTCATAATCAACTGTGCTGATGTACTGGGTAACGCTCTTTAGCAGCGATGGATCTGGCAGGAAATGAAACAGATTGGATTGGCTTTCTCCTTCCTGTCTAAAGATCGGACGCCCCCCCCCACCCCCCCCCCCCATTTTGATTGGTCAATTAAAAGTGTGCTTCCACTTTCGCAGACCTGGGCCCATTACAAAAAGCAATTTCAAGAGCCAAGCTGTTTGCCCTGCGCCGTCTGCAATGAGGAATTCCCTCTCCACTTTGGCAAAGTCAGGCAGAAGAGAGTTGGTAATATTAGCTCCCGTTTTATTGAGAGATCCATTAATCGTAGCCTTCTGCCGCTGACCCTTTGACCCCTGCTGACCTCTGGACATCATGTTACCAGCCGGGCAAACTAGTGTTAGGGCCGCGAGGGGCAGACGCTGCACTCCTGAAAAATGAGGAGCCATTTTCAGCAAGTGTGTCCAGTTTGGAAACATTTTTTCTCTGTGCAACATTTGTTATCGCCGACAAAAACATGTACAGTATCTGCAAAAAGGACGTTTTATAGGAGAATAGTAGTTTATCGTACAAAAAATAAGGCTTTTTTCTGCTTGATGCTGATGTATTTTTTAAATAATAGTGTTTATTTTTATAGGACTCAAGGCCCCAAAGGTCATGAAACTTACACAACACAAAAATGTCTGTACATTTTAAATTCAAGTAAGAAAAATTGCCATAACAACATTTCTATGTCAATTGTCAGACAAAAATCATGCATCTGCAAAAAAGTAGGTTATAAAGGAATTTTTCTCCTTGATACTTGTGTATGTTTGAAAGGTTTTTAACAGGTTGCAAGGTCCCGAAGGTCATTTAACTCTCTCAACACGTGCATGTCCATCTAAACTAAAACAAAATTGCAGTTACGTGTTTTTACCCGTCAGCAGCACCTTTGTCGTGTTATGTGGTGTTGGAAAGCAACAAATGTGTGTTTTCCCAAACCGGACGCACGCGGATCGTCTGAAAAATGACAAATCCTTCTTTTAAGGTGTGTAACTTCAGAGCACAAAACATTAAGCTGCACAAGAGCACATGCATTAGGCGATGGAAAAACATCCAGGGGGGGGGGTGTCGGGGGGGGGTGGGGGGGGGGGGGGTAGTAAGGGGTGGAGGGGCGGGGACTATGTACAGACAGTCATATACCACCGTTAAGTACGCCACTCATCTAATGCTACCATTACGTGTGCCACGCCTGTATCGGCGGTGTAGGATTTCATCGGAATAATCCTGACATGATTGCAAGGATTGTGTGCAATTACGCTAATAATATGTGTCGACACGTGAAGCTTCACGGGGGGAAAAAAAACAGGAACACTCTTTTATTCCCAGTTCCTTGACAAGCTATTTTCAAAGACGATCACTGGATGCATTTATTGCAACTTTATGACGGGTCATTTAGGAAGTATCATTCCTCCTGGTACTTTACAGAATCTCTTTATCAGCCGTGCAGCATCCCACAATAGAAGACTTGTGTAACTTTATATACGTCTTTGTCTGATGGCCACATAAACTGCACTCTGCCTGTTTTTCGACAGCCCCGGCCCGGGCCAGGGACGGGCGTTGAAAGCAAATACCTGATTGTATTAGTGTCTCCCCTTTAAGCTGTTGTCACCTAGCTGACCGATTATGGGCAATTACCTGCTCTGTCGGAATCCTAGCCGAATAGATTGAATTCAGATTGATTTCTGCCCAGGAAAGAGGAGGGAATTTAAAGCCTTTTTTAATTGGGTATTTGGTGTGTGCTGATCTGAACACCGTGGCCTTCCCGAGGGATCCTTTATGGGCCAATAATGGCATTGGAGGGGGGGCGGGCTGCAGTCTCGTCTGCCGACTCCCTCCCAAGGCCATAACCCTGCATTTGCTCTGAGTGCTTTTCTATTATGCATTGATAGTTGAGCATCAATCAATAAGAGGGGAAACAGAAAACCCAGCGAAACCAACTTCTTAAGTGTAAAATGCCTCTTAATACCCGGGGCCTTTCAAACAACTTAACCTGGACGCTTTTTACCCTCGCCCTTCCTCCCTCTGCTCTTTGAGGGACACTTACCGGCGCCTGGCGACAGAATGTTTTATTTAGGAGGGCAGAAAATGTGCAGCTCTCAGGTGAAAATGCACCGCAGACCTCTCGAGCAATTCATCACTGACTGTGCTCGCATAGAAACAGACACGCTGCATCAAAATAGATCGCTGGATTTCCTTTACATTTACACGTTTTGTACCTACGCTATGAAATAGCTCATTGTAATCCAGGGAGCTGACAAAAACATCTGTCATTAAACATTTATATCAACAATGACCAATGATAAAAACAGGAAATGGGCTTTCACTGACTTGGCTTGTTTGATTTTACAGCAATTCTCAACCATCCTCAAGGTTGATAAGGTCAGCAGAGCCCCCAGCTGATCACATTATGAAGGTAGTCTTGAAATCAAATCCCACGGATGATTAAAAGATGATACCAAAAAGATGGCTTCTTTACGTGAACCTTGCAGTTGGTTGAAACGGGCAAATACAGGCTACAGAGTCACCTTTCACATTACTGATGCCACAGTTCACTAAACTGGGAAGATTCCGGGAAGGAAAAGGGAGAGAAACTAAGTCCAGCCGGCAGATAAGAGGAGCGCTGGGGATCGGACCCCCTCTGTGGAGGAGATAAGAGGGAGACAGTCACAGCAATGGCCCGCCACATAATACACAAGCCCACCTCCAGCCGTCTAAATCTCCCATCAGCACCAGTCCCCACCGGCCCTCCTGTCACCACTAATGCACCTTTTCCTATAGGACGAAGCCCCAGATGCAGTAAGGTTATCTGGGGCTTTGTGGGATTTCTCGGAATTGGCAAGTTCACCTTTCCTTTAGTCCAGATGACAGGAGATGATACAGTTGGGGGGGAATCGATTGTTGGTCGCGCTGCGTGTCTTCGTTCAACATCTTCGATCTTCATCAACAGCCGACACTGGTCTTGCGCACAAACGCGTTAATATATAAGTTATGGGGTCTGATTTTTTTTTTTAAGTATTATTATTATTATTATTATATTATTATTATTATTTGTATTTATTATTATTATATTTTATTTTTATTTTTTATTATATTTTATTATTTCCACATTTTTAATGTGACAGTTGTGTGCAGCAGAAGGGATTGTTATTGAAGGAAAACTCATTCCCCAGAAGGCATTCTCATGTACTCCATTGTGATCATATAAAATACAACAATATAAAACAGAAATAATAACCAAGCATTTTTGCAATCACTGCTCAGCATATTAGAAGCAATCGATGGGCCCCTTTAAACATATCACCGTCAATGTTGAGGAAAGACAAAAATATTGGGAGGGGGTGGGAGAGGGGGTGAGGGGGGGGGGGGGGGCGTTTACGTAGAGAGGATGCCCCCAAACTACTTTGGTTACACAAACTTTGTTTTTGGCCTCGGTGCATCAGAGCCCGCTCCCTCCGTCTACCATCTGCTGCTGAAGAATCTGTTTCACTCGATGAGCCTAGCCCAGCCTTTATTGGTCCTAATGGCACTATCAGCTGAGCCGCCAAACCCAATTACCTTTTAAAAAGGGAGGCCACCCCAGCTAATCATGGCTGCCTAACCTGATTTTCCTGTGATGAAGAGACGGGATAAAGAGCAGTTAATGGAGGGAGAATGATCTCACAAATACAAAAAACTCAATTCATTTCTCCGGGAGAGCAATCTGTCCGATTCAGCGGTAATGGAGTGGAGATTCATTAGTCCTCGGGCCTTAGTAGTAGCACCGTCCCCTTATCAACCCAATGACAAAAGAACATTCAGTGTGCTCCTCTTATACACTTTCATGTCGTTAGGAAGGCGTGCGGCGGCGTGAGATCGGTAATTGAGGCCGAGCATCGAAACTTGGCACCCACTGAATCACATCACCAGATACTACCCAGCACCGCGAAGCGTTAAGACGTTTAGGGCCAATTTTCGGTACTCTCACGTTAAAATAAATGAATTCACTACCGCTGCTCTTCTCTCAGCCATTCCACCACCAGTGTTACTGTTTCCAGCTTCTTTTGACGCACAAAGAACCAATTCATTACATTAAGAGAATCAACTGATTGGCTCTGAAACCCCACAAGGGGCCCTGGCCTTCCGCTAGATCTACCCCTTGTCTTCATGAACCCGTTCTTTCAGAGTAAAAGTTCCCTCGCAGAATCCAAACTTTCCACTCCCATCCTTCAAGTATTTGGAGGCGTCGAAGCTACGCGGCTGCCAACGACGTCGACATCTGCCAGACTCATTCACAAGCGTGTTCCCGTGATGATGTAAGTGACCCCCATGAATGACCGATTGATGCGCGTCTCTTGAATGTGTTCCAGGGCATGAGTCACAGAGGCAGGGGGTGAAGGGCAGCCATGACCCCCTCCCTCCCTCCCACCACCGCCACCACCACCCAATCCATACACTGCTCTCGCCCCAGCTTTGCCCGGGCCCAGATATGATCCAGAGGACGTCGGCTAGATGGGGCATAGGGCCATAGCCAGGGTTTGCAGACGGACATTAGGCCAAAGCCAGAGTTAAAATCCTATTAGTTTGAGTTGGGAATCGGATTATCGTCGTCGAGAATCACTCGTCTGGCAACTAGGGTCTAATTTACGCCAATCAACGGCAATTATTGAGGGGAAGGGAGCCCCTATTAGAGAGCCTCATCCACTTAGTCTAATGAATGGGGAAGATTCAATCTTGGCTGTGGAGACGCATTGGAGAGCTGCAGCTGAACGCGACTGCACCAGGGCTAAAGAAGAGCTGCTGTCATTTATCAATGGTGGGTGGGGGGGGGAGGGGAGAGGGTGGGGGGGCGGCTGTCAGGGCAAAGATGAGTTAGCCAAGGGGCACTAGTCTCTGGTTGTGGATGGTTTGGGGCACTACGTCCAGTATGGCTGTTAGTCTAACTCTGCCCATTATGTGTATCATATTTCTAAAGACATGCTGCTTTTGATATTTTTATTCCACTTGATAAATCATTACCCCACGTGCTGTAACGGATTCTGTCCTACCTAATGACCACATCTTGAGTTTAGGAGTCACTGACTGCACCGACTGCTTATGCCTCCTGCATGCTCCGACAACTCATTTGATCCTGTTTCACACCGACAGTTTGTGCCCTGTTAAGACCAACGACTCGACAGAGGGCCCGTTGAGAAGTTTTATCTCTGTTGTTACACTGCCCTCTGCTGTCAGAACAGAAGACTACATGCTTGTATATGACCGTCAATGGCAGAGGGCAACTGGGGAAACAGCCTCCAACCCCAGCTCTGGGTTGGATAAATATAAATAAAGAAATGGATAAATACGTCCAAGGTGGCAAATCAGGAAACTATATTGACAACATCTAGGAGTACATGGGATTTTATACACTCAAAATCTCTAAGATTGTTGAATGGCAGCTTAGATAACCTGTATTAGCCTGTGAAGTAATCTTGTTGTGGCTGAATGCGATGGAAAATATGACTTCAGACATGGAAGTGTGTGTGTGTGTGTGTGTGTGTGTGTGTGTGTGTGTGTGTGTGTGTGTGTGTGTGTGTGTGTGTGTGTGTGTTTCTATGTGAGTATCAGCCTACTTTCCAATGTGATTTGAAAGGGACAGTTACATCAGAGATTCTGCAAAACACTTGATTTTTGATTTTTTTGTTGTTGTTTTGTTTTTGTTTTGTTTTTTATAAAAAAAAGGGTAATTCTGTCTATTTTTAATAGTGATGATAGTGTCCTGAAAATCTCATTCAACGGGGAAACCCCACTGACATTCACCATGTTGGGGTTTAGCTTTCCTCGACTAGTGAGAGGGGGAGGCTTCAGGCTTGCAGTACGATGCCAATAATTTAGTAAATATTTCCAGGGGTGAAGGGGTTTCACTTCTGATTGAGGCTCTTGTCATTTTTCCATCCTGAGAGAACAAACCATAGATAGATAGATAGATAGATAGATAGATAGATAGATAGATAGATAGATAGATAGATAGATAGATAGATAGATAGATAGATAGATAAGCCATAAACTATCAAAATAAATGAATCTTCTAAAACCAATATAACATCTGAACAATAACAATGTCTCTCCATTTTGCTGTCGTTGCTCTCCACCTCTAGCTGGGTTATGGTTAAGGCCACTCACTTGCAGTCGGGTGAATCATGTTTTTTTCCTCACTGTTAGCAGCGTATGGGAAGACGAGCAGAGGGATGGAGCGAGCGCAGACTCATTTCAGAACGTGTCCTTTCCCTTTTCGCAAGTGACTGATGAGTGGAGGCATTCTAACTTTGTCCCTACAATCTGCGGGGGCGTGAAGCTATAGTTCCTGTGGTGACCTTCACCGCTCGCTGCCTGTGGGTTGCTTGTTCCATTTTACTTTTTTTACACTCTCGTAATTGCTAATCGCTAGCCCCAACCAGGCTGCTTGGTTCAAGGGGGAAATAAAAGCACAGAGGCGAGTCGCCTTTTCGACAAGCATAAGCCTACTCTCCTTCACTTGTTCAAATTCTGGCAGTTGCATTTATATGAACAACCTCAGGCCCATAACTACTGCTAGGCGGCCAAGCCTCCCACCAATCCACTGTACACCAACCATACCTCGCCTACCCTGCCAAATTGCTAATGCAGACAGGAAATAGCCTGGAGGACACAAATTTGATCACATCCAGCACTTAAATAGGCTAGAATTGTCCTAAAGGGACCCCGGGCTTTCCTTAAAATCAGTCTGGGGCGTCCTAAAGGAATCCCACTGAGTTTAGTACACAAATATTATTTCTGTAACCTTGAATTGTTCCAGTTTGTACTGGCGACCACTCTCTACTGTCCCTGAAATGAGAGAGGAATATTTTGTTCCACCCCCAAATCTGCAATGTTTCACCGATGTGAAAGTCTTTTAAGAATGAGTTGGAAAAGATGAAACAGTGAGGGCACCATATAAGGGTTTTTCTGGGGTCATGGGTACAGAACATTTTGCGGTTGAGATCCGTTACCACTCGGGTGTAAAAGTTCAAACGTGACGTGAGCCTAGGGGTTGCCAGGGAGTCAGGCTTCCATTCACTGTCAATGGAGCAAACGTGCAGACATGCTGTGGGTTTTTTTTAATGAAGTTGCTTTCAAGGATAAATACCTACACAAGTTAAATAATTCAACTTCACTTAACTTACTGAGAATGTAAAGAACCAATACGTGCTGTTGTTTTTCTCTCTGTATTGGAGGAAAACCTCAAACTCCACTGTAAAATCTGGCAGGTTCATGTTGCCTGGCATATCGGAAAACCTTGCAGAACGCGACTCATGCATTTCACTGCACTTATGTACTGTTATAACTGTGTGCGTGACAAATAAACCTTTGAATCTTGAAACGTGAGACCTTTTCTGAATCCATAGGGACCACTGGTAATTTTGGAACTTTTATAACGGATTCACCTGTTATTCCTCTGATCCCCTCCAAAATAAAACACACCATGGGGCCGGTAGTGAGCAATATGAATACATTTTGAACGTTGACATTTTGCTAAAGGGGCAATAAGTTTGATTTGACTCAACGATTATTTGGCCAGGTGTTGGGATTTCTGTGTAGGAGGATGTTGTCGATGTTGTGGCAATTCCTACCGGTCCCTTAATGCCGCTTTAAAATATGTGCTGCTTTGTGGATCATATGCAAGGTTTAGGGCGTGTTCACACTACCACTGTGTGAATAGTGTTAATAGTGTGATATCTGTTTCCAGATACCACAAATGTCATCATGTCATTATGATCAAACCCTGAAGTGAGGGGAAGGGGTTCTCAGAATTTGCCAGTAAAGTTAAGAAGCCCACTTTCCATCACCTCCTACTCATCGCTTATGTAGGGATTTAATGGAACATAATACAAGGCTTGTCATTGGCCTATTCTGTTTCTATTGTCAGACACATATGTGAGCATAAAAGCCTACATGATTGAGCATCACAAGATATAACCAGGCCAGGAATTGTGTGGGAAAGCTGTGACGTCAAAAGTGTTAACACCCAAAAACAACTGTTTGTCTCCTTTGTGCAGCCAGTCTTGAAAATGCTGTGCACGTCTCTGCACTACAAATACACAAAATGTTGGCTGAACCCACTTAAACCACGCAATGCTTACTGGCTGACCACTAGCATTTTAGTGCTTTAAGACAAGTGGGTTTTAATGGTCAGATATCTCAAGAATAACACCTAAATATGTGGACAAGATAAAGATGTGCTCATTGTCAGAAGTCAGGAAAAGGTATGACAGCTTCAGTAAGAAGCGACAGAATAAGTGCATTTTAACATTGTTGTTAATGGCGAGTTATGTGGCGTCCCATGTTCCCATGTTTTTTTTCAATTGCGTCCTTCATCCCTGTCTAAATATTTAGGTTATTGTTAATGGAAAAGTTCTATGGCAGATAAACATGTAGCCTACGGTTTATTTAGACCAAATTAAACACAAATTCCAAATTCCTTGCTAACAACCGAAGCAAAAATGTATGTTTTTGAAATGGGTATTTTGGAGAAAAAAACAACTTTTTTAATTTCCTTTCGCTTGCTATGCTTCTGTCGTCTCTGCGTGAAGCAAAACTGCAGCAGCATAGCGCATGCGCGATGCTAATTCTGCAGGACGAACGGTGCGCCATCTCTTTCTGAACTACGGAGTCATCTTTTGAAAACGTTGATGACCATCTCTGCGTACGTCAACCAAACACAGCGTCGCACGCGCGGTACGACACGCCCAGTCTTCTCAAATGAAAAATAATCTCGACAGGTGAGATGCAGCTGCGAGCGTGTTTTATTTGAATATGTCTCAGTTATTTTTTATTATCTACTAAAACGATATTTGTGTATCTGTATATTTAGTAGACAGTAAAGACGCGATGGGACTGGGAAATCTGCAGTTAGTTTGTAAGTGTTAGCTCGCCCGACGCCACCTAGTAACACGTCTGGCGTCATTTGAAAATAATCATGCGTCCTAGCTAGCTAGCTATACTTGACCTAACATGAGTTAGCATAGGTAGTTAAGTTACCCTTAATAACAAATGTTAACTAATTAGTTTTATATGATGGCAAATCAAACAAGTTGGAAGATTTGGGTTATTAGTTGTTCATAAGATAATTGGTTATTGTTGTTACAGCTAACGTTACATTCTGTCATTGAGCTAACCTTTGCTTGTCATTGGAGTTAACCTTGATGAAATAAAAATGAAATTGAACTAGCACTCATTTTCCTTGGGACCACCTGGGACGCCCTCAAGGACCCCTGAAGGCCCTTAGACCACACTTTAAGAGCCACTTAAGCACTTATTGTCCCTCCACCTAACCCTATGTGTCTCATCACTGTGCACTTTTTAGTTAAAATAGTAGTACGATTTGGTGTTTTTCTCCCTCAGAAATCTACACTTCCCAAGATGTTTTCAGCTGGTGGGTCATTTCGAGGTTCGAGAGGGGCCAGTTTTGCACAAATCCTCAAGAAGAATTTGACTGGCAGTCCGGGACTGACTGGATATCATGTACCTCCATGTACCTCAAAAGATCTCAGCAAAAATATCTTTGACCCAGCAGTGAGCAGTCTGTCCAAAACTGGTAAGTTTTGCAGTGTGTGATTTGTCAAAATGAAAGTCAGAGGTGGTGACCAGGTGAGCAGGCCCCAAAATCGTTTAACCCTGGATAGTTAGCAAGCATATTGTTCTTAATCCTCCAATTGCCCTTAACATATATTGCCAGTAAAGGTTTAATAATTTTTTCTTGTTTTGTCAACTAAGCTCCTGCTGCCATGCCAAAAAGTATGCCTAAAGTGCTGATCGACAGATACAAGCAAGGCGAGACCCACGCTGTGTCTGTGCTGTATCAGCTCGCCCAGGTTTTACAGTTCCACTTGGAAATGAGGGAGACGGTGACCACAGGTAACACCTCAAGGCCTGTTTCTGTGTTAGAGACCATTAATAGTTCTTTATGGGGAAAAAAAGCGTTACCTGCCGAAGTGGCTGATTAATGTAGATGAACTTACCAGCCACTTCCATTTACCCAGACAACATACCGGGGCTTTACTTTGCCTTCTGCGTGGTGATTGATGGGATGAAGTACAAGACAGGGATGGGGATAACCAAGAAGACGGCCCGCCTCAAAGCAGCAGAGCTCGCCCTACAGGACCTGCTGCCCACCTTGGAAGATGAATCTTGCCTCCCAGAGGCGTCTGGTTAGACTATCTTACATTCACTTGGGAGCCGTGATCAAAGTAGTCCAACACGCATAATGTATTTCTGTTTTTGAAGTTGTACTCAAGGATTCTATCGCTGAAATGCGGTGAGATGAGCCAATCAGGCATTGACAAAAGCGGAGTGCTAGTAATCATAATAATGTGATGCTTTATTGATCCCTGTAGGGACATTTTATTTTCAAATCATATGAACAGATTAACGGTTTCAAATACAGCAGACATTCAAAATGAAATATTGCCTGTGTGTCAGTATCCTACGATTATTAGTGGTGGAAATTAAAATCATGGCATACCATTATACATAACAAGCGGCGTCATCCTGGATCCTTCTGTCAAACAAAACTCTTAACAGTAACTGTTAAAGCCAAAGGATCTTGCTGGTCTAGTTGGTCACCAGAATGACAAACTGATTGGGTGTCTATTTTGTGTAACCTCTCGCCCTGCTCCTCAGACGGTCCTCCGCCACTGCCAGTGAAAGAGGAGTTATCCGTCTCTGATGTCCATCCCTGTAGAGCCATTCATGGTAACGGTGTTGATTTTTGTCGTCCTCTCTCTCTAATAAATGTGCAGGAGTTTGGCTTAGTGAAGTTCTTGAAACCACACCGTGTTTTATTTTTTGTTGTTTCCATCCAGAACCGAAGAATCCCACCAATCAGCACATTTCACTCGCTGTAAAGGATCAGCTCACCAATCTGATGGAAAGTCACCCAGAGTTTTCTGCCTGCGGCTGCACCACAGCAGCGTTCATCATTCAGACTCGTAAGTGCTTTTTTAAAGAGGATATTTCTCGGGAGGCGAAATGCTAAAATATCTGCACAACAGGTAGTTTAAGACAAACAATCTGAGTTGTCGAAGAGGAGCTTTGCTAGTTGTACCGTATTGGTTGCTATGCCAACCATGTGGTAACCAGGGAGCTAGAGGTTGCAGGATACCATTTAACAGTACTATTACAACAATACAAATATATACAAACAAACTTCAACTAAAAAATGACACTATTGGCATCAAACAATTCTGCAGCCACCAAATCAGCTACACCACTAGATACACCATCAAATCGAAAATGCAGCTGTGGATTTCCTCTGAGCGCTGACCCCCTTTCTGCTCTTCAGCCAGCGGATGCGAAGTGGTCGCTATTGGCTCCGGGAACTTCAATACCAAAGAGAGCCCCACGTCAAGCGGACGGGTCTTGCACGATTCGCATGGAGTGGTAACGGCAAGGAGATCCCTTATGCGGTCAGTCACAAATACGTTGTGTTTAGAGCTTCTCAACCTATTTGGATCATGACCTTGTGAACTTTGACCCAAATAATGATTTTTACTTGCCCCTTTTTCAGGCTTTTACTTTAGTGGAGGAAGCCTAGAATCTGCAAGTATTTATTATTTAACAAGGCCTTAGTCACAAAAATTGTATATTAAGGATGTGTTTTCATAAACCATCTCACGAACTGTGAAAGTTATCTCATGACCCTTTGGGGGACCCTGGCCTTCGAGTTGAGAAACACAGGTGTTATTTAAACACCTTCAAGAAAGATTTCAAATGTATTCACACAAATGATACGTAGTGCCCAGTATTTGCTGCTGCTGCTACTACTACTAATTATGATTTTTGCTTACCAGGTACACACACACACACACACACACACACACACACACACACACACACACACATATATATACACACAAACCGCATTAGCCTGCATCAGATGTTTATTAGTGTCACTGTGGTTTCCTGTTGTTGCTGAGCAGATCCCTAATACTCTGAGGTCACATTTATGTAACCTCTTGTATATGAAATGTGATTAGTTAGATTTAGAACATGAATACACAAAGTTAATTTGTCACCTTTTGGGCACATGCTGTTGCCCCTGGACGCCTGCAAGGCATTCCATTAGACAAACTGGAAAATGGTTTAAATTTTGTTTCCGACGTTGCCTCGTCTGGAAGAGGAAGAGGTAACGGAAAACCAAATCTGTAATCACTGCAACTGCAGAGAGCAAACCTAATGGGTTGTTTTTCAGCAAGTGACGGTAACAGAATTGCCGATAAGACAGTCGAGGATGTCTCCGGTTTCCATTTTCTTCCACCCCAAGATGGAAATGAAACATTTCGTAATGAAACCTGTGAAATGTTGTTCAGTCCTGATGCGCTGCACATGTAGCTGCCTCCTGCAGAGATGAGGGTCTCTTAATTTTGATTTCCATTTAATCGGGGGGTGGGCAACATGACAAATTGTTTAATGTCACAAATATTTTTAGGGAATATATCAATTTGGCTGTTTTGATTGTAGCTTACACTCTTGCACATACAGTACCTCCATCTTGAGTGAACAGCTAATCTGTACGTTGTGTACATCTGTACGTCATCTACATCTGTAAATCGTGTGCGTGTGCGTCTGCTCCGACACTGTAGAGAGCTAAACTCTCTTCCTGTATGCCTTCGTTAGGTATCTGTACAGGCACCTGTTGATGTTCTTCAGTAAGACGGCCA
Organism: Hoplostethus mediterraneus; assembly: GCA_034670385.1. NCBI lineage: Eukaryota > Metazoa > Chordata > Actinopteri > Trachichthyiformes > Trachichthyidae > Hoplostethus > Hoplostethus mediterraneus. Next base: position 2,512,760 of record JAXDDW010000023.1, read on the forward strand.
GCCTGAAGGACAAATCGATCTTCCAGCACAGCAGCACCAGCAGCCTCCTCAGCCTGAAGAGCAACATCACCCTCCACCTCTACGTGAACCAGCTGCCGAAGGGCGCCGCCCAGATCTCCTCCCAGCTGTAAGTGTCCGATTCTCAACTAGTTCCACATCTGCAGCGTTTCGCAGGGTGTTTCCCACAAGGCTCTGGGAAATTATGACAATTTCCAGGTTTTTATTTTTGTAATTTGACTGATAACATTATCTCTAAAATATTGAGATCTGGCATTAAAATCATTTCAACACAGTAAAATTTTAAAAACGAGTTACAAAGTGCTTTGCAAAAAACAAAAAAAGTGTGAGAAATAAATACCTTGTGAACAGTAAATGAACAAGAAAACAAAGTACTCAAGGGCAAATGCACAGAATTAAACTAGAATGAAACCAAAATACGTACCATTGTTTTGTTGTTGTTTTTAAGCTTTTAAAAGGAGGACACTGAATTGGCAGGTCATTCCAGAACCTAGTGTGATGTGAAAGTGTGATAACCTCTAGGTGTGTTTTTCTTTTCTCCGCTGAGAATTATTTCCATAATCAGGGCCTATCTGTCCTTCTCCAAGAGAGATCATCACGCCTTCACATCTTCCTGTCTTGCTTACTGTAACTCACTGTAGTCTGATATTAGTCAAGCCTCTGTTTCCTGTCTCCAGCTTGTCCAGAACGCTGTGGACAGAATCTTATCTATCCAATAACAGGGACCATATTACTCCTGTCCTGGAAACTTTACACTGGCTCCCTGTCTGTTACATCGACTTCCCAATCCTTCTGTTTGTTTTGCATGGTTCTGCTCTTGGGTATTTCTTGACCTCTGTCTCTGCACAATACTGCCAGGTCCCTCACGTCCTCTAATCAGGGGCTTCTGGCAGCCCCGAGGTCCCGGTTGAGACCCATGGGTGTACCAAGACTGTGGAATAGCCTTCCCCAAAGCATCAGATCAGCCAAATCAGTCATCATTTTTTAAAAACTTGTCTGAAAACCTTTTTTTATTCATTTCCTTTAACTGTGTCTGATATGTTTTAAGCCATGCTCTTATTTCTGTTAATTTTGCTCTTGGTGGTCCGTGAGCTGCATCATTTTTTGTTGTTTTTAACAGGAAAAAATTGTGATAATTGTTACTGTGAAGAACAGTCCTGAGCTGTAGAGTCGTATGGCATAGTCCAAGTTGTCATATTGCCTCTTGCAGCATAAATGATATCAAAACTACAAACATCCAAAAATCCAGTCAAGAAACTAAGGTCTGGAAAAAGAATTGGGGCCCAACTGATGTGAGATGTTTGACTCAGATATCGATTCCGAAATTTGGGATCTTAAATTTCATATCTGCTGATGTACTGATACTTTTATAGCATATTTATAATTTAGATTTATTATTGTTCTTTCTCCCCACCCCCACCCACTTCCTTTCCCAGGCGCCTGAACCCCCTCTCCATTTCAGCGTGGGAAGTGAACAACGAATTCAGCCTTCACGTGGCCGTAGAGGGCAAGGTGTCGCACTGTTGAACATTTCGCCATCTGTTATTCTGTCATTCAAATGAACAGCAATTCAGCTGCTACCTATAATATTTGCTTCATGATCACAATGGAATTTGTTTCTTTTTTAAAGGTGTTTTCGGTTTTCTCCTCCACTGTCGAGCACTCCAAGATGGTCAGCATGTCGGCCGCCGACAAGATCACCCGGTGGCAGGTGCTGGGCTACCAGGGCGCCTTGCTCAGCCACTTCATCGAGCCCATCTACGTCCAAAGCATCCTCATTGGCAAGTCAAATCACGCACTATGGAGAGCAATACAGAGAGCTATGTTTTGTTGATTCTGAATGTGGGTTGGTAGTAATGCACGTTTCAAATAAACTTGATGTGAATGGGCCATTTGCCTTGAGTAGCCTGGGTTAACACAGTGCATGTCACAGTGCAGCATTTTCAGCAGTGGCACTGCACCGTGAACATGAATGTTCGTCATTAAAATTGTGATGTATCATTGGAACATGGGCAAATTCATGGACTACAACTAGTGATGAAAACGTGTATAAAACACTACTCGCTGTTGCGAAATGCTTGTCTCTTAATTGAACCTCCCAGGTGACTCGAGCTGCAGTGACATCCGTGGCATGGAGATCTCCGTGAGCCAGCGCGTGGAGGGCATCACCCCCCACCTGCCCATGTATTATTGCATGGTGCGGCCACACATCAGCCTGGTCTCCACTGTGGCGGGTGGTGGCAGCACCCAGTGGACTCTCTGCATCAACTGGAGCCAAGGAGACAGCTCCATGGAAGTGGTGGACGGCCTGGAGGGCAAGACTGTAGAGGAGTAAGGATGACTCAAGACTGTAACTGGCAACTAGTGGCTGGTGTTTTTTGGGACTGATGTTGCCAGTTGACTGGACAGTTACCATGCAGTCACACTGCAAACTCCTTTGTTGATGAGTCGCGCTGCTCTGACAGATTGTGGGCGTGGCCAGAGGCTCCCAATTGCATCTACATAATGGTCTGCAGCTACATTTTCAACAGTATTTTTTGCTGCTTCGGTATTTACTTTTATAACGTTAAATTGTTTTGATGAGTTCCTGTAACACAGCAAGCTAGCGCTAATTAGGTAGCACCAATTGGAAAAGAAACAAAAAAATCAATAAAATTAGAGCTGACTGTCAACAATGGATGCTACTGTTCTCCCATCATAGTTTTTGAGACGTTTACTCCTCTTTCAAATACAAGTTGTAGAGAACTGGGAAGCTCTGAATGGCTGGAATCAACTTCTCGCCTATTTTGCATTTGCCTGGTTGAACTATCGTTTATGGAATGATATCACATTGGTAGGGAAACAAGAAAGTGCTGAAATCTGATTGGCTGATGGCCGCAAAAGTTCAGCTGTGGTCAACTTTACTGACCGTCCACACATCAGTAGAGGTTTCTCTGGTTAGAAAATCCCTCTACAGAAAATGAACAGACTCCCAGTGACCTGTTGATCGTGTTGCTTGCAGGGTGAACACTTAGTTTTCTGGTGTGTGTTTTGCTCGGTGTGTCTGCGCTTGTATCATCAACTGTCATTCCCACCGACTCTGTTGTTGTAGGTCTCCCTTTAAGAGTGGCTCTGCCCTGGCCAGCCGCCTTTGCAAAGCAGCCATGCTGAACCGCTTCAAGCTAGTAGCCAAAGAGGCCACCAGGCAGGACCTGCTGGCCACCAGCTCCTACAGAGAGGCCAAGGTAACCTCATCAAATTAATCCATTGTGCCTTTGTGTTACTGCAAACTGTGCAGGATTGTACGCAAGGATCCTGTGACTCAAACCTATGGAGACAGAGATATTGAGATTTAGTAGCAGTAGTTGCAGTATAAACTTTGATTGCAACACCGATTCACTGACAAAATGTTTTCATCATGAAAGCTTGGTATTAGTTTACATGTGCATTATCAATCAGCAAGGGAATGATGCAGCAGAAACTGGTTCTCTATTTTGAGAATTTCGAATTTCCATCAGAGAGTAACATCATGCATGCATCAAGAATCAAGAATCCCAATGTAAGATTCACGCCGTTTGCAAACCCTTGAAAAATGGTCTTTGTGTGTCTGTCGTACAAATCGATGCCTCTTAAAAGGCACTTCATCAACTAGCATTTGTTTAATTGTTCCTATTGTGTTTATTGTGCTGCTGTTATTTTTTTGCTTTTTCTGCCCAATGATAGTTAATAATATTTAATGTTTGAAATGTATTTTTACGTTCTTTTATAGTGACGTGTCTTGTTATTTGTCCACTGCAGATGATGGCGAAGCCCTACCAGGAGGCCAAGAACATGCTGAGGGCTTACCTGTTGCAGCAGGGCTACGGCTCCTGGTTGGTCAAGCTTTCAGTCAGCGATCACTTCAGCATGTGACCAAAAGCACCTCATTATTAATGTCAAGAGACAATCATTAAAATGAATCCCTCTTACAAACAACAAAAACAAATATTTCTGTTAGTATTAGTAGCTTATGATGCCATTTCCTTATAGAGTCATAAGGGGGTAAGTCCATTATGGGGTAAAAAGCTATTGTATTTCAAAATTGATTTTGAAAACCGTTTTCAAAAAGAAGTTTACTTAATGAGAAGTACTTTTTCTGATGGATCTTCACATATATTTATCATATTGATTGTGTTATTTTTTTTAATAGGGGTGCACCAATCGATCGGCCACCGATCATATCAGCCGATAAACGTTCCAAATAGGTCATCTGAGATCCGCCGATCACCATTTCAGCTGCCCAGTCAAAAAAAAGGTTAATTTGACGGCATCAGTCAGCAGAATGTTAACCTGGCATCAAGAGTTCAATCTGTTGACCACAGAGCTATACTGGTATTTTACCATTTATGCTTAGTGTGCACTTTTACCTGATGTGCTGTCAGGCGACTGGATCGGTCGATCACACGGCCCCAGAAAACCTGATGGGTGCACCCCTACTTTTTGGTGGTGGTTTCCTTTTATTTAGCTGACTGTTCAAGGAGCGTTTCTCTGCTCGTCACCTCTGTGCTCTTTGGCCGTCGGTGTTGGAGCTGAATTTCAAAAGGAAGGATAACAAAGCACTTGGACTTGGCCATTTATTAAGGGAAATCGCATTGTGTTGCAGCTGTCATCAGGGTATTGTTTTGCACTTGCACTCTACATGGCGATGAGCTGTCTATTATTTTATTGCTTAAAATAATACTTTATATATCTGCAAGTCAAAGTGCCTCGGTATCCAACTGTTGAAATCCTTGTTTATGTCTTGAAGTAGAGTAAGACGAGTCAGTTGTGTTATGTTCTGATATAGAAGACCAGAGATCTGTTTCACTAAAGGTTGATTCCCTATGAAGCCAAGTTTATTTAGGAGTTTATGTTGTACACTACTACAGCCTCAATAAACCAGGGCTAACACACGGGTTGATGCCTTGTATGTGTTGCTGACCTCAAGTTTGGATGTGAAAGTGAATGTTTATTTTACAAAACAAACAATGCCTTGAGGGTTAAGGAGGTCCAGCCGAAAAGAGCAGGAAGTGCCTGGGTCGAACTGAAAGATGTGGCAATAACAGGACTACCAGAACCTCCTTCATTAGGACAAACAGAGAAAATAAGTGGTTGGATTGAGAAGCTAAAGTGCATTTTCTGCATCCTTATGGTGAGATTCATTTTCTCAAAGTTGGTTCGTACGGTGTGTTTATGCTGACATACTTAGAAAAGTATTTATCTTTTCCAGAATAATGCAGATGTTTCATGTATCTGCACATTGTTGCTCTTTGGCCTTTTTGGTACACACACACACACACACACACACACAGGTCACTAGAAACCTAAACGGAAATCATATTCTTCAGAGGATTATCCTATGTAGTGTATACAGTTGTGTTCAAAATAATAGTGTGTTTAAAAAAAGTGAGTAAAGCTCAAAATCCTTATAATAGCTTTTATTTCCATACACGCAAATGCATTGGGAACACTGCACATTCCATTCCAAATCAAAACATGAAGAAAAATGTATCAAATTTGTTATTACTTTACAGAAAGTGAAGAAAAAGGAATATTAGGCTGTTCAAAAAAATTGTGTCTGCATTTACTGTATAAACTGAAAAATGCTTGAACATTTAGCCTTCCTGTATATCACTGAACTAATATTTAGTTGTATAACCACTGTTTCTGAGAACTGCTTCACATCTGTGTTGCATGGAGTCAACCAACTTCTGGCACCTGTGAACAGGTATTCTAGCCCAGGACGATTGGACTACATTCCACAATTCCTCTGCATTTCTTGGTTTTGCCTCAGAAACAGCATTTTTGATGTCACCCCACAAGTTTTCTATTGGATTAAGGTCCGGGGATTGGGCTGGCCACTCCATAACGTTAATCTTGTTGGTCTGGAACCAAGATGCTGCTCGCTTACTGGTGTGTTTGGGGTTGTTGTCTTGTTGAAACACCCATTTCAAGGGCATTTCCTCTTTGTAAGGCATAGGTGTTCATGTTCATGAGGCAACATGACCTCTTCAAGTATTTTGATGTATTCAAACTGATCCATGATCCCTGGTATGCGATAAATAGGCCCGACACCATAATATGAGAAACATCCCCATATCATGATGCATGCTTCACTGTCTTCATAGTGTACTGTGGCTTGAATTCAGTGTTTGGGGGTCGTCTGACAAACTGTCTGCGGCCCCTAGACCCAAAAAGAACAATCTTGCTTTCATCAGTCCACAAAATGTTGCGCCATTTCTCTTTAGGCCAGTCAATGTGTTCTTTGGCAACCTTTGTAACCTCTTCAGCACATGTCGTTTTTGCAACAATGGGACTTTGCGGGGGCTTCTTGCCCATAGCTTGGCTTCACATAGGCGTCTTCTAATTGTTACAGTACTCACAGGTAACTTTAGACTTTCTTTGATCTCCCTGGAGCTGATCATTGGCTGAGTCTTTGCATTTGGCTATTCTTCGATCCATTCGAATGGTAGTTTTCCGTTTTCTTCCACGTCTTTCTGGTGTTGGTTGCCATTTTAAACCATTTGAGATCATTTTAGCTGAGCAGCCTATCATTTTCTGCACTTCTTTATATGGTTTCCCCTCTCCAATCAACTTTTTAATCAAAGTACGCTGTTCTCAACAATGTCTGGAACGACCCATTTTACTCAGATTTTCAGAGAGAAATGCACTATAACCAGCATGTACAACATTTGCTGCCTTCGTCCTTAAATGAGGGCCACCTGTTTGACACCTGTTTTTTCACAGAATGAATGACCTCACTCATTGAACTCCACACTGCTATTTTTTTGAACAGCCTAATATTCCTTTTTCTTCACTTTCTGTAAAGTAATAACAAATTTGATACATTTTTCTTCATGTTTTGATTTGGAATGGAATGTGCAGTGTTCCCAATGCATTTGCGTGTATGGAAATAAAAGCTATTGTAAGGATTTTGAGCTTTACTCACTTTTTTAAACACACTGCTATTATTTTGAACACAACTGTATATGATTTTTCTGATTTCCTACAGGACCTTTTGATGCGTGACATCACCTGTAAGAGGATCAAAAGCTATTTCATGACTTTAAAACTGAAAATGGGGCTTCAAACAGTTATTAGATTGGGGTACTGCTTGTCTGTCATGTGCCTCAGTACTGACTGCTGGGCGAGAAATGAGCCAAGACTCGTGTCAGGTCAAAATGTTAGCAGTGACAAATGTGTGTTGGGGCTACGGCAGGAAACAAATGTTTTTTTTTTTCCCCACAGCATAGTTGTGCTGCGTTGTACCTTTACTGCTACAGTATGGTGTGTTTTTCCACTGTGTTCACTGTTTGGTTTGTGTATGAAAGAAGACTAGTCCCAGTACTGGTGCAGATGGCTGTAGTGAAGACCACCTCGGTTTAGTCCTAAGACCAGGTCTAAAAGGGGTCTGGAGAGAAAATACAGGTGGGAAAAAGTAGAGTCGAACATCCAGTAGTGGCTGAGACCAAGACGAGTCCGAGTCAAAATGGGCATAAGACTTGATTTGAGACCGAACTCAAGACGGAGACCAGATGCAAGTACTGCAGCCCTGCTGGTGCAGTTGGTGTCCACCGGGCACAGTTGACTTTTTGAACTAGTTTACCTGCAAATACTGTTTTTAAATGTAACAGCTGCTTCAATCTAACAGCATTTGAGTGTTTGCTGGTGTTATTTTTAACTTGTTTGGGATTTAACCTTAAGTGCCCTCTGTGTCTCTTCACATTTCCTCTATGAAAACTGTGTCTAGTGAAGCTGTGGCTGCTCGTCAGTGGATTTGTTTCTACCTGTCTGACCCCCTGTGTTGGTGCAAAGTCTTAATGCGGCTCATTGACTTTTACTATACGCATACAGGAAATGCTTGGGTTTCCTGTGTACGAGTTGCAGTGGATCATTTTTTTTCATTTTCTTTTTACGTTTTCAGCAGCCCTGTGAATGGATGTTTTGTCAACAGAAGGAATTAGCCTGTGCATCAAGGGACCTGGCGCCCATGGATCAAGCCTTTCAGTTGTACGTACAAGTCTAGGTTTCATGCTTACAATTTGTCGCCTTCGTGTGTTACCGCTTTTGCATCAAAGGCAGTGCAGAGAATGCCTTAATGCACTGTAACAAACCCTGACAGCACCTGCATGGTGACTGCCATCAAGCAAGCATTGATAGTGTAGTTGTATTCAATATGGGAATCCCTTTAGGTGGTTTGATGCTGATGTGTTGTTGGGGTAGTGATGACTTGAAAGGAGAAGGTGCTGCGAGACGTGGGCACTGAAGACTTTGCAGCACTTAAAGTAATGGTGGGGGGTTTTTTGTGTACAGGCCAAGTTGTGCAAGGCACTGCGTTTTAATCGTAAATATGGAGGATTCTGCAGTTTCGTCTTTGTTTTTGAGGAAATCTAGCCCGGCTGGGAGTGTTTTGTCATGTCATGAGAAAAATAAATTCTTACTTTTAAATTCAGAGACCTTGGCAGCTTTTCTTTTTTTTTTTTTTTTTTTTTTTTTTTTTTTTTTTTTTTTTAAACTGGTGGCTTAATGGATTAACCTGGTTTGGGTTTTTTCTTCCTAAATGAGACCAATTTAATCTTGTTTTTATCATTATAATGGAGAGCAACGTTCAAGAATAAGCAAAACAAATTAAACCATCAATTTATTTGGAAGCCATACCCAGCAGGTTAGTGGATACACAGGGGCTTGGAAGCTGGCAAATAATAGAATATACAGTCGAAAATAAAAAATAATGAACCATAACTTAATTTTTTGAGTAATACTAAAAATAAAGAATATATTTTTCACACCACTCCAATTGTCTGCAATACTTAGTGTAGTGTTAGAGAATTTCTTGCTGTATAAATGGCATCTTCCATAGGCCTAATGGCTCTTAAGACATGCTGTAAAAAGGGCATTTTTGAAAGAAAAAAAACAACTAATAATAGCTCCACATTTCTGTAATGACACCGCTAGGGGTTTTTAATCAAAACATTTTTCCGTATTATCCCATACTAAATGTTTGTTTGTTTCCAGGAGTGGCAACATTTCTGCTTTTACTTTGAAAAGGGCTTACTTGTGGTCTTATTCTAGCTCTCAAGCTGGCTTGACGCAGCTCACAAAGGCATAGATAATCACAGTAACTATTGAATTATATGTTGACTTGGCTGTCACCTGTTGTGGAAACTGTATTAATAAATTCAAATTGAGAATCTTGTTTTACGATTATAGCCCGTATGCATTGTTTCTTGAAGGTGAACGTGCAGCACCCTGTTCACTAGTCGTGCAGTTGGCGTCACCATCTGTATCAGTCTTTGGCTAGGTGCTTGTCTTGGAGGGTTGAGTCAGACTAATACCACGTGCGTTAGTTTAGTACCCACCTAAATAACCTTCAGTAGCCCTCCAACTGATTTATTGCATGATCTCATTCTAGTCGGTGTAACTTCCTGCAGCAACAGCACCCATACGGGAAGCCATGCTCAAAAGCACCCCATGTAATCTTGAACGTAGGAAGAGCACGGTAATGTACACTATAGTCTGCTGCCCATCATACGTCTCACACCAATCGCTCCAATGCCATTGCATGGGAGGCCCTGCTTCCCGTTGTACCATGATGCACTGTGAAACCCTGTTGGCTGTCAGTAGGTCTCTGCACCAATGTCACCAAAGTCACATTCGTGTGGATTTACTGTACTTGTCGTCGATCAGAGCGACCCGTTTCTGACTGATGTTAGATGCATTTGTAGCACACTGCCCTTTTTCCCAAATGACTAGGCAGAAACTTCACCATGACTTCATTTTCCGTTCACAAACGTTATGTGGCCAGCTTGACTAGTTGTTAAAGGTTAAAGGCCTCGTACTATAGGAGTTGAAATTCCCCCCCGCGCGCGCGTCCGCGTGTGTGTGTGTCCGCGCGTGTGTGTCCGCGCGTCCGTCCGTGTGTGTGTGTGTGTGTGTGTGTCCGTCCGTCCTGAACACACCTCCACTCATTTGGATCAGAGGAGCTGCTGTCGTCGGCCAGTTAGATTCCAGTATTGTGACTATTAGTCTTCAAATTCATCCAGTTTAACTAATTCAGCTTTTAATTAAATAACATTTATTTTCTAAACATTTTCCTTTCCTGAATATTTGAAAACTAAATGATTAAAACTGATCCCTTCCCTTTGAAGGGAAACTGTTATGATCTCCAACAGTCTGGAGTATGATCTTGGTCTAGTTTTAAGATTTTCAACCTCATGTGTCAGGTTTGCTTGGTTTCAGTCATAGATTTGTACATGCTCTTGCTGTACAATGGCACACAACACACATACACATTTCAAGATAACATTTTATTAAGTTAAATGTTCAGTTGCAGAGCACCAAAATAGCACATTAAATAGATAATAAATATATAAATAGATATATAACTTTTTTTAGAGCATTTCAGGAGCTTACATCAAATACATTCTTGGAAATTGATTGAGAACTTGTACATTTCACAGCAGTACCTTGTAGGAATATAAATAAAATGATACCAATACTTTAATATAAAAATACAAAATAAAGACCTGTTCAAGATGAATGGCTGCCTTTTCTCACATTTTGCAGTGACACGGCGAGATGCAAAGAATATTTTAGAGCAGTGTTCAGAAAACTAGCATCACTAAAAAAGAGATTTACTGCAAAATGTTTCCAGCCCAAATCGATTCGTGTAGCATTGGCCTGAGTTTTCATGAGTCGAGTGATAAAATCAGAGATAATTTGACCTTTTGTCTGAAGCTGTTTCACTCGCTTCGATTTTTCTGACAAGGGAAAGTATCTTGAAATAACACATCACTCAATTTGTCTCAAGATGCCGTTTGATAAGAGACAATTCTTAAAACAGTCCTGAAAAATTCTTGAACAGATTTGCTTTGGAAACTAGGTTAAATAAAGCCATACTAGATTAAACAACTTAGGTTAGACATTTTTTTTTTTCAGTGCGTAACAGCCGGCCTGAGACAAGCAGCAGTGTTTTAACTGTACTGGTACTGCAGTCTCATCGAAGAGGTTTCCCGAACCAGGTTTTTGTATGCAGTTACTGTCTGGAGCTCCTGGTGCTGAAGACTTCCATGACTAACGATTCCATTGCTTTCAGAAACTCATCGAAAGAGCGCCGAGTTGACTTCTGACAAGCGCACTCAGTGGAGTTTGTTAATCCCTAGGGAGAAGAGGACATTTCTGTCATTTTAGTCAATATGCTATATACTTTTGTTAATGCATTTGTTTTTGTTTTTTAATTTTTTTTGGCAGCAAAGTACAGAGAGATACTTACATGGCCCGTTGCGTTTTTCTCATCGCTAATCAGATCACCCAAGCTTCCCCAAAGCAAATCGTAACAGTCTCCATCCACTTTGCCCAGTTGGCTCTTGAAGCATTCGAGTGCTGTAGTAATGCATCCTCCCTGTGATACAGAAATATGTTAATCTTCCTTTCACCACTTTGACTGAAGCAGTGTGTGTGGTTGTGGCTGCATGCTGAGAAGTCGATCGAGTCGACGCCGCCACTGCTGTGTGAAATAAGCAACACCTGCCAAGCTGCTGTTTCCTGTACTAGAGATCCTTTACATGTGGTTTAGAAAAGCTCAACTGATGCCTAAAGCTTGATGTTTGTACCCGAGGCCCAGAAAGAGAGTGTTACTAGGGTGGAGTGCACAACAGAACCAGTTTTGTTCTGACTTTATGTTTCCAAATTGATCCATCTGGTATCATAAACACATGCATTTAATGTAAAAATATCTCTGATGAATTGCTGGATTTTCTTTGAGTTTCTTTGTTGATAGTTGCAGCATTTCAGCAGTTTCCTAGCATGCTTACATCCCAATTATTGCTAGTTTTCAGTGTTGCACAAAGTCTAATAGTGTTTTGAACTTGAACATCCCTCCTTCTCGTCAGTCCAGAGGTTGCACTATAATCTGCCAATTTAATAACAAAGCGTCCCCTTACCTTCACATTGGTTGGACTGTGGAACGTTGCCGTCAGTGGCGGTTTGGGCTGAAGAAAACATCAGACTTCATTAGTAACTTTTAGAAAGTAGAAGGCTGGTTATGTTGCGGTGGGTGTGAAATAACTTACACATAAGCGTCGGACATTTTCAAAGTCAAAGTCATTCTTGGGGATGGGGATCGCCTGAAGACAGCCTGAGAGAGTACAGATCCAAAAGGCAATCCTGAACAAATGCTCCATGTTGAGGTTGAAGGGTCGTCGGTGTGTTGAGCAGGGTGTTGAGTAGTGGAGCAGTGCTATTGGTTGTTATAGCCTCTCAGGGCTGCTAGTTTTATAGAGCGGCGGGGTGGAAATGGTGGGCTGAATTAGTTTAGATATCAGCTAATATATGCAACTTTGTTTTTCCTATAGATGACTCTTGTTTTTTTTTTCCACAGTGCTACTACAACATGGTAAAATCCCACAGGTGGCCTATTGAAGTTCATCATTTAACTTTCACACTTGAAAGTAGGTTGCCTGGTTGGGGTTTTTCTTTCTCTGTGTCTTGTCATGTGCACTCTGTTGTGTTAGTCATGAGCTGACACTTATTGTATTTTATAATCTGGGAATATAATAATAATGGGAATCTCTGAATTCATTTTATTTTCATTAATTCATTTTACCTGCACTAATGTAATTAGTGTAGTCATTTTGTAATATAATTTTTTATCATATTTTATCACTCCACTTAAATGTTTTATCACTTTGCAAATAAACTAAAACTAAACTAACGGGAGTACTGATTAAGGAGGAACACCCCGAGGAGGTCAGGCTCAGTGGTACCAGAACCGTCTGCACCTTAACACACCTTAAAGTTCAGGGGTATGAAGCACTTGAGTAATTGTACTTCATTACTATACTTAAGTACTATTTTGGCGGATTTGTACTTTACTCGAGTATTATTAATTTGTATACTTATACTGTTACTCAATTACATTTTTGAGAAAAGAAAGATACTTTTTACTCCTTACATTTGAAATTCAGACCTTCAAAGTACAAAGTACTTCAAAGTACAAGTTACAAATCTTAGAAACTTTAAAGTATTACTTTTTTCACTGACTGAGGCCATACTTGATTTAATACAGCCAATCAGATCCCCATCAATGGAAAACTAAGCCGCCCATACCCTTGCTGATTGGTCCTTGGGGATCTTTGATTTGCCTGTAAGCACTTGAAATTACACACAAAACATGGTTGAAGTACAAAAATATATTGTGTACAGATATATTGGAGAGAGAAAGACCTCGTCACAGGTCCCACAGAAAGTCAAAATCTCTCAATGCTCTCTCTCCCCGAAGATCAGCCCAATACCTTCTTTATAGTTTCTTTGGGAACAAAGAAGTCTCTCATGATTGGTTCTCTTATGCTTAGATAACATGTTTAACATGGTTCATGCTATAGGCTCTCTCCACCTAGCAGTGGTCTGGTCAAGGTCAGATTGATGAGTTCCTTGAAGGGCCTCACTGGCTTACTCTGCAACACTCACATGTTCATGTCACATGTCTGTGGAACATGACAACACAGCATCAGTACAAAATGATAAATACTAGCATTCTGTGCTAATTTATCTGCTATCAGAACATGACAGTCAGAGAAGCTACAGAAGATGGACGAGAGAGAGTCGACATGTTTTTTCAAATTCGATGGAGAAGTGCATGAAAATAATTTCACTGCAGAAAAGTCTCCTCTGTTCTTTAATCTCAGCATTGTCTATCCAAATCCAAATCAAACTGTATTGTCATTTAGCTGTACATACAACAGTAGTGCAGGCAGTATCCATTGCAATAATAAAAAATACTTTTAATACTTGAGTACATTTAAAAGTAGAAACTTTTTGACTTTTACTCAAGTGTATTTTTAGCTAGATACTTTGACTTGTAATTGTGTACTTTAACTTAAGTTGAATTTCTGGGTACTTTTCACACCCCTGTTATCGATTCCCAGTTGCTTTGTTGAAAACACCAAAATGCTCAACTCTCACGCCTAGATCTCCAGCAGGCTGTTTGTCACGTTACGGTCACGGCAGAGGGACAGTAGTGTGTTGAGTGATCAATTGCGACAGAAAATGTCCTAAGTGTGGCTACACATGTGACTATCTGGCTACACATAGTCACACATAGTCACACTGTGTGGCTATAGACGATACACATAGTGTGTACCTAAGGCAGTGACCCAAGTCGGAAGTTTTTGTCAATGTCCCATTGTTTTATTTTGACGTCATGACGTCAACAAATTGAGATTTATTTATTTTATTTTTTTGATAAAATCATCAGTTCCCAACCCTACTCATCACCGCACATTGTGAGGTACATTCGGAAACGTTCACCCCCGCCCAGTTCCTCCATCCTGGTACCATCAGCTAATAATAGTCACATTGAAACAACACGCCTAACCACTGCAGTGGTTGCACCAACGCCAGAGGGAAACTGGCATCCATACGAGCCCTTGTCGAGTGCCTGTACGAGAAGTGCTAAAATAAAGCACATTATTAGTGTTATTAATTATGATGTAATATTTTACAATCTGTTCTGACTGTATGAACACACCGAGCCTCCTCGTCTTCACAAAGAGGGAAGCCGTTGCACAGCAGATTAAATGACTTAAATTGGCACATTTTCAATAGTTGCCTCTTATGGATGAATAAAAAAAAAGAATAAATACATAATTATAGTATTTATAAGTTGTATTAGCAAAATTCCAAATAGGTGTGTACAACTGATACATCAAGTGAATATTAAATAAATCGATAAATAACACGATGGGTTACTGAGCTGTTGTTCATGACTCACATTTCAGATCAGGGTGTAGTAACTCGAGGTGAACGGCGATCGCTCCCTGCAGCTTCACAACCACTTCATGGGTTCGATGCTCAATTTGCTGAGGACTTGATGCAGTGGCGAAGTTGAACCAAAGATTTGACGGCCGACGGCCGGCGGGATCCCTCTTTAACCCACGCGCATGCAGAAGAGTCCGTTTGCACCTAAGGAGACGAGGCTCGGTTAGTCCCAGGTCAGACATGCTGAGCGCTGAGGTACTTCAACACTGTCAATGTACTCACATCTTGCTCCTGCAGCATGAGATCCGAGGTTTCCAGAGTGCCTTCAATTGGCCCCTCTTCACCACTGCAGGTCTCAGATGCTTCTACCAGCCCTGTTTTGAAGTGCTTTAGTGCCGCAGTAACGCAATCAGGCTGACGGGGAGAAGACGAAGACGTTGTGGTTATTGCTGCATGCAGAGAAAAAGTGACTGAAATCTTATCCCAGCCACCAAACTTGGTTTCCTGTATGTGTAGATCAGATGAGTATGGTAGCCACATGGTTTATGGTAGAAGATTTAAGCCAAACCCAATGACCACTAACCAAAAGCCCCTTCAGATAGTTTCTACACCAGTGTTTGTGTAGTTGGAGAAATTGGAAGCAGTCCCTTGCTGTTTGTTAGCAATGCTAGTGCAAGTCGATAGGAATTGAACCATTTTCTCTCAAAATCACATGCAAACATTGAGAAATAACCCTATAGTGAAGAAAAAACAGATTGAAAATTGCTTCAGTCCCCACTGATTTGAACTAAGATATGCTAACACGAGACTGGAGACCGTGTCAGGTGTGAAGCCTTAATAGGGTCCTTGGTCGGTACCCAACAGGATCGGCCTTTAAATCCTCAACCGTCCCTTTGATCAGGCTTGATATCTGAGACACTGAAGTGTTTGTTCATGATCCTCTTATCGTCACATTGGTGGGAGTGGAGAACGTGTTGTTTCCCTGCAAGAGAAGAGAAAGCAGTTTTATTATTGACATTCAGTTTAAGCATTTCCATTAAGCAAAAAATATATATATATTTCCCCAATGTATTTCTGAAAGAAATGCTCAGGCTTCCTGCTTGATTAAATCTGGTACAAAGAATCAGGTGCCCTTTTATATGCCATGAAATAACTTACACAGGAGACTTCCTCATGGAGACTGTCGATGTCCAGGTCATTCATAACAACGGGGTATCCGTGAAGTTTGCTTATGAGGAAGACGATCCCAAAGGTAATTCTCAGGCAGCGCTCCATATTAAATTGTTGGCAAGCGTGTTAGAAGTTTTCTGTCGACAGCTCGGTTTTCAGGGGTTGCGGGTTTGAATGCCACAGAGCAGTTGGCTTATTTATAGGCTACAGGAGGATGGATCGTGAAGGTGTACAATCATCGCAACATGTACGGAATTCCTCTTAATCTTGGGCTGCGTGGTGAAATACCTTCAAGTTGAAACCCATCAGGTGGTTACTCGGTGCCACTTTGTGACTGATTGAACCTACTATCCATCCATCCATCCATTTTCAAGCCGCTTATCCGGGGCCGGGTCGCGGAGGCAGTAGGCTCAGCAGGGATCTCCAGACGTCCTGCACCCCGGCCACGCCCTCCAGCTCTCCCTGGGGGATCCCGAGGCGTTCCCAGGCCAGAAGGGAAATATAATCCCTCCAACGGGCTCTAGGTCTGCCCCGAGGTCTCCTCCCAGTTGGCCGTGCCCGGAACACCTCCAAAGGGAGGCGCCCGGGGGACATCCTAATCAGATGTCCGAACCACCTCAGCTGGCTCCATTCGACGTGAAGGAGCAGCGGCTCTACTCCGAGCCCCTCCCGGATGTCCGTGCTCCTCACCCTATCTCTAAGGGAGAGGCCAGCCACCCTACGGAGGAAGCTCATTTCGGCCGCTTGTATCCGCGATCTTGTTCTTTCGGTCACTACCCAGAGCTCGTGACCATAGGTGAGGGTTGGGACGTAGATGGACCAGTAAATCGAGAGCTTCGCCTTACGGCTCAGCTCCCTCTTCACCACAACGGACCGGTACAACGTCCGCATTACTGCAGACGCCGCACCTATCCGTCTGTCCATCTCCCGCCCCATTCTACCCTCGCTCGTGAACAAGACCCCGAGATACTTGAACTCCTTCACTTGAGGAAGCACTTCCTCCCCAACCCGAAGGGAGCACTCCACCGTTTTCCGTGAGAGTACCATGGCCTCAGACTTGGAGGTGCTGACTCTCATCCCAACCGCTTCACACTCAGCCACAAACCGCCCCAGCACATGCTGGAGGTCTCGGTCTGACGGAGCCATCAGAACCACATCATCTGCAAAAAGCAGAGATGCGACCCTGAGGTCCCCCAACCGTACACTCTCCTCACCTCGACTGCGCCTTGAAATCCTGTCCATGAAAACCACGAACAGGACTGGTGACAACGGGCAGCCTTGGTGTAGCCCAACACGCACCGGAAACGGGTCTGACCTTGTGCCGAGAATGCGGACACAGCTCTCACTTTGGTTGTATAGGGACCGGATAGCCCGCAACAGCGACCACGGTACCCCATACTCCCTCAGTACCCCCCACAAGACACCTCGGGGGACACGGTCATAAGCCTTCTCCAAGTCTACAAAACACATGTAGACTGGTTGGGCGAACTCCCATGCCCCCTCCAGCAGCCCTGCAAGGGTGAAGAGCTGGTCCGCCGTCCCACGGCCAGGACGAAAGCCGCATTGCTCCTCCTGTATCTGAGGTTCGACAATCGGCCGGAGCCTCCTTTCCAGCACCCTGGAGTAGACCTTCCCGGGGAGGCTGAGTAGTGTGATCCCCCGATAGTTGGAACACACCCTCCGGTCCCCCTTTTTAAAAATGGGGACCACCACCCCGGTCTGCCACTCCAGAGGCACTGACCCCGTCCTCCACGCAACACTGCATAGGCGTGTCAGCCACGACAGCCCAACAGTGTCCAGAGCCTTCAGCATCTCAGGGCGAATCTCATCCACCTGGCGCCCTGCCACCGAAGAGCTTCTCAACCACCTCGGTGACCTCCGCCAAGGATATGGACGAGGCTTCCCCCATGGCCTCAGGCTCTGCCTCTTCAACAGAGGGCGTGTTGGTCGGGTTAAGGAGGTCCTCAAAGTATTTCTTCCACCGTCCAACGACCTCCTCAGTCCGTGTTAGCAGGTCTCCCCCTCGGCTGAGCACAGCCTGGGTCAAGCCCTGCCTCCCCTTCCTGAGTCGTCGGACGGTTCTCCAGAATAACCCTGAGGCCGACCGAAAGTCTTCCTCCATAGCCTCTCCGAACTCCTCCCACACCCGGTTTTTTGCCTCGACGACCGCCGAAGCCGCAGCCCTTTTGGCTGCCCGGTACCTGTCTGCTGTTTCAGGAGACCCCCCGGACAACCAAGCCCGAAAGGCCTCCTTCTTCAGCCTGACGGCCTCCCTGACCGCTGGTGTCCACCAGCGGGTTCTCCGGTTGCCGCCTCGACAGGCACCGACAGCCTTCTGGCCGCAACTTCTCGCAGCCGCCTCCACAATGGCGGCCTTAAACATGGTCCACTCGGACTCCACGTCTCCAGCCTCCCCCGGGATGCGAGAGAAATTCTTCCGGAGGTGGGAGTTGAAGACCACACGGACAGGGGACTCCGCCAGACGTTCCCAGTTCACCCGCACTACTCGTTTGGGTTTGCCGGGTCTGTCCGGCAGCCTCCTGCGCCACCTGATCCAACTCACCACCAGGTGGTGATCAGTTGACAGCTCTGCTCCTCTCTTTACCCGAGTGTCCAAGACATACGGCCGCAGGTCTGCTGATACGACTACAAAGTCGATCATAGACCTTTGGCCTAGGGTGCTCTGGTACCAGGTACACTGGTGAGCCACCCTATGCTCGAACATGGTGTTTGTTATAGACAATCCATGGCTAGCACAGAAGTCCAATAACAAAACACCACTCGGGTTCAGATCGGGCAGGCCGTTCTTCCCAATCACGCCCCTCCAGGTTTCCCCGTCATTGCCCACGTGGGCATTGAAGTCCCCCAGTAGAACTATGGAGTCCCCGGGGGGCACCCTTTCCAGGACACCTCCCAAGGACTCCAAGAAGGCCGGATACTCTGAACTGCGGTTCGGCGCGTACGCACACGCCACAGTCAGAGCCTTCCCCCCAGCGACTTGCAGTCGCATGGAGGCGACCCTCTCGTTCACCGGGGAGAACTCCAACACCGCGGCGCTCAGCCGGGGACTTGTGAGTATCCCCACACCCGCCTGGCGCCTCACACCCTGGGCAACTCCGGAAAAGGAGAAAGTCCAACCCCTCTCCAGAAGCCTGGTTCCAGAGCCGACGCTGTGCGTGGAGGTGATACCAACTATATCTAGCTGGTACCGCTCCACCTCCCGCACCAGCTCCGGCTCTTTCCCCGCTAACGATGTGACGTTCCACGTCCCGAGAACTAGACGGCGGCACCAGGGGCCCGTACGCCCAGGGCCCCGCTTTTGTCCACCGCCCGGTCTCATCTGAACCTACTACTATTGAACTATTGAACCTTGTCATTGCAGCGTCCATATTTGGCCAGATAATGTAATTTATATTAACTCCCATTGCTTTATTCCCTGAAGTTGGAAGGAGGTAATAAATGTTTTCAGCCATCTGTCAGTCTGTAAGTTGTAAGTTATCTCAAAACGTTAGAAAAGGAATTGGGAGAGAGATCTCCCATGGCCCCAGGATTAGTTGAGTAGATCTTGGTGGCGATCCAGATCAGGGATTTTTGGCATTAGATGGAGTTTTGTCTTTTACTGTTATGCTATGTTCAAGTGCTGGTGTCAAAGTCATACAACCAGGACTTGCATTCACATGCGATATTGTCGGCAAATCAAACCCGAAGACAAACGATCCACAACCATAAATCTTTACAGAGGCTGCAGCTTTGCAAGGTGGAGACATCCTGGCAGAGGTTTGCGCTCCAGTTATTATTTATGTGTCAAAGTTCATTTTATATCCGTAGCCCAAAAAAATGGGTTTGACTTTTCTCATTTCATTGATAAAATGTCTTAAATGTGTTATCATTTGCCTTTCCTGTTCTTCCAGCTCATTTAATTGTCGTGACGTCTGGAGTTGTTTCTAGGTTTTCAGTGCAACACTTATTTATTGATATTTTATTTTTATTTTTGCACTCAGGCGGTATCACACTCACAATGAACTTTTCCTTGTTGTAAATATTGACTACTGCAGCTATATTCCACTTTCCATTACTTTTACATTTTAGGTATTTGACTGCGATTCTCCCACAGAGCAATTCAGTGCAACAGTAGATCATGCTTGAATTCCTAGATCACCAGTATTAATTGCAACCAATACTAGAAAGTGCAAGTAACAATACATGCAACAAATACTTGTGTCCCTAGGATGATCATGTATGACAGAAGTGTGTGTGTGTGTGTGTGTGTGTGTGTGTGTGTGTGAGATATTGATCTTGTTTGTTGTGCAGCCCCGGAAGAATACCGGTTACCTCGGTAACTGTAATCCAAATTAGCAGCATGATTGGTTGCGCCTGAGACGAAACCTATGACAGACACTCAGGAAGAATGAATGAAGGGTTTCTCTGCACACTGTGTGGAAAGGGGATTCCCCTCAAAAACCCATACAACACAGAGCTGCTGACGTCCTTTGTTCATCACATCTAGTCACACCGGTCAATGCCATCCGGTACTCTCTACTATCTCTCACCTCAACAGGCATGTTTCAGTTTCGAGGGTCTCAGGAAGTCTTTTAGGTTGGCACTCAAATGAGACGTGTGACGGGATTTGTGAATGAGTAAAGAAGGTGGGGAAATTTCTATCCATGGAATGTGTCGCTCTCTGGGGGCATCCCTGCTGTTTCCATGCCCACGCTAAAAAGATTGGCTTTAGATATTGACATTCAAGTTTGTATCTTTTTAAGAGCTTTTTTGACCAGATGGGACAATAAATGGACTGGCAATTTAAAAAAGGAGTGTTCAGTCACTTTTTATTCTCCATGGTAAAAAAATATTCTCATACAAAATACAAATTTATCGACAAATTGAAAGTTTTTATTTTATTTTTTATTATTAGTTGCTAAATTTGACACCGAAAGCTGATGGTGCGCAAGTGAAATCTGGCCCATGGCAAAGTTATTAAAGGGTAATACCACTCAATTCATGTGGTTAAGGGCAGTCCAGTAACTATTTGTCTAGATGTGCAGACACACCCAGACTGGAAGTGACTCAGCTTCAAAACTCCTCAAGTAACTGAACTGTGTGTTTGCTTCAGAATAAGAATCAGAAACAGGTTTATTGCCAAATATGTTTTCACATACAAGGAATTTGTCTTGGTGATTGGTGCATAACAATAAACACAGAAGAATAAGAACAAAACAAGAATAAAAGCAAGTACTGTAGAGGCAAAGGTCAGGAATACAATATAAAATAGAGAAATTCACGCTAAAATATATGAAAAGATAGATCTTATAATGTCTGACTTTTGTCAACGTATTGCTGGCTTGGGGCTTCCATGCTGCTTGTCTCAACGTTTGCCAGACCTTCAGTTTTTTAACAAAGTGTTCAGGTGATGCATGCAAATGTCGCTGACTGCTGCAGACGCTTCCAATCACAGTAAACTGCAGAGCCGAGCGTCTCCAAGGATGCCAAAGAACCAACGCTGTAACATGCACGGAGACCATATGGAGAGTAGTGCTACCTGGAGGTCTGAGAAGCTGGCATGTGAAGGTTGCTAGTTTGAAACCCAGAACAGCTCCACCCTCAAACTACTGGTGAGGTGCGCTTGAGCCAGTGAAGCTGCTCAGTGGCAAAGAGAAGAGTAGAAGAAATGAAGTTATTGCGAAACCAAATCAAGTCAGCCTCCTCAGATAAACATCTTCACAGATTTGGCCCGTGGGAAAGTTATTAAAGGTTCATAGCAATTTAATAATTCCCTTTTTACTATTATCTAGGACCATCTGATCAATATTTGCGAACATGAGTAACTCTCTCCGACAACAGAGAACTAAGACTCAAGTAGGTAAAGGAGGACGCGATGGGGAAGTCTGGACCCACTACAAATCTCAACCCGGCCATAAATAGCAGCATCCGACAAGTAACTCTGAGGTTTCTTGCCCTCCTACACACGTTGTAATAACTGTAGGAAATTCTAAGTGTCACAGTGTCAGCACTGGCAAATTATAACGCTTGGCTCGTGTGAGGTAGATTGCGGTGCTGTGGGATGCCGGAGATGATAACTGAATTAAAAATAAATAAATCACTGGTTGCCCACGGTGACATCCTCCTGATAAGAACATCTTCAGTTTGTCAAACACTGCACAACTAAATAAGCTGTCCACCTCCTGCAATGTCCTCCTGAGTGAAAGCTGCAGATAGTTGAAATCATATATTGATTGTTCTAGTTCACTATTGAATCTCTGACATGTCACTGTCACATGACTCTGTGCAGGCGCATTCAGGGTGATGGTGTGTAGACCTTCATCAGAGTGGCGCTAGGCTGCTAACTGAACCATCAGCAAACACAAAACTATATAATACATGACATGCACACATAGAAGTCATACAACAATGTGGTGTTATGGATGTGTTGTAATTGGCATGCATCGTCGTATGGCAACAGTCTAGATAGATAGTAAGATTGATTGATTGATAGAACAAAGCAAGAGAGGCACATCACTACAATAAACAAGTTTAAGGATAAAGGTTGTATAAAAAATACAAAAAATATACAACGTAGTGCAAGAAATAATAACTTAGTGCAATTTACAGTTGTGCAATTTGGTCAAGGTGTGTGTGTGGGGGGGGGGGGGTCAAGAACAAAGCAGCAGGCTCAGGGGTTGATGTTGGAGGTAGCGTTGTACAGCCAGATGGCTGTTGGCACAAAAGGGTACTTGAGGTTGGATGTGGGGTGGGGTTCTCCAAGATGGATCTGTTTCACCGGCTGCTGACCTGACTCTGGATCTTGAAGATGTTAGTGCTCATGACCTGTACAAGACAATTCAACATCGATGGAAAGTTTGGGTTTTTTGGTTTTTTTTTAATCAATTCCATTACAAAGGTGCTTTTTACAGAAATGTGTTTGACGTGTGCAAGTGGGAGGAGTTAAACATCGAGGTGTAGGCCGAGTTTCACACCGAGAATGCGTTTCCATTTGTTCTTTCTTCTTGGAGATAATCCGCCACACTCGAGTTTGGAAACTACATCAGCACCGGTCACCGGCTGCTTCACCAGCGCTGGTAAAATTTTAGCGCTGGTTTTCTAAGTTGGTCCAGTCCACCGGCCAACTTGGCATCTAACCAATTATGCCGTGGACATTCTGCTGTTTTCAAATGATCTACTGGCCTTGTCAAATAGAGAAAGTGTGGGGGATTTCTGGGATGTATCAGCTTCTGTACCTGGTGGAGAAAAATAGTAATAGTAAAAATAGTAATTTCCCTCTCTTTCATCTTAAGGCATCTCAGTAGAATTACATTTTAGTACATTTGGTACAATCTTGAATTCTGGTTGATTCTCTGGTTGAATCATTTCCAACCCTCAACTTGTGTTAATGTCCCAAAATCTTATCCCACAAACAACTCTCTTTAACTGGATTTGGAGGTGTTGCACAGGCTTAAAGGGAGTTTGGCTCCTCGGTCACCTTACCCAGTATCTGACGAGAGGATTGGCACAAAAAAAATCATCTGTGTGTGTCCGGAGAAATGGAAAATGTGCATATAGTTTTGTAAATGTCTTGGAAATTTTTTGATGAACGTCCTGAAAGTGTCGGTACTAAGTCATGGACATTTGTGTCAGAGTCTGAAAGATATTGGTCATGTACATGTACGTGCTGTGCTGTACTGGCATAGAATAGACCTGCTTGCAATTTAAAGAGTTTTATTAGCCAAGTACAAGCACATTGGAATTCATTCCTTACATTTGAGTCATTCCCATTCCTGATCATGCTTCATCCTATGTCAAAAACAAGCCTGGGGCAATGGTTCATTTTTCTTTGTAAATTCATGCTGGCTGACAACTTCTGCTGGCTGACAAAGCTGTCCGAGCATTTTCTTTTGCAGAGAAAAGCTAATGGGACAGTACCGCTTTGTGGAAAACAGACGTCTGGTGACCAGCAGGAGACGGCCAGAGTAGTGATGGTAGCCAATAGGATGCTGCACTTTTATTGAATGGGTTGAATGGCAGTTTGAGACTCTAACCGGGTGCATGTGACGGGGAAGTCCAATCAGTTAGTTGGTGGTGATGTTGGTTCTTTACAAGTTTGGAGCATACTGTTCCTCAAATCTACTCCAATCATGCATACCCCAGCCCCTGTTGCTCATTGTCCCATTGCAGCAGTTTAGCTGTAATGTAAAGTTCCTTTTCTGCAGAAACGTGGTGGGTCGAATAGTTAAGCCTGACTCTTTCCCCATGACGTTTAGTGTGGGGGTGGTGTCATGCAATTGTACTGACCAGAAAGTACACACCATAAACACTGAAGGTCGTTGCAACCGCCGCACTTTTAATGTCAAAAAGAGCGGATTGAAAAAAAAGACCAAATCTTGGTTTCCTTGATAGTAACACGATCAGTGGAGATGGAGTTTCTTAACCACAGGCCACCACAGCACCGTGTCGCATTCACCATGTTTCATTTGAGTCAGCTGTAACTCGTAGGCAGTTTTCTTTTTGATGCCCATGCCCACTCCCACATGCCTGCGTCACGAATGTTGGTTAGGGGGAGTGTGTTGGTCATCTATCCCAGTTTGGGAGCACTACCTCATGGAAAGGTGTTGAACAGAGGTGTGATGTTTGAGTAACAAAGGGGAAGTTTAGTGAACAATAGTTTAGTGATTCATTCGGTGTCCTGCACAAATTCTAGATTTATGTGATGCAAATATTTTGTTTTACTTTTTAACCCTTCTGTCGTGTTCGTTTCCTGTTACCTAGTTTAGTGTTCCTGGTCAAAAATGACTGACCCATTATAACTGTTTTAAATTCATCATTATGCATATATTATCACTTGATTTTGTATTAGATATTTTTATCAACTTCATTTCTAGTATTTATATCAGGTTTTTCACTTCTGCACACAACTTCTGGCCTGTAGGCCTCATTGACTTGAGCTTATACAACTCGTTTGTGAGTAAAAATAGCATAATTTATGGATTATTTTGACTATAGTCAATACCACAGGAAACATAATGTACTATTTATTACAGACTACCTTGTGTCAAAGTTTAGACAGCACATTTGTTTTGAAACCCTTTCAATTTTTTAAAAAGTGGCACAAAATAACATATGTGGTGTTCCCGGTCAAAACTGACCATTGTGACTTTTTCAGTAAAGAAAGGTCATAGACCTAAAACTATATAACAAGAGCCAATAAACAAGAGCTCAGACACATAATTGACGACAAATAGGCAAGACTAAGAGGAAGGGTCAGGGTAGTGTTTCCTGAAGAGGTGGGTTTTCAGCCTGTGGCGAAAGATGGGCAGCGACTCTGCTGTCCTGACATCAGTAGGGAGTTCATTCCACCACTGTGGGACCAGGACAGAGAAGAGCCGTGACCGTGTAGATCGGCCTCAGGGGCCTCTGAGCGACGGGGCAACCAGTCACCTCGAGGCAGCAGAGCGAAGTGGTCGGGCAGGGGTGTAAGGCTTGACCATAGCCTGGAGGTAAGAAGGAGCTGTTCCTTTCACTGGATGTGAGCTGCTACAGGGAGCCAGTGTAGAGAACGGAGAAGGGTAGTTGTGTGGGAGAACTTGGGGCGGTTGAACACCAGTCGAGCTGCAGCTTTCTGAACAAGCTCCAGAGGTCTGATGGCCGACGCACCAGCAAGGAGGGAGTTGCAGTAGTCCAGGCGGGAGATAACAAGAGCCTGGATGAGCACCTGCGCTGCCTCGTCAGTGAGGAAGGGGCGAATCCTCCTGATGTTGTAGAGGAGGAATCTGCAGGAGCGTGTCACTGATGCGATGTTTGCCGAGAACGACAGTTGGTCATCCAGGGTCACGCCCAGATTCCTCGCAGTTCGAGTTGACGTCACCACAGCATTATCGATGGTGATGGCCAGGTCTCGGTGCAGACAGCCCTTCCCCGGGAGGAACACCAGCTCAGTCTTGTCCAGGTTGAGCTTCAGGTGGTGCATGTGCCTTGCAAATATGTGCACTGCATTTTAGACATACAATGCTCGTTTTAACGTCTCTTGGTGCACACAGTGTGCATCTCTTGCTTTTGTCTCCTCTGTCTGTGGTTCTGGCCCTTCTATGCCTCTGACCAGTCTGGCAGAGGGTAGTGCTTTGGTCATTGTGCTGCCACAGAACGAATGGTGAGCAAGGCCCTACGGAGGGAAAGTTGCGGGAAAGTTTCTGTATATTATTGAAACAATGTTATAGTATTTTGTCTGAAAGGTTCCCATGGGGGAAAGAGTCTATTGGGGAAAGGTTCCTGTCAGATCAAGATTCTAATGGGGAAAGGTTCCGGGTTGCCAGGGAAACTCAAGAAGGGGGGTGAGGTGTGTGTGTGTGTGTGTGTGTGTGTGTGTGTGTGTGTGTGTGTGTGTGTGTGTGTGTGTGTGTGTGTGTGTGTGTGAATGGGAGGGGGGGGGGGGTTGTGGTTGTGGGTGTGTATGGGGCTGATTTCCATCTGATGAATGGACATAAGCTAGTGTTTCCCATTCATTTCCTATGGCGGTCACTTTTGACCGGGAACACCATGTTACAAAGTTGACTAAACCACTCAAAATTCAATGAAAGTGGTGATCAGCAATTTGATATGTTCAAATGCCTAGTGTGGAGGATATCATAAGGCCTTGAGGCAATCAGATGTAAAACACAATATTTATGATTGATTAGAGTTGTAAATCGGTCAGATTTGACCCGAACACGACAGGAGGGTTAACTCGACTCTGAGTAATGATGAAATTATTCAAATGAATGTTGGTGGTAATACCTTGAGAACACATTGAGCCAGAGGGCATAAGCAGGTTTCGAGTAACTTTACAGGAGAGCCGAAACAAAAACATACACCTAACTTTGATCGCTTGTGTGTCAGAAGGGGGGAAATTACAAGACCTTGAGGCTAGTACTGTCCTTCTAGACCAATACTTTGTCAACATCACTGATCACGTCACCGCAAGTGGTTGCAAAAAGACGGGCGGTAGGAACATTAAGACTGTCAAACACTCTGATAGACTGACTATTAAGGAGCCAAACGTTTTTTTTAGATGAATGTTTGTAGACCTTGGGATTGGTCTGTAGGAGCTGAAGTCGACATCACCCGACTGGTCAGTTCCGTTTCTGGAATTGAATTCGGTAGAACTTCTGAACATATTTCTATTTACCACGCTACTACTGTCCATGCATTACTAACATTTTGACTTGGTCTGGAACAACACAGCTTGCCACTAAACCTACTAGCTAATCATGCACCATGACATGTTTTATAGCTAGCAGTAGTTCTGATGTTTGACTACTGTACACTGCTGTCACCTACCAGAAAAAAGGCGCTTCTTTGCGAAGTGAAGAGAGGCCACTCCACTGCACTTATAAGTACACAATCCTGCACCCACGTTTTGGAACTCACAAGTTCCAAGATTGTGGATGTCTCGTAATATGTTCTGTGACTGAGGGTGATCTGCAACTCAACCTATTGCTTTGTTTAGTTGATATAACATAGTTGTATCAACCTAACAAGTTATAGTAGTTATGTTGTATAGTAGTTATATCAACAAACCACGTGGTTAATAAATGTTTTCCCCCCGTGTCTATGGAAAATGGTGCTACCTAGTAAACCGCTGTCTTGTCTCCCTATGTGCAACTGTGAAATCAAATAGTTTCTTGTGTTTTTCCAACTGGGGAGTGAGATGAGGGGGTGGCAAAATCAATTCACCTCGTCTGACTGAAATATGATTCATTGTCCAAATCATCCCATCCCATCAGCCCCACCACTAGCATGGCCACCTCACTGCGACACCTTTGAATTTATTTATGCTCAAACTGGGTGAATGTCATCAACTATGATTTTAAAGGTGCCCAGTTTGTTCCAACTCATCGGTGGTATATGGATTCAGAACATATGGATGAGTTCAATAAATCCCCTTTGCAGGTGAGAGGTGTGTATTGTCTTCTTGTGGGGATTCTGCTCTAACCACTGTGGAAAACCCCACAGCCATACATTACCACACCAGACATGACCATCGAGGAGTCACAAAACATATTGACAAACTTGTGGTCTCCTCATGAACACTTGCATGCAGTGTATTGAAAGCCCCCCTGTTTGACAGTCAGTGAAAACACTTGACTATGGTTTCCATTGCTGTGAAAGTGACGTTGAGTGCCCCCGACCTGCCAAAAATGACTTGTGAATCTCAGAATCATCAGACTTATTGTATTTACTCACTCACTGCGCAACAAATATCAGACTTTTTAACACCCTGCGTAGTAACAGTACTACAGTACAAACAGTACAAATATTCACCATTTAACCCCTATGTGGTTTGGTTGCAGCTGCAGTACAGCAGTATATTGGACCGGTGTATCATGAGGTAGTTGCAATGAAGAGGATAAACACATGAACACGTGATCCACACCGCTGCTGCACTGAATCTACCACGCTGGTCCGTAGGCGGGGCGGACCCACCGACCGCTCCAACCGGGCCACAGCTTGACCTGATTGGCCGATTTGGCAACTGCGGTGAGCGAGGGAATCCAGCACATTCGCAGAACACTCACCACCGTGGAGATTCTGCGCTAACCAACAAGGGGAAGTCTACCGTCTTGAAGCATCATACCGATCCACGCTGGAAAGACCACATGGAGTTTACCAAAACCACAAACACCTGCCTGACAGCTGTGCAGCATCTTTGCCAATAAGATAAGTGACAATAGCTGAGCGTAAAAAATGCCTCTGGGCTGCACAGAGATCAGTAACCAAACTCTTCTCTGGCTGTGTAGATACTTATACTGATTTATACTGCAACATATAAATGTTTACAGCTATTTTCCTCCTTGCAGTGTTCAAGTATTCTCTGTATTTGTTTTCCTCTTTGTGGCTCTTACCAATATACTCCTTGTTTACTACTTCTAAAATGTACCTATTCCTTCAAATTCTACTTAACTTTATACTTGTTATATTTAATGTGACCCAACAAGTTGAATGCATGTTACTTGGCCAATAAAACCAATTATGATTTTATCCAGTGTGTCTTACCGTACAGTTCCTAGATCACAGCCGCTAGTAGGGAGTGCAAAGGTCAAAGCAGCACTGAGGGAATCGATCTAACAAATATCCCTATGGCCCTAGAATGATCATGTATGATAGAGAAGATGCATGCATGATCGAAACAAGGAACAAAAGGAAGAACGGTGTGAGTAGGGTAGGAACGTATCGGAGAAGGGATGCGATTCGATCGGTTTGTTGTTGTCGTCTCACTTGTCTGAGCAAAGTTTACACAGAGGGATCAAGTGTATACCGGTTTGAGTTTTTCAACCATCTCGGTCCACAGGTGTGAAACACATCTTGGTCGGGGTTGAGTTTGTTTTGGCCGTGCTGCTGAAATCCCCTCCATCATCTGGGAAGTCCAGGCTGCCGCTGTAAACACGCTTGCAGCTGTCAGAGCTGTCAGCGTTATATATACTTTCTGCAGAATACTGCACTGCAGCTGAACGTTGTCCTGATGAGGGTTTTCTTCCCTCACGTGACCCAGGTCTGTGTTCACACAAACAGGAAGCATTCATACTTTCAGTCTTTTTGTCAGATTTATAAAACCCTGCGTCCGCCTGTTCATACGTGTTTCATCCTGAAATGGGGCGCACAAGCCCTATGACCATGTCCCCAATTTGGTATAAATGGCTTCCAACACCCCCCCCATTTGGCCTGGCCCACATATAAAGGGTCATCGTTACTTTAGTTTTGAGAAGAAATGGCGGAAGCATTGAAGAGTGTGAAGACGAAGAAGCACAATTTCACAGACTGTGAAGTTGAAGTAATGGTTGGCCTGTTATTTGGAGGCTCTGGCGTTACAAACAAAATACAATATGTTGAACGGCAAAAGGAAAGTGCAGCAGTAAACGTTGTTGGTTCTGAGCCCCGGACCGCCGAGGTTAAGAAGAAGCGGTGTGATTTCAAGCGCGAGGCCAAGAAAGCGCATCATTGTGCACATCGCTGGTGTGCAGGACACGGATGTGAAAGATGTACCAGTACGCACATCCTCACCGCCTGCTTGGAAGGTGGAGTACGCTCGGTTTACACGTGTGGCCCCCTGGGGTCTCCTAGTCAGGAAAAAGCTGCATGGAGTCGCATTGTTTCAGTTCCGATCTGGACCACGTGGAAATGTGGTACAAAATCAGATTCTACAGCATGTGACCTACATAGCAGTGTTTGCTATCTTACTTAAAACACCTGAGATAGTTTTGGCGCCGTGGCAGCTTGGCCGAACCAGCGTCAGCAAGGAGGACAATAAGGTGGAATAGCGACTCTATTTGGGGAGACGTCTCAATTCAGCCAAAACTCAAAGTCACATGTAACCGAAATGTGCTTCTAACACGTGGGAGAGGTGTAGGTAGGAGGGATGTTGTGAAAGTAACATGTAGCCAGTAAAGGATGCTTGGATCGGGGTGGTGTAGTCAATAGTACCCGCACACTCTAGTTGCAGTGAATTTCATATTGAGATTTTGAAATTCAATTCATGACTTTTGTTTTGAAATGAAGTTTTTGCAACGGGAGCATCACCGTGTACAGACTGCACATGTCTGTCACATGGGGTGCAACTACCAACCACACCATCAAACACCAGGTAGCCTTTTTAGAACTTTATTAGCCCTGTGGACATGTGACTGGACTGAGTGCACGCAATCTCATGTCATGTCTATAATGTCAACCTTTCCTGTGTCGAGTGTTTGGCAAACAAACGGACCGGCTTAAGTAGACCAACAGGGGTGGTCGGACCATACCATGCCAGCTACGGCCAGAGGGGTGGTTTTGGACTGGACATGGCTGTCATGAGAAAGTGAATCTGTCTCCCCTGTATTTTACTATGGGCTAGTCAGCTTAGTATACAGCTCTGCAGGTATGACTGGAGTAGGTTAGTTTGTGTTGGTTCCTTTATTAGAGAACTTATTATATTACTGTGACTTAGTTGAAGTTAAGTCTACATGTTTTGTTGTTACTTTGTTACATATCCTGGTTTTGTTACCCATCTTATAACTAATAAAACCCCTTTTATTTTCACCTTACCTCTCTCCCAGTCATTCTGTAAACCCCGATTTGTGTCCCACATGGTACCGATACATGTAGTTGTTTTTTGTTTTTAAGTTTCACTACCCGTATTAAATCTCTACAGTGTAAATACATGCTCCTAAATACAGCTCTACTCAAACTGAACTTTGGCCAGAAGGATTCCTAGCGCCACCTACTGCTAGTCACTCTCTTCCTTGTCCTGTTTATTTTTTTGTTTTCAAGAAAAGTACTTTTCTTTTCTTTTCAAATCAACGTCTCAGTCCAGAAGTGATTTGGTCATCAACACTGTAGAGATTCTTGAAGAGTTTGACTTGAATGTGGGAACTGAGCTTTTTTCACACCTCAGTATTAATATTGCAATACTGTAATATCAATATTTGAAAACATTACTAATGTAAAAACCCTTCTAGAGTCTAATTCATGTACGTTTCATGTTGAGCTGAGACATACTGTTGGTGCTTTTCTCAACAACTTAATCAACTTGATAGTGACAAAATATAAAAGCCAGTAGTTTCAAATGAAGGGATATATTGCAATTATAGCCTGTGGTTTTACACATCAAATAGTGAATTTAGTATGTTCTACTACTGCATTTCACTGAGAGGAATTACTGAGAACTGAAGAACCAGAGTCGAGCACAAACCATGAGTCTGAAGTTATTTAATATTATTTCAATGAAAGTATTCCTGGAATAGGAAATGTCATACATAGTATATAAAATATAGCCTTGTGTACTTGAAATTCTTTAAGAACTATAAACTACTGACAAACATGTTTAAATAAATTAACTTACACATTCAATAAAAAAAACTGCCATGTTCATATCCGTCCACTAGGTGGCGGAAAGCAGCTTTCCTGAGAATACATTCTTCCGAGCTTGAGTGGGTCAACCGCCACTGTCTAAATAAATATTAAATAAGTTAAATAATAGGAAGGCTATGATGCCTTTGCTTCGTCTGGCATCTTTCAGAGTAGTGTCTTCTCTACATTCAACCTCTGTTCACATCTGGAGATCCCCGTCATCTCAGGACATCAGTTTGGCCAAGGCCTAAGGAGGGAAACATCGACATGAATCAGTTTTCCACATCAACCATAACTGACATTTAGTGTTCCGGATGACTACTTTTTCTAACATCACAACAAATCCAGAAATGATGTATTATTGTATTTGACAAAGAGATGAGAATCCCCTTACCCTGTTGATGAGAGTCTCCAGTCTATCAACATATTTCATGGTGTCCTCCTCCGGATATGACTCGCAGGTTTGGCAGGGTGTGTGCTGAAAGGAAACACAGAGAAAATTAACTTCATAGTAATAACCTATTATAACTCCAACACGTGTCACACTGACAGTTTCTATATGATTAAATAATCTGTAGTGTAAAAACTTAAAATGAACACTTACTGTGGCTCCTGAATCACAGAGGTTGAGACCACTCACCTGAAAAAAAGAGGAACGAAATGCACTGTTAAAAAGTGAAAAGTGTTCTAGTCATTTGCTGTTGTACTTGAAATAAATGTTTGTTTTTTTCATGTGTATTGCTTTATTTGTGAATGCATCGTTTCAACCCGTCACGTACGGTTAGCGGATTCAGGAGGCTCTTGCGAAGTTTCTTCTGGATAACATTGTTGGTAACGTTGAGCTGCATCACGTTCGCCTGGAAGCAGCGCAAGGCTGAGCCGCAGCAACAGTTCTGTTAAAAACATGCATGTTTGTGATTAGATAGATAGATAGATATACAGATCGATAGATCCAAACCACTGTATACAGGAGTACCATGGGTTCATACACTTTTAGTATGGGTCAAACCCCAAACCCTGGCAGTGTCGGTGCCTTGCTTTAGGGAATTTAACCTCTAACCCTTGCAGTGTTGGTGCCTTTCTTTAGGGAATCAAATTTCTAACCCTGGCAGTGTCGCTGCCTTGCTTTAGGGAATCAAACTTCTAACCCTGGCAGTGTCGGTGCCTTGTCTACCGATTGAGCTCCACAGGACCAGAATTGTCTTGCCTCTACATAGTCTGCATTTTCATCGCCTACACACTAATATCACTATCTGCTGTGGCGAGACGTTGAAATTGACCATCCCTTCTGTTGACCACAGGGGGGCGCAGCTTGTCTGCTAGTCATTTTGCATTTGCCATTGTTGAATCTCAAGCCAAATTAAAGGCCACGGCACATGTTGATGGGCGAGGGGTGGAGCAGCAGGGAAGGAGATTGACCAAGTGGACAAGTGGACTGTGGACAACCTAGTGATGATGCACAAAAATAAGACACTCACGATGGTCAGCACATAAAGTTGCTCATTCACATTGCCTCTTTTTTTAAGTAAGTAATCTATGATCTTTAGCGCCCTCTATCAGGGACCAGAGGGAATTCCAACAGCATTGATAGAACTTATCTTCTACAAGTCTCCCACCACCACCCTGTCCCCTTGACTGACTATTTGACCTGTTCACTTCCCTCACCTAGATGTTCCCAACCACTAGTCCTATCTCTGAACGCTACCAGACCTGAGCTGTCAGAAAGAAAGGCAATGTGACAGATACTTGAATTGAAACATGAATCAAATATCACTTGAAGTGATCTTTTCCAAAATGCTATATATCAAATATATCATCAAGTCAGTAGCTCTAAAATATTGAGGATACAACCTGTAACTGGTATGATTTTGTACTATATGTTTAGAAGTTTGTATTATACTTTACGTTTTTTTTTCCAGAAGCGTATTTTATTGCATACTTCTCCACTTCTAAGTTTAGAAAAAACAATTTTCCTCCCATCACTGCCTTCAAAACATTTCCAAGAAAGCTGTTGTGCCTGGTTTCATGTCATGGCTTTATCATCAGTTGACTTTCCAATCAAAGGCATAACGTCTTTTACCCAAACCGAAACCGATTATGCACCAAAAAGTGTTTCCACTATTTTATACATAGTTTCTTTTCCTAACACTTCTTCAGATTTCTTTGTCTGAATCGTTTTTGCCAATCTCTACTGAGATCTTGTTGAAATGAAACATTTTTGGCCTGTTTCTGTTTGGATACTCATACCGCGAGGTGTGACTTCACACTTGTGAACCATCATAATGAATCATATCAAGTATTTGCAAATACTATTTTGACTTTGCTGAACATATATTTATAGCGATACGTTTACTGTGTATTGCATGTCTTGTAAACCCCTAGTGCTGTCGTTGTTGTTAGTAGGTGTTGTGCACCAGCATCACCAAAACAAGTTCAGGTGAAATGATTGCACCTTGACAATAAAGTTGTTCTCACTCTGATTATTAAACTTGTTTAAAGTGTGACAAAACGTCCTCTTACCCACTCTCTTTATCATTTATCATCTCTATCATAATAATCAGCTAAATAAGTACTTTTAAAACAGATTCAAGATTAAGTCAAATGTTTTCAAGCACTCCGGAGGACCTCTCCAGTTTGTGAGGTGGTGTGAGGAAGTGTCATGGTTTTGTCTGCCTTGTGTGTGATTACTCATCACTTTTCACTTGAGAGTGCACCAGTGGCTTTGAAAAAAAACAACACTGAGCAAGTTCTCGGGTTGACTCACTCAAGAACATGAGCCTGACAAGAAAGGACACCGAGTCAGATTTACAAGTAATGCCATCAACTTTAACCGGTATCAATTTGAGGTCAAGTGCAGACAATCTGATTTTATCTTTTATCTTAACTCCATGGGTAGAGCTTCGCCCCAGTACTGCCAGCGTCGGGGGTTTGATTCCCGGGGGGGTTCATCTATAAAACATGTATTTTGTATAAAAGCACTCGCCAAACTGTATTTGTTGTGATTCTTTGTTAACTAATGTTCCCTGCATGTCCATCCCCCACGCAGGGTGTCTTATTAGATAAGACCTTATTAATGCTACCTGGGATTGATTTTAAGACCATTTTAGAAACCAAATAAAGAAGCAAAAACCAAAAAAACTATTTCTTGAACAATGCGGATGAAAGTTGTGAATCTATAAATGTGCAGTATAAGAAAAAGGACAACAGGAAATTAATTGGTGAAGAACATGAAGCCCAATTGTCTCTCATAAAGCAGATAATAACCCTGATCTGTATTAATCCTGCAAAAAAACAACCCCCTCATGGTGAACAAATAATAATAATAAACTGTATTTATGACATTTTACCACCTTTAAGATGTCTTAAGGACCCGCGGACACCCTGTCATGTATCACCAGAATGTCTCTGAGAGAATAACTGAAGGGAAGTTACCTGTGCCTCATCATTTACAATTACTGACCATTTGTGTGTATATCTTATGTTACTGTGACTGATATGAACATTAAATGATACCAGCTCTCTGTGCTGAACTCAACCTATTTTTGTTCATAAGACATGTCTACGTTGGATGAGAGCAAACAGCCTTTCGTAATAAAGATGACTTTTTAACTTAACGTTGGTGTTATAAACCTGTATGTTGTTCATGCCTTAGATTGGTTCTTCGCTCATATAAAGTTTAAAATTGAGTATATTAGGATGTTTAACCCCCCCACACACACATATTCTGACTTCACACCCCATTTCATGTACTCCTACAGTAGACTACCACTTGCACACGACAATTAGTTACTACAGTATGTGGGAGAGTAACAACAATGACTAAGCAACCACAAATATTAGTGTCAGTACAGTACAGACTACCATAACAGTGACCATATTGTCAACAATACGGCCAATACAAGCTGCTTGTACTCACCTCAACATTCTGCGGTGGAGTTTTAAGCTTCAATCCATTGTGCTGCAAGACAGGAACCGACAAAAGTGAAGAAATGTTAGTGATGGCCATGCCAGTCACACACCGGCAAATGTGTGTAAAAATGTAGATTGACCTACCAGCAAAACGTTTTTCAGCAGTCCCACCTCCCTCAGGACTTCTTTCAGCTTCTGAGTAGATTTAGACATATCTGTCACAGCCGCAGACGCAGACCAGCAGCTCACTGCGAAGAGGCAAAAAACGACAAGCTTCATATTCTCAGTGTCGACGGCAGGCACCAGGTGACCAGAGGATGCTTTTCAAAGTTTTTACTGGAAATGCAGACAGGTGCCTCGCTTACCTTTTTATACTTATCCCACAGGACACAGGAAAACCACTTGTTCAGAGTTGGAAAGCTGCAGAAACGTGTGAGTAATGAAATTTTCTTTTCCACTGGCAGTCACCACTACGTGAGCCGAGAGTGGCGTCAAGCGGCGCGTGCGTGGGGCCCGGAGATACAAGTGTGTGAAAGCAAATATGGTTTCAGTGCACCGGGCAGGAAACGGCAGGAAGACGGCACTTCCCATTTTCATTTTGAATCAGTGGAGCCGCAGCTATTCCGTGTCATAGGTATCGTAGGTGTGGTAATGAAAACCTGAATGTGTTCACTGCATCCTGGCCACCTACACAAACACACAGAACCTGTTGCAACAACAGGAAATACCACTGTTGTACCAGAATGAGAAGTAAGTCCAGGACGATGTCCCCTGCACCAGCGCAGAGGAAAACCTCAAGACAAACCTCCAAATGACCCTGTGGCTGCAGTCTCACTCTTTATCTCACTCTTATGCGTCACAAACTTTTCGAAAACTTTTGTCATTATGTACCGTGCAGAACTGAGAGATGCAAGGGTGCAGAGCAATTGTCCATTAAGTCCAGTGGGTAATAGGACCTAGAAACATGTCATTTATGAGAGTGTGTCGTACAATGTGCATGTCCATTGAGGCGAGCATATCGATACGATCACACATCATCAGTATGAGACAAATTTGTTACATGAAAAGAAGTTTTGAGTTCCTAGTTTGCAAACCTTTTTTGTCTAGTATGATATCAATGCAGCGCTGGAGCTGACTGGGTTCAGAGCCTTTAACAAGGACAAACAATGTGCTGCGTCCTGCTGCACTCATTCACACACTCTCATTCACTGGCGTCTTCCTTTAAATGGCTTGCCTTACCAAATGCATCTTAATGTACATGGAGTCTCCAGACTTTGTATTTAGCTTAGGAAAAATGGCCTATGGGATCAGATCCCACAAGTCTTGCCCTCAAAGTTTAAATTGGCAGTAAACTCACTGAAAATAAAGAACATTCAGAAAACAAAGGTTTTATCTGAAGTCAGAGAAATGGATATGATGTGGTTGATTATGGCTGAATTTGTAAGTGCATGTTGGAGGATAAATAATATTTATAATATAACATAATATTTTTATGAATGACAGTTTGTTGTTATTTTGTTTGTTGTTGTTGTTATTGGATTATTTGATGTGAATCTCCTAGCAGGCTTACTGTGGAGAGGAAGGCACAATAACCATGAAGCATTTAGTTGTTTTAATCCGAGCACAATGGAGAAATGTACCAGAGAACCCAGAGAACAGAGGAGGGTGATGATTTTCTCTGGAAACTCAGAAACAGCTTTTACTAAATATAAAATAAATAAATATAAATATCTCTGACATTGAGTTGATATTATTCATTCACATGAAAAAAATATTCTGGCAATTTCTTTTCCTCATTAAGAGAATGATGATGTCACGCAAAAGATACAAATCAAGGTGGGAGAATATTTCCTTTAGTTATTTCATAAGGTGCACAAATGACTGCTCCTCTATCTTCGGTCAAAGATGCTAGAAAAGTTCCACAAAAATACAATTATGGGGACATTGTTTATTATCCTAAGTTCAAAAAAGTTTAAGTTTAAGTAAGTTTATAAAAAAATATAATATATAATATAAAAAGGTTTAAAACTTATTGAACTGACATTTGATGAGATAAGTTAAATATCCTTTTTTTCATTCAATAATGGCATTTTTTCATGCCTCCAACATGTTTGACTGACATGTTCCACTTATTGCAAAAGTCCTATGAGTTATCTCTTCGTAAAGTTCCACCTCGTGCAGTCAGAGTCATAATGCAGTCATAGGTATTTTTAATAATATGATGACGGTGAATTAACACCTTCACAATTTACCGTTACACATAATGAACGGTAATATTGTCGGAACAAGATATTTTGAAATAATCTGCGAGATTCTTTTTATTTTTATTTATTTCACTGTGGTGTTTCTGCACTGCCCTACCCAGAGATCACCTGTCAATCAAACAGTGTGTCCAGTACTGTGACGTCTTTCTCCTTGGATTTTCTGTTGATGAAGTTTGAGTTTGAGTTTGAGTTACTTAAAAATGTGAAAACGCAGAGGATTTTTCCCAGGACAGACCGACCAGACACCATGTGTTTACAACAGCAGATGGAAAAGCTTTCATGAACTGGCTAGAGGTTGAATCACCTTTATGTTATATCAATCAGAGAAAATGAGTGGCAAAATGGAAACATTTATTTATATGAACACGTCACGGATTATTACTTTAAAGTGAAGGTATCTATTCCAAAGTGCATTCTAAGTACAAATTGGGAAAATCTAGCAGGCGTCCGACATTAGTCAGTCAGTGTGTCCACGTACATAAACAATATACACACACACACACACACCTAAGTCGCTCTGCATCGTCAGTGTTCTTGTGCACAAGTTCCCTCTACACTCACACACACACACACACTCTCTCTCTCTCTCTCTCTCTTGCTCTCTATCTTCTGCAAACTGGAGGAAGTGAGA
Source organism: Hoplostethus mediterraneus (assembly GCA_034670385.1). Classification (NCBI taxonomy): domain Eukaryota; kingdom Metazoa; phylum Chordata; class Actinopteri; order Trachichthyiformes; family Trachichthyidae; genus Hoplostethus; species Hoplostethus mediterraneus. The sequence continues at coordinate 2,551,355 of JAXDDW010000023.1, forward strand.
CTGAGACTAGGAGAGAAAACCCCTCTTGTCTCTCTTTTTCGGCGTAAGGGAAATGGTGGGTGGGGACTTGGCCTCAATCTCACTGCCTCTACTGATAGGATTTCTACCCATCAAGTCATTGGACAGGGGAAGCCCCCCTCTGCAAGCCGCTCGATTGGTCTGAGGAGTGGTGCATCATCTTTAGACTGGGCAATCCCTTCTCACCAGGAGTCCCTTTTGTTGTGCACTCATGGAAGGGAAAATGAGTTGAAATTCAGAAGAATTTGACTTCAGAGACCCATGAGGGACTCCCTACGGAGGGTGACAGGTGGATGTGTGTGACCTCCTGCCTCAATCTGTGACTGAGCAGCGTCGTCTCACAAAACTTAAAAAGTGCAATAGATGCACGAAAAGTGAGAGAAATGTTTCCCCATCGTGAAAGGATCACACGGAGGAGACGCAAAACAGGAAGTAGTTTGATATTGAAACAGCACAGTGGAAAGTAAGGCTGTGGACTTTAGAAGGGGGGGGGGGGGGGGGGAGGTTGGGGACATTTACCTTCAACTCTTACAACCTGGGTTCAATTCCCTAATCGTGGAAATAAGTTTTCTATTGAGTGAAATTTTCATTTTCAGCTAACGTTATTATTTAACCGTGACGAAAACCTTAACGAAATTGTTCCAACTGTCTAAGTCTAACCTAAACTTTAACCTTAACCAAAGTGATGAACACATGAAAATGGAGTGCCCAACTCATTTGTCGCGTAGCACTTCTGCGGTGGAGGAAAGTAATCTTCACAACACGTAAACTTCATTTCAGACTTCATGCTCATGTCACCCAATTAAGTGAGAGTATGTTGTACTGAGTGATGAGTAAACCTCTCAGGCAGGGGAGCGAGGTCACACAGTGAGAGATGCTGTTTGTGGTCAGCCAGTGTTAAACGCAGTGCAAGACGTGTGGCTAGACTCAAGATCACAAGTTGAAATAGCTACTGAGGGATGCAGGTCTCGGTTAGATCACGTTCACCCTGCTGATCTGGGAATTTAACAGTGACTCGTCCCACCATCGAATGTACAAAAAATTCTGAAAAAGGTTCTGGTAAATTCTGGGTCTCAATACTAACAGCCCGTTCTAAAACAAGAAAATAACACACTAAACTGATTTTTTAAAATGATTTTAAGAGGGCAATTTTTCAATTCCATATCTTAACATATATCTGTTTGACTGATATATAGGTATTAATAGGTAATATAGGTACTAATATTTTTATATTGAAGCTGCTGATAGCAGACATTGAAAGCAGATAGTTAGTATCTTTAAATTTGACCAATTTCATGCCAAAAATATGTTTTCCCCAGAATGTTTTTCTCACCGGGGTGAAGAAGCCCCTGAAACAGCATTTAGACCATCATGGGACACTAAAACTCTCCACTGACCAGACTACTGAAGTTCTTTTAGGGTTCGAGGCCTACACCGTGGTAGGAGAATCTCTGAAGGTGGTAATTTACCAAAATTATTATTGAACAACTGAACAAATTAAATGTGAAATTACAATTGCAGGCTTGACAGAGTGTCTACATGTAGCTGTGGTCAGGGAGGAAGCTCCCTCGGCGATAGATGACACTGCCTGGCCGATATCTGATATTGAATAAAAGGCCAATATCAGACTGATATATTAGATTAACCCTAATATTACATATCATATAATATATATGTGCAATAGCAGGTACAACAACTGTAAAATAGCTATATTTGACTTTCTTTTTTCATTTCACGCATTTTCCGTTGTTCCACCGTTTTCCACCATGTAGTATTTTGTCGTAATTTAGATTCTGGTTTTTGTCTTATAGCTCGTCGTCTTGATTTTATATTGAGAGCTGTTTTCATTTCATTTTTTTAATGCTCCTGCATGAACTTTTTTTTCATTTTTTTTGTCTTCGGTTATTTATCATTGTATATTTCTACTCTCACTTTACCTCAATGTTTTCACTGTGCAACTACATAAACTGCTGTAATATGTGTCACTGTGCGAAGCCGAGCCCTGGATGTGTGTGGGCGACTGAGCAGAAATTTTAGTCATCTTTTCTCTTAATGTAACCTTTATTACTAATGTGAGAAGTGAGAAAAATCACTATACACTAAACTCTAACACAAGAACATAACGATTTTCAAACTATTACACTGTCAGGCAGATGTATTGGGCCCCTGTCTTAATCTAGTTTACTTCCTACTCCCACTTGCAATAGTACCATTTCCGACACTGCGGTCTCCCCTTCGTAAAGACTTTGCATTTCCGGGTGAGGGGTGTGAGGTTGAAAGTTTGCATGCTGGGCAGACTGTCAATAACTGTGTGCTGTTTGTTTCTTTCTTATGAATATACAGGAAAAAAAGAAAACATTGACCGTTTTCTAATCACCCGTCCACACAGGACAAGGTAAAATGAAGGTGATTTTCTAATGACTTTATTTAACACATTCGCACTTGTTTAAAAAAAAAAAAAGCAAGCACAATGCCTGATATTACCGTAAGTGTACAGGAAGAGTACAAACATGGCGTGGGTGGGGGATCGCCTCTTTTGGTCCATTTTAGAGTCACCACAGCCGGGATGACACGGCTATAGCATTAGTGAATTGAAAGACCTGAAGAGTTTAACGTTGTAAGTAAAAATGGAACCTTTAGCACTACTACAAATACAAATACCACGAATGACGGCTTGTCATTTTCATTGGGCGGATGCAAGAATTAGTCAAGGATAGCCAACATGATATTCATTTTAAGATCGTTTTAATTAATTTTAAGATAAAAACAATAACATTGGAATCAGAAATAAACAATATGCTTTTGCCGGTTAAGAAATGAACGTGAGCCACCAGCCAAATGCTGCCAAATAACAAACCGTTGTTTGGAGGTTCCTTTATAATCTAAAAATTAACTTAACTAGTAAAATCGTAAAAGGTTGTAGGTTAAATTTTTAATCCATCAGCCATTATAGTTAGTGTGTAAAAGTTGATTTCCTGTTTATGTGACAGAATTGTGTTAAATTTGGGTTGGAATAATTAATCAATGACTTTTCAATATAAATGTGAATTCCACCCAGAATTGGAAAACTGGAGTGGAAAACTGCTTTCTTGCATTTGTGTGTTTACTTCATTTAGGTTCACACTGCCCATCTACAAGCAAAGCAGGGCTCGTAAACAAAAGCCACATGTCCCCCCAGCAGCTGGGTGATTGGTCAGAGTTTTGGTAACCTGTCATCCCACCAGGTCAGAGAGTCCAAACCAACCTGGTTCCAGTCTGTAACTTGATCTACCATGATGGACTTGTCTGCTCTTCTCTGGTGTTCATACCAGTTAAGAACACATGAAGAAACATCTGAACATTAGCATCAGTCCAGACTGATGTTTGCCCTCGCTTCATTTTGTTATGCTATTCTTTCAAAGCATGAGGAACTACTGACTGTAAGATGTCCGTCTCCATATACCCATAATCCATTGTGTTATGGGGTCATTTCCTGTAGTTGGTTTGGCTTATGTTCTCACTCCTAACGAGACCCGCGTTTTCAGCCGTCTCGGTTATTTGCTCATACACATCTCAAAGTCAGTCTTCTTTTCACTGGGTATGGAGCTCCAGGATGAACTCAAGATCAGAGCAATGTTAAAAAAAAAAAAAATTTTAAAGTCTGAACTCATGATACACTAAGGCAATTTGGATAAAGACATCCATTGAATTGCATATGCTTTGTTATAAAAAAAATATTTTCATTTTAGGGATTTTTCCTTTAAAGTATTTTCTATGGTTTACATCAATAGGAAACAGGTCTGAAGCCTTAAGAACCTAAAGAAGCCTAAAGAACGTCCTCAAGAGTATCATGGCTTTTAAACAATGGTTACCAGTACATGCGTACAGACGAAAGGTTGTCTCCAAAGTTGTAAACATACATAGGAATAATGAATGGGAAAATAAATTGCTAACTGGCTCTTATCACAAGGCAGAACAACCAATACAAGATGGCTAACTAGACTTCGTGGGAATGCATCAGCAATGGTTGCACTGAAACTACCCGTTGCATAAAATGTATTAAAAAACAACAATATACAATGTACAACCATAAACCATGTCAAAATCTATCACATCTATCTATCAAGAACAGTTATGTCTTAGTTATCTAGTAGTATAGTAACATTTAAAAAGATCTATGCAGTTGGATAAGAAAGTGGCTGAAGTAAAAAGGCAAACATACCACTGATGCAACCACCCTCTGTCTTCTAAGTGCAATGACGGTTTTTACTTTGACTTACTCTTGAGTACGTCTTACAATAAGGGGGCTTGTGAAAATAGATTGCGTATAACGGTGACACATTCTTGACCTTTTGGATTCCTTGCTATACCATCTTTTACAAGCAAAGACCAGACTCGCAACGGTTAGTTGTTTTGGAAATTGATCATTTTATGGGAAAAAGAGAACCAGCTGTCGATCAGTGGGAGTATTCAACAGACCGAGTGATGTGAATGCTGTATTACCACAGCGGTAGGGGAATAACACTCGGCTGAGGGGCTGTGGAGCTCTTAAAGGCCATGATGGTGCTGCTGCACAACAACATCTAACTCCAATTGGAAAGTTTTGTTCTGAAATCAGATACCCACCATTTGAAAAAAATGACACCTACTCATTAGTGCTGTCATGGAAGTAAAACACATTATTTATTACTATTTACGGTATTTGTCACCTTGTTTTTGAGGATTGAATGATCTGTTTTTGCAATATTGACGATACATTTTAGGTAGCAACATTTTCCCAAAATCGATATATAGCATTTTTGAATGAAAGCCCTCAGTTGTGGTTTTCAAGTATGAAACCCATCAAAAACTCTTATTCTTGAGGCTCTTATATACTCTAATTTCAAAATGTAATTTACAAAATGTATGGTTAATGCCCTGAAAATAAGATTTCCTTCCTTCATTTCTGAAAAAATAAAGGTGCAAATATTTGGAAAGCCTCAAATATGATGAGAGGTGCTTTAGTGCTTGTCCACTTCAGTCAACTCTCACCTGGAAAGGCAGTATACTTTGATGTCTGAGAAGGTGGATTGAATTGAGTCATATAGGGCGAGATATTAACCTTTGAAATATTGGATTTTTATTTTGGCTCATCTCTGTTCCACCTTGTAGTTCCACAGCTAGAGACAGAAAAGAGAATCCATATATGTTCCACAGCAGAAGAAGAAAGAAAGAATTAAAGAATATTTTTTAAATAATAATGTAAGACATGCCTATCTATATACATGAACGGGCTGGTTTCAGTTGAAAGGTGATTTACAAAACATTTTCCATTTTGAAAAAAAAAAAAAAATGAAAAAAAGAAAGTTCATCACTAAGTATCTCTAAAATAAAGAACATCCAGTCTGTGACGCTGTTATGATTTTGTCAACCGAGCACTTATCCAAGGTTATCTACTACGCTTTAAAAAGTACCCAAATTTGTTTTCTTCATGCACGGTCAAGCATTTTGAGTAGGTGTCACTCTTCAAACGGTGAATATCTCATCTTAGGACAAAACTCTTCATATTTTCCGTCTGATGTTCCTTCGCTGTCTAGAACAAGATAATCAGAACTTTCACAATAAACAGCAGGCATCCTAAAGTAATAGACAGACAACTGACGCCTCGGAAAAACACGTCACTGCAATATCCTGTTTATTTTATCAAGGTATGATGGTTTGGACCAAAACCAGATCTTGGCTGTCTATTACCATTAATCAGCAGGATCGTCTTTCCTATTAGGCAACGTTGTACCAAATCTACTACAGACACATAATTTAGGTTATTATCAGACAGAGCGAAGTGAGAGTCACTTTTACTGAGTTACTCATCTCAAGTTCACGCTTGTCATTTCTACAGTAGCACATTCAGGTTCGTCGAGGTTGACTTTCACTCTGTTGTCTGGTTATTGTTTGCATGCAATGTTTTGCAGCATCTGCTGCAATGTACTGACTTCACTGTATTTATTGACTTCAAGAACACAGCTGTTGTAAAAAGACAGATTAGTTGCCCAGGGTTGGATGGAAATTTGAAGACTGGGGAGAAACTATGTGGAGTGTTCCTAAATTGCATGTCCTTGGAAATATTATATATTTTCATTTCATATATTGAATTATATTTTAATTATATATATATATATATATATATATATATATATACACACACATACATACATACATACACACACACACACACATATATATATACACATATCATGTTATACAAGTGCAATATAACAAGGTTACAATGTTGACTTTGAGAAAATGTAAGCTATATGTAAAATATCAAGTTACACATCACAGACAAATCAAATATGATGAAATAGATTTATTTGTGTTGGACTGTACAAAATCTGTGCAAAGATATGTTAAAATTATTTATTTACAAACCAAATATCTGCAGAAGTTAAAGTTCCCAAAGCTAGTGTATAAACTGTCCTTGACACAATCAAAAGGAAAATCTTAAAGGTCCTGTAACAGCAGAACAAGACTGTAACAAAAACAACATGCTCAGTAGAGACTGGTCTTCTTCATTATCCTCAGGAACTCCTGCTCGTTGACCTCGCCATCTCCATCTCGGTCTGCCTCGTCAATCATTTCCTAACAAATCATTAGAACACAAATACACATAAATGCTGCTGCTATGCTATGTTCAAATATAAACCATCTCTGTTACAAGTGTGGAGCTTTTAATCAGAGTCCAAAAATACAACACTGTCAGTTGATCTTCACACATTTAGATTTGATTGAATACCAGTTTGAGATACCAGATGGAGCCAAACTACATGTATTAGTCTTGTGCAGTGCCCATATAATCTTTTTGCCCATTTGGGCATTTTCGATTTAGTATTGAATTGTATAACTAACGCCACTGTACATGGGGAGATAGTAGTGGTTAGTGTGATACATTCTCTAATTGGGATCATTTCTAGTGATCTTACTAGTCAGTACAATTAAACTACTACCCCCCCCAAAGCCATTCAAGCACCCCTGGAGGTCCCTGGACCCTACTTTGAGACCAATGTTCTAAGGCATACTACTACTATTGAAACTGCATGTCTCCGAAACTGTATTCTCTTAAATCAGGGTGGGAAGTTAGAGGAATAAAAGTTAGAATCCTAGCCTGAAAAAACACAAACAGTGCATGGCTACTCCAGTAGGAACCAGATCTGAAACCATATCAGTGAAACACTGAAAACAACCGTCAGTATCACCAAACTGGAAAATAAAAATAAAAAAGGCTTCTTCACACCTCAACAAAACAGGGCCTTGTGTCTGCAGGAACTGCCATACCTGTAATTCTTCATCTGTGAGGTTTTCGCCCAGCTCTTTGGTCACTCTCTTGAGATTTTTGAATGAGATTTTCCCGGTGCAATCATCATCGAACAACCGAAATGCCTTCAGTATTTCTTCTTTGGGGTCCTTGCTGCTCTAATGAACCCAGGACATGACACACACCTCGGATGATGTTGATGCATCACAGCAATAAATTCCAAACATATTCAAACTGATCTTCCATGTTGGAGATTTGTAGAAATGGTTATCAGTAAACCCTTACTACCAGAGATTTATCTATGTTCAAATAGTACATGATTTGTCAAAAGCCTGATTTTACTGTGAATGATGTTGCTTTAGCTAGCTACAATTGGAACTTATGTAATCTGGAAATTTGCTGTTTGGGTTACTAATCCTTCAAAGACAACTAGAGCCACCAGGAGCCAAACTTGACCAGTTGAATAATACATTTCCATGACATTTCTAAAACTTTCTGGATCATTGTCCATAAATCTTCCAGCCTTGGAAAACAAAATATGCAACTTATATGATGTCTCCAATTACTCCCAGACAGTTGTACTACGCTCACCATTTTCTGTGTCATCATACTGAGAAAGTCATTGAAGTCAATTATTCCAGAGCCCTCCTTGTCTACGTCTGCAATCATCTTCTTGATTTCTTCTTTCTTTGGTTCAAACCCAAGAGCTCGCATGGCAACCTTTGGGATATACATGTAACACAAATCACAAATCACACCGTGGTTTCGGATATATTAGTGAAGATAGACTACTTTATGTTTCATGCAAGGCAGCCAGTGAGCCAAGACACCAACCTTGAGTTCCTTCACGTCTAGCGTGCCTGAGCCATCGGTGGCAAACAGATCAAAAGCTTCCCTGATCTCTTGCTTCTGCTCCTCGGTCAAGTCGGGTTTGGGACTTGCCTTTTTCTTTAAGTTGGCCGAGGGAGTGGGTTTTCGGTAACCTGAAGCCTGGTGAATACAAACGAAAAGGGACGGTTACTAGATGACATTAGGTAGTCGGTTAAAGATATCACAAAAACTGAAAGTTGCGGTTGACATTTTTAACTGTTAATATCCTGTTAGCTAACTTTAGCTTCCACACGGTTGAATGAGACCAAACAGAATCACATAGCCTGCTAAAGTTAGCGGCTAAGTATATTTAAACTTTTCTCAGAAAAGTCATGACTATCTGAAGAAAGAATGCAGCGTCAATCATGTATTTATATAAAGTATACCATTTGAAATATTGATTAACCCAGGAACGCTTGAGTTGTGTGTTTTCTTGGATCGGATGTCAACAAGGTGACTAGCAACGGCTGTTTTTTTACTGTTAAATGACGAGGGAGCTATCCAATAGAAAAGATGAAAACGCCAGGATATGCGTGTCTTAACCAATCGTAAAGTTAAATGGGCGGGCTATAACAGCGCCCGCGAATTGTTTAGATCGTTTCCTGTCTCCTAGCAACTACTGTAGTAGGCGCATGCGCTCTCCGTCGCACACGCAGGGCCAGCTGGGCAGCGGGCACAGAGTGACACCATCATACGATAGGTAATATTATATTATTTGTGGCCACATAAAGTTTGTATTCCATGAAAATCCTTTGGAGAGACTCCTGCTTCTTAAGCTCATGATAGCCTTGTTATAGACACACCAAAAATGTATGTAAAATAAGTATTTGGTTTCTTTTGATGCAGTAGCTGCTAGCTTAGCGTACAAGCCACTGCATGTGTGGTGTTACTGCAAATATGCGTTTCTTACTCGCTCGTCTTCTTTTGTTATTGGTGTTTATCTGTTGTGCATCGTTACATTTATTTAGTTACTTTTATTCATACTGTAGCTTGCAGTAAGTAGTTGCCTCAAACGTTTTTGTCATTGCTATAATGCTAAACCTCAGGCATATGACCTAGACTTTGACTATCTTTGTACACAAACCCTGTGAACCTGCAAAATTCCTAATGAGTGAATGTTTGAGCATTGTGATTGGCTAGAGGGTTATCAAAGTTAAAAACCTTACCTGTCCTTTTACAATTCAGGCGCCTCAAGTAATGTTTGGAAGTACAATTATAAACCAACGACAACATGTTGGACTGCAGAAGCTCTCAGCACTGGCTGGAGTCACACACTCCTCCTTGGGCCCCAGTAAAAGGTATAAGTTTGTCCAAGATGAGACGAGTGGCGAGTCGTCTCTGATTTGCTCATGTTATCGCCTCTTGGAGAACCTGGAACTGACCTGCGCAGTGGGTCAGCTGGTTAACGAGACTATACAAGCACATCAGAAGGTCTATCATTCAGGGTCCGGATGCCTTCTGTTTCTCGCGGGCGCATGGAGCCGAGCTGCTCTGGAGTGCCTCCAGAGAGGGATTTCAATGCCGCACATCATCTCGGCTATGGCTGAAGGGATGGATATATGTTTGGAAGTGTGCAGGAAAAACAGCATCTCGATTCAGAGTCTCGGTGCGGTGCCGTCAGAGAATTGCACTGCAACATCTCAAGGTTTGCAACTTGACCTGCCAAAGAAACCCATTGTGGGAGCTTTACAGGTATCGTCCCACCTCCGAGGGACAACAGGAGTCATTCACAGGACTCACAACACCAGCAGACAATGGAAAATAAAGCTGACTCACAGCAGACATTTCTGTGAAGCCAAGTCTGAAAGTGTTTCCGCAGTACCACTACGTCATTCTCAGGACTCTAAACATGTTGACATCGCTCACATTGCCGGGGCAGTGAGCCACGGTTGTGTCGATGCAATGAATTTAGTGGTGGAAGCCAGTCGGATGCAGTCAAAAAACAACAAACAAGATGCGAGTTGTTCCACATTTAACATCAGTGAGGTGGTGACTTGTGTTCTGCCTGGTTTATCAGAGGAACACGCCTGTGTTTTACCAGGCTGTGTTGTTCTGCTGTCTGCTGAACAGGCTTCAGTTGCACAGCACTTGAAGGAACAGCACTTGAAAGTTGCCCTTATTAACGGAGACCTGTGTGTTACATACCGCCATCTTGGCTTCAACAGGTCAACGGGTATAAAACGCGTGACTGACGAGTTGGAGTTGGGAAGGTTAAGCAAAGAGGAAGAATGGATGGAAAGTGTTCTGACTGCTTTGTTGAAACTCAATGTGAATTTGATATTGGTCAGCGGGGTTGCTAGTGAAAAACTGATTTGGCATTGCTTAGGACACCATATACTTGTGGTGGAGAAAATGAAGGCCTCTGTTTTGAAGGCCTTTGCAAATGCAACTGGAGCTGTCCCTGTGACCTACGCCACACAGCTGAGTAAGCACTGTGTTGGCGCCGGGGCACAAGTTGCCATATGGAGGTGCCTCGGCAGCAATGAGGGGTTGTCATCGATGGCTGTGAATATTTCCACTCATGCTAACACCGGACTGGTCACGGTGATCCTCGCCAGCTGTGTGCACGGCAAGCTGCAGGCCTTGGAGGACCAGTTTTGGGGCTGTGCTTACCGTTTGCACCATGCGCTGAAAGATGGAGCGCTCCTGCCTGGTGCTGGAGTGACGGAGAGGCTTTGCATTCGTCACCTTCAAGAGCAGGCGGAGCACCACGTGAAGCGCTCTGGAGAAGAGAACGGTGACTCTGTCCAACAAACCGCAGCAGGAAGAGCAGGAAACCCTTACATGGATGTAGTGCTGCACCTTATGGCGGACGGTTTGATAGACTATATCTCCACCGTAATGGTTAACACTGGAAAGTTTTCAAAAGTTAAAGCCTGGACTGCACTGAGCCAGCAACTCCAAGACTCTGATGGAGTATTGGGCGTCAGTGCCAACTGCTCAAAACTGTCCTCGGAAGGTGAAACGGAGGGCAGCGCGATCTCCTCAGACATGAAATCCAGCGAAGCATCAGCAGTGAAAGTCTACGATAATTTGAGTGTGAAGCTGGAAGCATGGAGGAAAGCTCTAGATCTGGTTTTCCTTGTGTTGCAGACGGATGCGGAGGTCATCACAGGCATGGACCATAAAGCAGGCAATTCTGCACAGGCAAATCTATTTCTGTTATGATTCATTTTCGGTTACGGTATTACCATGTTTATTTGACTATTTTTACACAAATGTCTGAATGGATTTCAGGTTACAAATGGGGAAAAGGAATAGGAGTTTATTTAGACATTTAGGCAATAAGACACTATGATTTAAAAACCTCAAAGAAGTCACAAGGAAATCGATGGTAAAAGTGTCAATAAACTATTATTAGGCTCTGACTCTTGAGTTGTTTTCATGCCATCACAACATAATCAATAGTATCATTTTATTAAAATATAACCGATCATATTTGGATTAGATGGAGTTCTGCTGTCCAGCCACATGGGGGAGACAAATGTTTAGTTTACACTATAGGCATTCAGCTGATCCTCAGGCTGACCTACAATCAGTGTTAGAGAAGAGCACAACGTTACGATGCCTGTAACAAATATCACTCTCTCTTTACTGTCTATATATTATTATTAGAAGTATATATTATTAACCTCCTTTCAACATGTATGAGCTGTACATGGTGTACTTTTTTTTGTACTAAAAGTGAGATGAAACTGACTTTGGCGTTTCCTCCTTTGCAGTCCGACCCCTGGGTGTTGGAAAGCCCAGATTAAGGAGTTTAGACTCATTGAAAACCCAAACTTCTTAAAACACATTCTACTGACCAACCTTTTGTTTATATTTTTACTTGTTGGACAGTTTTATTCTTTTGGAACATTTTTTTAATTAATCAAAACTAGCTTCTTAAATGTATTATTGTTTTATTGTCAGTGTAACTTCGAACCTTCTTATGAAAAGCGCCATAGAATTACAGTTTATTTTTATTAGTAACCAACCCTAACTCAGCTGACACCAGTCGTCCATAAAGTGGTGCACACCTTGTCATCGTGCCTCTGCATGTCCAAAACCACAATTCAATTTCCTTGTGATGGGTCACTGGAGAAGCTGTGTGGCGTGCCAGTGTGTGTGTTTTTTTGTGTGTTTTTTTTAACTCTGCAGCAGCTTGGCTTTACACCCCTGGAGCACTGATTCGGTTTCCCAGCCGCCCCTGGTGGTTTTCATGAGTGTAATAATGGGAGCGGTTGACAGAGCAGGAGCGCCTCCAGACAGAGTAAATGTTTCTGGTTAAGTCTGATTAACCCCTGGCCAGTCAAATAAAAACTAAGACAATTTCAACTTTCTGGGATCGTCTTAGTAGTTGGAAATAAAAAAAAATAAAAAAAACCTCATGCATGCATTTCTCTTATTTCCTCCACGGTCATTCTCAGGTCACAGAAATATTATGGAGGCACTACATCTCTTACCCTTCCACTCCTTACTATTGGTTGCTGGTAAAGTTGGTTCATGTAGGAACTGAAGTGTATTCTGCAGTATTTTTACACTTTCAAGTTGCTCTGGATAAAGCTGTCAGCTTAAATTCTTAAAACGTAACACGCCATCTGAAAAGCTTCATTCTTCCAAAGAGAGAAAACGATTGGTCGCATGAAAGCATGAAAGTAGTTTTTGGGTTGCTGTTGAAGTTATGGGATATCGTCAACACCCCTGTTTTAAATACCTTAAATATTGACATATTCTAAAATGGATGCAATGTAAAATATATGGTGTGTTGAAATGAAACCCTTAATTTCTTCTGAAACTACACTATGATACAACTATGAGCTTTCATTCTTTTACAGACCATGTTTTAAAAGTGGACAGCTCAACAGCGAGGCACCAGGCCTCCACGTGAAGACTTGGGGCTGCACGGTGGTAACAACTTTGACTCAGGCATCACTCAGTGGCGGAGCGGCAGTGAATGGGTGGGGTATGACATAACATAACAAACACAACACTGAGCAGTGAACTGTCACGCCAGGACTGGTGACACATCTGAGAGTGCAGGCTAAGTGCACGTGTTTTACTGCGTCTGCTCCATGCTTCGTATACACAGAGGAAGCCCAGGCCCCGTTTCATGTATAGGTTACCTCTACATTCATGGTAGACATAAACGTAGAGTGGACCATGATTCAAATAAAGACTGGAGAGATGATCCAGTCTTCTTTCACTGTTCACTTTGAGCATCAACTATTTACTAGTTAGTCTCTCTTATTCTAACATAACATATACATTTACAATTCATTTTGCAGATACTCCTGTCCTGAGTGCAACATAAGATAAGGCAATCTAAGTTTACATTCTTAGATTGCCTAGAAATAATAAATAGATCATGTGGTAATTGAAAATAATTGAAGGCAGATACCAATACCAATATCCTCAGGTCTAAGCTGCTGGGTGATATTTTGTGCCAATATTCAATATCTTTAAATATGACCATTTGTATGCCAAAATGTTGCCAAAATCACAAGTATTCAGGGTTACCCCTCGAGTTTTACTCTTGGTAGGTTGGAAAAGCCCCTGAAACAGCATCTAAACCAGTGGTCCTCAAATCGGGTCCACAGTACTGCTGGTTTTCTATTCTGCCAGGATTTGAGGAACTCTGATCTAAACCATTGAAACCCAGAATAATAATAATAATAATAATAATAATAATCATTATGTACAGTATATTTGAGTGATTAGAGCTTCCTATAGACCAATGTAGTATTGATTATGTAGTAAATATACAAACTATTATATCCTCCATATCGGAAGATATGATATAACGATATAAAGCTATATTAGCAAACTGATATATTGGTCCAATCTGAACTGAAAAGGCCTTGACTGTCATGCTCTCTTGGTGCTCACTGGATGCTTTGTCAGTTGGGAAATTGGCATCGGCAAAAGAGAAATTCAGCATGGAATCAGGGTTGACCAGAACTGCACTAATGGTTGCAATTTGCTCTCCAGTCATTCTAGGAAGTAACATTCATCTGTTGCTCATGTCTGAAAAGAAAGACGGGGAAAGAGAGAACTTAAAAAAAAAAGTACAATTTCAGGTACAATATATTCACTGTATCTCATAACCTGACTAAAGGATCAGAATAGGGTCACCGGTTCGGTTGGGGAAATCTGGGCGTGAAAGACAGAGGTTGTACTGGGAACCAGGCGTGGATGGGTGTAGCGAACTCTTCCTGCATCAGTAACGGTTAACAATGCCCTGCCCTTTTAGGGATTAATGGATTGATTCAACCCCAAGAAATACATCCCAAAGATATCCAAAACCACCAGAGCCCTTCCTGTGGTTGGACTCCCACTTGGACTAGGAGTCTTCCAGCTATATAGGTCTCAGTACTTAGTCACTGCGATGGCCCGGCTGCATATTGGACGTTTCACTGACCAGGTTTGGCATGTCACCAAAATGACGTCAAAGCAAGAGCACAGCTGAATTTCAACTGACCCAACATGAGCTTCAGATGTGGTCGCCGTCAGCCAGAAGCCCAGACCAGTGCCTATTTTGACAAATGGATGAAAAGGAACAAATCCAGCACGGATAACTTCCTCCACTGCTCCGTCACTCCGTGGCTCTTAAGGATTGTTGAGGATTGCATTTAAAAGCATCCATACATCATCTACATTGCTGCTTTATACTTCTGAATAGCAATGAGTGAATCGGTGAAAAAACCCTGTTGTCCTCGTGCAAGACTGCTGGGACTTCCTGTGTTGCTGTTTTCAGCAGCGACTGAATGAATGAACCGCTGCTGCTGTTCACGTTGAGCCGTCGCTGCTCCTGGCTTTCTGGAGGGTCTCGGCAACACAGCTCCAGTCGCACGTCCCCCTCCTTGCCCTCCTCTTATTTCTCTGCTTCTGTTGAGGTGGTTGGTCAAAGCAGTGTTAGTGGGCGTGTGTATATGTGTGTGTGTGTGTGTGTGTGTGTCTGCATGCTGCAGGGCGCATGCGAACTGAGGCCCGAAGGGGAAAGCCTTCCACAGATCTAAGCCAGCTGCCCTGCTTTTAACATTTCAGTGCAAGAAGAGTGGAAGAGAGAGGGAATCCACATGGATCCCCCCCTAGCAGCTCAAACTACCCTGGCATAGCAGCTGCAAACTCTACAAATGCCGGACAAGCAGCTACAAAAGGTAGATTTAAACTTGGGTGCCTGCTAAGAGTCCTCGCATTCACATTTTTTCACAGCTCGCAGGGCACATGCTGCCCTGAACGGGGGTGTTGTCAAGCAAACTGACCCCTGGGGGTTAAGCAGAATCAGGTTCTGTGGGGCTTTGTGGAGGAGGGGGAGGAGGGAGCGAGCTAGTCGGTGGGAGGTGGGAGGCCACCGTGGGGATCCTCCACTGCTGGGAAGGAGACGAAGCAGTAGCGAGGGGAAGCAGGGAGAGAGGAGGAGATGGCCACGGGAGAAATCACAACGCTTCCCGCCACACCTGACGACGGCGGCAGCGGCGGCTTTCCCCCAGGAAACTTCAAGGATCCCAAAAGGCTGTACTGTAAAAACGGGGGTTTCTTCCTGAGGATAAACTCTGATGGGAGGGTGGATGGAATCCGGGAGAAGAGCGACCCCCACAGTAAGTGCTTCCAGTTCCTCCTTCTTCTTCTTCTTCTTCTTCTTCTGCTTCAGAGGGCACACAAAGCTTCCTTATGCTTGGTCTTTTTGTGTAATATGCAACAGGGAAGTAACAGTGAAGTAAAAATCACGGAGGAACGATGAGGATTTTCCGACTCACTGAGGCTCATTCTCCATTTGTAAACACTGCGACCAAAGTGTGTAGGTCTAGTTGTGTAAAGTATCGCAGTCTCAGTTTCCTCCATCAGTGGGAACTTTTACGGGGTGCGCACGATGTTTTTATTAAACGCAGATCACCATGTTGAGTCACAGCCATTCACAAAATGACACTGCTTACTGCATGGCTTACATCACGCCGCAGCATAACATGG
Organism: Hoplostethus mediterraneus; assembly: GCA_034670385.1. Lineage (NCBI taxonomy): Eukaryota > Metazoa > Chordata > Actinopteri > Trachichthyiformes > Trachichthyidae > Hoplostethus > Hoplostethus mediterraneus. Next base: position 2,567,463 of record JAXDDW010000023.1, read on the forward strand.
AAGCCAATATCGGTGAATTCCTGGATTGAAAGTCATTATTTGGTGTTTTACAGAGTTGTAATCAATGAATTCAAGCCGCTAACAAGCTGCTGCTGGGTTTCACGACACTTAGAGAGGTGCAGCGTCTCTACAGTGAAATATAATCAAACCTAATAATCAAAAAAGTGAGAATTTATTTGAAAAACTGAGAAATTAGTAGTAGGCCTTTTGATATTTTGATGTTTGATGTTTGATTTGTTTCAAATACTTCAATAAATAATATTATTGAGCAGATGCTAAAGTGCAAAAAGAAACATCAACAGGCCTGTTTGGCTTTAACAACTGAGATACCCCTTGGTGCCTCAGTATCACTGGTTATGTTCAAGCATGTCTGCTTAGTTGCATCAGTAAGTGGGAGGGGATGGAGGGGGGGGGGGGGGGTGTCATGAAATTGGGTTTTTTCCTAGGAAAGCACATAGAAATTCATTGCATCAGATAAGTTTGTACAAGCAGGTGCGACTGCCCAACATATATAGTGTGTGTGTGTATATATGTATATATATATATATATATATATATATATATAGAATCAGTTCAAGGATAGGGAACAGGAAAACTATTTTTAGAATGGTTCAATTACCCTTCAATCAGGTCCTGTCAGATTCATTAGTTCCTGTGAGAGTAACCTTGTTGTTGTTGAGGTGGTATGAGCAAGTGAGGAATTCAGTTTGCTTGTATGACATTTAAGAGACATAGGGAGGACACGGTTACCAGAGATGTAGCCTTTTAACCAGAAACCTCCTCTCCTCAACAATCTTTTAGCTCTTGGTCCTGTCAAGCCTACTCTTAAGGCTGTGATGTAACAGGTCAATGTTCTGCCAGCAGGAACTGACCTGAGACGAGCAGAAAAGTTCACAACATAATTCATCTGGGCGACAAGAAGTTTTCATGTAGTCAGAGAACACGACGACAAAACTCTTGGCAATGTTGCCCTACGATGTTACTAAAAATGTTGCCCAATGTACCCAGTGACCCAACAAGTACTATTTCATGGCAATGTAGCATTTTTGTTAACAGTTATGAAGCAGTACCTTTTCATGATAATGTTGCTCTGTAATTGTTGCGTTCCTTCCTTGCTAAAGACATTATTGCCCACCATCGTTGCTACAAAATGTTGCCCATGTATCACCACCCTTAAAACCATGACAGATAGCCCTGAGCCATGGTGCACAGAAACAAGGAAAGTTGAGGGAAAGCTTCAACAGTAGTGGTGGGACATAAAATACCCAGTAAACATCTGATGCACCACAACACACACTCACAGATGATGCTTCCTCTCAGGGAAGGACGCCTCTTTGATCTACAGAATGAGTCATTGAGGCACCAACCTTCGAACGATTAATCCTGGATGGATCCCATGATGCACTTCATGAGGCCCCTGCTTCCTTGCAACATTGTTTTTCCTTGGTTTGTCTTCACTGCAGTGTATGCCGAGTTGGCAAGCAGTTCTGTGTCTGGATCAAACGGTGAAGGTTTTGATCTGCGAGGCGGCTGGTAGACGGCTGTCAACCACATGGCAGCGCTACTGGTCTGGTGGCTGATTGCTAGCGGCAGCACCGATGGTGTTACAGTGATAGACAGGAAATATAGCGACACTAGTACATGATTGCCTGGTAACAGGCGATGTTGCCCCAAAACTTCAGCGTTTGCCAACTTTTCTTCACCAACAAATAACAAAGGAAACAAAGCTACCATGGTCAACAAGGTTTCTCTGGTTATAGAAAATTAATGAACTCAAAGGTGCTAAAGGTAGCATTTAGCATCAATATATCATTATCAAATTAAAGGAAATACCTTAACCTTCCTTACCTGTAAACACATGAAACCATGGTTGAGAGGATTGGTAGCCTCTATTGTTCGTGCTAGTGTTTCTCCAAATTAAGACCAGATTTCACACAAACCCCTTTGCTTCCTGTTGCATAGAGGAGGTTGCTTCCTGTCCCCATCTCCCCACCCCCTCCCTGGCATCTTTACTGAAGGGGATCAACATGTTGGAAGTGATTTTTCTATCAGCCTTTAACTCCCTCCTCCATCTACTGTTGCCAGAGACTCTTTAGCTTTAGCTCCATTAGCGCTGGAAGAACAGAGCCCTCTTCGTGTTTTGTGCCGTAAAGCAATCCAGCAGATTTCCCTCCAAATCCACCCGGTGGCCACAATGTAAAACACAGAGTAGAGGCTGGTAGAAGCTAGTAGAAGCTAGTAGAGGCTGGTAGAGGCTGACAGGCTGGTAGAGGCTAGTAGAAGCTGCTGGTCTTCTTGGCAATGATCTCATTTGTTTCCAGCTATCATACGAACATTTGATTGAATTCATGTAGTATTGATTTATTGATGTTGAAATGCTAGCACCTTATTTAGTGTGTGGATGGGTAGACTAGACTATACACGGGTGTACCTCGAGGACACATTCTGTACTACTGCAACCATCACTGATTCAATGTGATGAGTTAGTTTAGGCTGTTTATGCTTCCTTTACCGTTATTTCAATGGGTTTGATAAACACACCACTTCATCTGTTGCTTTGGATTCAACATCCCACAAGTGATTTCTGTCCTTGCTCTTTTTGTGAAAATAAATGTCTTTTTTTTTTCTTTTTTTTCCTCAGTAAAGCTTCAACTCCAGGCGACCTCAGTGGGGGAGGTAGTCATCAAAGGGGTTTCTGCTAACCGCTATCTGGCTATGAACCGAGATGGACGGCTGTTTGGAACGGTGAGTGAGTTGGGCGATCGTTGATCGTCGTTTTGGAATTCATTTATTTATTTTTTATTTATTTATTTTTTCTGAACTATAGGGAGCTTTGACATTACTGAAAAGGTATTTCCTGAAATGGCTGATTCTGATTCTTCAGGGAGAGTCTTGCTCCTGTATCTACATTAAACTAACATTTATTTTTCATTATTCTAAATGCTTGTGGGAGTGTGCTGCCACTCGCAGACAACTTAAATGTAAATTGAATTCCCCTCCAGCAAGATGACATTTAAAAGAACGTAACATTGTGATAAGCATTGAGTGACAAACTTTGTTCGCTGGTACACTACAGGGCTTGAATGGATATCTATTAAAGGATGTAGTTGAATACAATGTAACACTGAAGGTGTTCATGTTCTGGGGACAGGATCAATTCACTTATTAGATTATATTCAACTCAAAATGTAAAAAGAAAAGTGATACTCATTGTTAGTCATGATGACAACAAGCAACAACCTTATTTTATATAGGATATGTGGTCCCTTTTAAGAGTGAAGTTTTTACATTTTTGTATTCTGAAGAAAGTCCGCTTCCTGGATTGTTTGACTGAAGAGCAGATTGACCCCAACCCCCCGTCACATGCACCACTTACACTGCAGTGTTGTGGAAACCAAACATTTACCAGTCAGCAGACAAGAAGTCCTCCCCCGGCTCAGGGAAGCAATTAGGTCAACAATTTCACTGGCCGGGCCAGTTTGCCATCACTCAGGAACTTGGAATAACAAAGAAAGGTTTGCTACAACACAAGAAAGACCCACGTCACATTTAATCATATCATACTGTAACCAGACGTCACAGGTTTAATCCCTGTCAAAGGCTCTTCTACACAGCAGGCATCCATGCTCTTATCTGATGCATTTGGATCACTGTTCATATCTCCTCTAGGCTGTAACCATACCAATCTAACTGACAGTGATCTTGAAAAGACACATGCACAGAGTAACAATAACAAAAGATAATAACAATAACATCCGTGTTTTGTACCTACTCTTCTTCTGCTTGTTTCAAACACGTTTCAGTTATTGTCATCACTGGCAAATTCTGATCTGAGAGTTCAAGTCGCATGTAGGTCCAGATCGGATTTGAACAAAAGCAACACCACGCAGCTTTTTGCTGTTCACACAGAGTAGAAAACATCAGATCTGCCTCACATATGAGGGGATAAATCAGCTGCAGTGTGAACGGAGCCAAAGTGAACCCCAACCTGGCTGTCCCTGTGATCTGACCCCTCTGATCAAATACATACATGTACTACATACTTGTGTCTCAGAGTATTTGAAGAAACTAATCCTATTTACACCGTGTAATATGGCAATTGAACTGCTCTGAAACATAATCCTGCTGTGTATGAGAAATGCACCAGCACCACAGTTTGGCCCTGCTAGCTTGTGTTCTGCTGCTAAATTGATGCTAATTATAGGTGCAGTGGAAGTGTGAAGAGTGTGGTGACTGATGTGGTCTGGTGGTTGTGAAGGCTTGTCCACAGCCCGTGTAAACCCCAGGGAGTGTTTCCTCCTGCCTTCTAATGAGAAGCTGCAGCAGCTAGCGGCCACCCGACTGGCAAAGACGCCGCTGACATGCCATCTTCTGTTCCGGTCTTCGTAGAAAATCGTTAACACCCACACAGTATTAGCTGCCTTTTCGCCATTTATCGTGCCAAAACCAAACGGGCAACACTCAGATCCAGATGAAGGTCCATTCTGAATTGAACCATCTGTTTGTGTCGCGATAATTGCTCAAAAGGCAGCAAATAGTTTACAGATTTGAACTGTTTTCTTCTGATTCACACTTGATCCAGCACCTCGCCTGGATATGCATCTCTGGTCTGGTCACATGGGTCATCTAGTATCCATCACATAAGTCCACTCTGTATTAGGACTTGACCCATAATTTATGTTCTGATATTACTGGACAACATTGTCCTTGCAAACACATGCATCAGTATCAGGATTTCTTCCACTGATAAGATCAATACAGAAGTTTGGCCAGTTAAGTTCTGTACAAGAAATGATTTCTAGTGGTCAGTTAAATTAACAAATGATGCTGAGTATTGACATATACAAATATCAAATATTATTGACAAAGATTGGATGCAACAATCATGTCTTGGTTGGACTCTATCTGAATACAGCCTGTTTCAAAAGTAGGAATACATTTTTATTACATTATTCTAGAAGTATAATTTGTAGTATTAATAAATGCTTCAATATTTAATATCAACTGAGTGTTTAAATATTTTGTTAAAATGACTAAATTGTACACCTACTTTTGAAACACCTGGTATTTGGGTAGGACTGTATCGCTGCTATTGATCCCCACTATTACATGTCCTCAGTGGAACAGCAGGAATAGATGCTAATGCTAATCCTGTGCTAATGCATTTGGATCATGAACTGAACAAAGGACCCTTTTGTGCCTGTTGCAAGTGGAATCAACTTTATTTTGACTGTAATAGGTACTGTAGTCACAGTTTGGACAGGGTGTGGGGCGGTTAACACCCTGACGCAGATCTGGGGCCAGACATAATTGATGTCATCTTCATGTATTCTACAGAGGACAACGTGAGGTTTAGAGTGAGGCCTCCTACCCTAAAAAGAGATATGGTTACTAAAACGATGGCAAAAGAGCCCAGATTCCAATCTGCATTTTGACTTTGAACTCACCATCTTGACTTTATGGTTGTTTTGTTTCTCTCATCTGGTTTGTGGCGAGATGTTTTAAGCCGTCACCTTAAACTCACCTGCACAAATCAGTCATTTGGGTTGCTTCTTTGTTCTTTAATACTGCATCATTGTTTCCCCCCCCCCCACCATTTCACTTAATCCCTGAGGAAATGTAAACTAAACTGACTAGAGTTGTACAAATATCCCTGACCTGACATGGTTTCCTTTAGAAAACATAAAACAAAAACTGCAGAAAAATGTCTTCATCGAAACAATGGTGGCATTGAGGTCTGAGGTGTTTTATGAGGTAAACTAGTCAATAAAATGTCAGCATTACAAACTTTCTCCTCCTCCAACAACATATATTAACCAGTCTATTTAATGTCATCCAAATTAAAGTTATTATGGTTGACTTAACACATGAAATGTGGAACAGATCCCATTTGAAGGGGATTACAGTACACGACCGAGCAGAGGAGATATATCGTCTTAGAAATTAAGGATTTCATTCCAAAATGAGATTTAAAAAAAAAAAAAAAATCACTGCAGGCATGAAACTAAAGCCCATTTATGTCAAGAGGTATGAGCCATCTTCAGTGCTTTGCTTACAAAATATTGACTTTCAGGTAACAAACATTTTCAAAATGGATGCAGTTTTGGAGTGAAACCCTTCAGTTATACACTTATATATAATACACAGCATCAATGCCCGACTAGCAGCTCCTATAAATAAGAATGAGAGCACAACCATTCAGATACACAGGATTACAGACAGTTTGATACGTTATCTTAGTTATATCACTCCAGTTTGCCAGTTTAGGAAATACTGCAAGTGTCTTGGTCAGTGAAATGCTTTACATGTAAAATCCATCAACTTGTTTTCTGTCTCTGTCTCTTCAGAGGCGAACGACGGATGAATGCTACTTCATCGAGAGGCTTGAGAGCAACAACTACAACACCTACCGCTCCAGGAAGTACCCGGACATGTACGTGGCGCTGAAGCGGACTGGCCAGTACAAGTCTGGAAACAAAACTGGACCGGGTCAGAAGGCCATTCTCTTTCTCCCAATGTCTGCCAAGTGCTAATCTGGGATCTGCTTGAGAAATATGTAACGTTTTAGAGGCAATGAAGACAAAGAAGAAGAGACACTTAAGATGTGACAGGGGCAATGAAGACACAGCGATCCACCGACATTGCCCAAAACGGCTGTGATGCTTTCAACCATGTTTTTTTTTTTTTAACACTCGTGTGTCCAGCAGGATGTGTGCTGAACACGCCTGCTCTTTTTCAGCAACGCCCTGCTTCACTTTCAAACACCTGGGAGTTGCCCAGTAAAACCAGTTTTCTACTGCTGGCTAACGAGCTGCTCCACTGGGGCAATTAGGGGTAGGTGACTTGGTCATGAGCGCCTCGGCGGTAGTTGCTGAAGGACCGCAGAGTGTCATTCATTCACTTTACCAGATTTTCATAGCCGGTCCAGGGATTTGAACCAGCGGCTTTCCGGTCACACCATTAGTTTACCAGCGTAGTGTCACTCGGAGGTACTTGATCACACAATCCGAGTTACATCAAAAAACTAATGTTAAAAAGATTTGGATCAAATGTGAGTGATTCGGGCGACTTTCTTCACAGTTGGTCGTTTGAACTTGAAGGATTGAACAAAAGAGCGAGGAGTTTTGTACCTGCAAAATAAAATCAAGCGATACTATCTAAGACTAAAACACTGCAACACTACTTCTACAATATACTTTACTCATAGTATTTTCATGCTCCTCAGTATTTTGGCACACAGTGATTGGTTTCCTGAGCTTGGCTCCGTTTCAAACTAGGATTGTCAGATTTAGCGCTTGTATCATTTGTGCAAAATATCCAAATGTTGCACTGGAGCAAAAGATGGCAATGAGAATATGGTGTTGAATGACGCTGAACGCAATGATAGACAGTTAAAATGTAACTATTTTGAGTTGGGTTTTGCTCTTCTACACCACGTCCAACCAGATTTTGAGTCTGTCACCATTCACGTTTTGGTTTACCTCATACAGAACCAGGCAGAAATAGTTTAGTAACACCATCTGAATCAAATGTTCTCTGGCTGAATATAGAAAATAAAGCAGATAAAAGTCTCTGGGCCGGTTTCACCAGAATGTACTGTCTGATCCAACACTAGAATGGTTCTGCTTTAAAGCCACAATGTGAATGTGCTGTCAGTTCACAGTGATCATGAAGCCTATTCCTGTAACAGTAACAGTTATTGTGTGAATCAAGTCCAGTCATAAATACAGTAAATCTCTATTCAGACAAGGTTAGTTTTACAGGGCGTGATGCGGTCGGTACTGGAGCATGTCTCCAATTTTAGTCCTGTCCGAAAAATCCCCAGTAAAAATAACCTCCGGTAAAACTAGTCCTGTCCAAATGTTCCCGCCAAGTGGGGGCTGATGATAGAGATCTCTTATCCCATGCAAACTGGCCATCAATTATCAATTACTTTACTTTGTTGTCCTCAAAACTAATCCCATCCGAATAGAGTTTATATCAGCAACCGAGTGTTAAAGTGGCTAGTGTTGATACGCTAACCGAGCCAGTGTTGATGTGGTCAGTCTACGTAGCTCGCTAGGGTTTCACCGGAGGAAGCTGCCTGTGGTACAGCTGGTAAAACATCCCCGAGTAGACGGCGGGAAGCTCCTCCATGGTGAGGTCGATTTTGTCGAAGCCCAGGTGGAGGCCGCGGAGCAGCAGCCTGGCTACGCGAGAGGTGATGGGCGTGGTTTGGTTGGTCTCGGCTAGCTCGGCGAGGTCCAGCCACTCGCAGCGCTCGCACTCCTGAGTGCAGAAGTTGATGTCGTAGGTGAGCGGGCTGAGTCGGCAGATGACGTACATGTCCGACATGCCGAAGGCGCCGGGGTGGTTGTGCTGCTGCCGGATGCTGAGGAGAGACCTGAACTCGGAACGAACGCCGGTTTCCTCGAAGACCTCGCGGACTGCAGTGGCACCTGAGAAATGATGACGAAAAACGGAGGCATTCAAGAGATTCAGAAAAAAAGGGCGTTTACCTCCCCTTGTCAGAATCACCCTGCACACTATGTTGGTTATTTTGGTGTAGTAAAAAAGGGCAAATATATATATATTTTTTTTTTTTGACACACATTTGACGCTGCTCTCTGGGTCAGGTCATGTATAATATCAAAAGCTGCTTTGAAAATGATAAAAAGGTGAATTTGTAGGAACAGAGTATAGTAGGTCTGTGTTTCTTTGCAAGTATCATGTGCCTTTGTTTTGTGCAGTTCACATGAATGTATATGTATCATCCTTAAGCATAATACTAAAATCAAAGGACTTAGCTAGATGTACTGTATTAGTTTGAGCTCTGTCGGTACTCACCTATATTCTCTCCTGGGTCAGACAGACCACCAGGAAACTTCCAAGCATTCTTTGTCTGGAATGGAAGAGCAAAGGTAAAACTGATCATAATTTCTGATGGATGGCACTGCTGTAAATATACCACAAATTAGGTCATTGTCTCGTGTTGAGCCTTAAAATGTGCAGATGAATTTCACATTTAAAAAAACAAAGTGACTATTTTCACTTTTTTCAAGATCATTTTCACTCAAATCAAAATTCTCGAAGCATGTGAAAGTTTTTTTTCTCCCACTTTTAAGATTTTAACTCGATACTCGATTAAATGACTCGTTCACTTTTTTGCAGTTTATCTAAAAGTATAAAACGTTGTCGTGCTCCGATCTGGATGTATTTTCTGTTTCAGTGCCTCGTTCTTGAGAAAGAGTCTTAACAGTCTGAGAGTCTTAACAGTCCGATGTGGTGATGAAGTGTGTGTGTGTGTTCCACAAGATGTTTCACCACTTGTCCTTGATATTTAATGACAGTATGCTGCTGGTTAAATTATGACGTTGTTGTTGTATATATATTTTTGTAGTTAAAGAATTTTGTATACAACGCTTTTCAGAAAATGCCATTTCATCTTAATCTGATTTTCCTTATTTTACACGAATGCACTAAGACATTTATTTTCATATATTTTTGTGTCTATTTGCAAATGTGCTGGTAGGAAGAAATAAACTAACTTGGTGTAACTAATCAGTGAGTTTTCTCTATGTGATGTGGAAATAAGTTGCTGGGATGATGCCGACCACGAGGAAACTTGAGAAAATGTACGTAAAGATTTCTGTGGACGATGATTCAATTCAACACTGTTACCCATTACATCATTCAGACTCCCCTTGTCATAATGGATGAACTCTCCCTCAGTTCACTGGGGATCTGTTGCTGATGTCAAAGCGATAATGTCACGGTTGTTTTCCAGGAAGTTCGTAACCTTCCACAAGCTCTGGACTGGTTTCGCCTGCCAGACCTTCTCTAGCCGAGGGCCGGACTCTTAGGGAGCCCATTTCCAGTAAATGGCTAGATAGGGAGGAGGAGAGAGATAAAATGTCCCCAACATTTCTGAGCTACTAAATGTTCCCCTCTGTTTCTGGACAGAAACCCATCACAAGACATTATTCCTGGCTTTCCAGAAGGGGTTACACAATGGGAGCGATGAAATGCCAGCGAACAGGCCCACACAACTCAACTCCCGTAAGCTTTCTCAAAATATAGTCTTATAATTATGGTCCAGATTTCACAATACCCCCCAACCCCCTCAACCCTGCTGGCATAGTGGAGAGACTGAAGGGGAGGAAGGACTAGAAGAGGTTAGAACTAGGATGAGGGGAAGAGAGCTGCATTTATATTATATTATTCTTTTTTTTACTGCAATTGAAGAATTCAAATAATTAAATTTTCACCAAAAAATCATTAACTAAAAAGGATAAAAAATAGTCATATTTTTACAATAGAGAGGAGTAAGCTAGCTAACTAGAGCAGAGCTCCAGCAGAAGCGTCACCATGCTAAATACTGTAGTAATAATAATAATACTGATTTGTTGTTTGAGAATGAGGCTTTTCAGCTTCGACGCTCGTAGCACCGCCCTCCCCCACTGACCAGTTGAAAATGAGGGGCGGTGGTGGTGAGTTCTGAAAAGAAATCTCAGTGCCTGGCCAAGTAATCGTCAGTGGTTTTGCTCAAGAAAGCGTATCAACCCCCCCTCATATATATATAGCCTATATTATGGTCATTTTGTGAAATGGGGGGGGGGGGGGCGGTGAAAATCAAACTTATTGCCCCTTTAAGTTCAGTGGAGTTACCTACTATCCCTTAAAACCATAATGGGTTTCCATTTTGGGCGGTAAATCATTTTGTAATTACTTTTCTCAAACTGCGAGTGAGAGCAAACAAAGTGGCGTAGAAAAGCGTCAAAGAGCCCCGCTGTGAGTCGGCCTCGGCTCTACAGGAGGCCTCTGTGAGCGCCGACACACACAAAGTTGTTTTGAGTGCGTCCGGCCCGTGTAAACACCGGTCTCAGTGTGTTTGCTTGAGGTCGAGTAATGTTGCGCTAAGTGTGAGGACAAGTTGTAGTAAAAGTCTGAGAGAAGAATTCGACCCACGCAGAGGCAGCGGGAGCAGAACTGACTGAGTAAACAAGACTGACGGCAGACAGTTTGAGCAGCGGGGGAAAACAACCGGCGCTTCATTGGCTCAAACTTATTGAGGATGAATGGATTGAACAGTGTCTGACATTTTACATTTCACAACTTTTACTCATCGGGAAACTAAAAGAAATCACCTGCTAAGAAACATTTTTCTACCAGCCAAAGTTATTAATATACTTTTTTTGCAGGAATATGTCAGGAATATGTTTTCAGTGCTGTTTTGTTCTTAAAACTTCAAATCAAAAGCATATTCAAGTTTGAGAACAGGCAGAACCAACAACAAATACAAATGATGCTTTCAAGCGTTACCGGCCAGTTGCCGTGGCGATGACCCTTACTGATTCATACACCAAAGACACATTCTACTGGCAGTTTGCTGCTTGAGGGGTGTCAGACAGCACAACAACATGCAGCACGGTAAAAGTAAAAACTGTAGTAATGAAAATAATTACAGAGGCAACAAAAATGTATAACCCAGACACAAACTGGCACGTTTACAGGGTTTTGGACACAAAGAAAATCTGAAAATCTTGTATTTAAAGTATTATATTTGATATATGTTGGGCCTAAATATTACAGAATTAATATTTTAGTGAATGTAAGAGTGCAGTGGGTTCACACAGTATAATTACCTTTTTAAAAATATTTTAAAAATAAAAATCGACTATAAAAAATAAATGTACCTTGTTTTTGTCCTGAACAACGAGAACCTTTCCATTGGACTCGTTGACAACCGCACCTGAAACAAACAATTTCATAATGGTGTTGTATCTGTAACAAATTACGCAATCACCTGTGTCTCCGGGTTATAGCGTGTTAGCTGGTCCACAGTCTGATTTGAGATATTTACAAAAAAAATGGAGACCTGTTGGCAGCGGGTCAGGGGTAATTACTGGTTTGGACGCAACAGTGAAACGAGGAAAAAGGCCTGGAGCCGAGCCTCGGTCGGGCTCGACGGGACACAGGAGTTGCTTTGTCTGCTTTAAATCCTCAAACACTTCTCTTCTGTTTGAGCTTAATTGATTCCAGTGGACAAAAAAAAAAAAGGTAAAATAGTCAACCCTTCATGACAATATCATAACACAGCTGACTAGTGGCTGTGATGTGTAAGTTTGATGATCTGGGAATTTCAGCTTAGTCCTTTGTGATTCAATTACAGTGGGAATGGAACCCCTGACTTGTCGGTGCCTTGCTCCATCCAATGACAGCAACACAGTTACAATAAATATGGACAAGTTTGCTTTTTTTCTTTAAAAACACGACCAAGCATAATGCGTCAAAACGCTCTGAAAGACGTCAGCCAACTGAACAAGACGCGATCCAACCCAGTGCTTCGAGGGCTGAATCATTTGGGGGGTAAATTAGTTCTTCGCTGACCGATCTAAACAGAGTGAGGGTGACTCAGCAGTACTCATGAAATGTTTGGACATCCCACTTTGCCTTCTGGGTTCGCCGTTTTTCCTCGCTTGAGCGTTTTTTTTTTTTTTCAACAGGTAGTGACTAAGACAGCCAGCTATGCGCGCTTGCTGACAGCCCGGGGGAGGAGGGGGAGGAAACGGGGGCACTTCGGTCTGACCGGGACGGGCCTCCTTAAATGAAAGTCACAGATGTGTAACGAGGGATGGGTCGTCCTAAAGGCCCGACTTGGACTTCCAAGTGGAAATTGATGTCATCCCCGATCCCGGTGCCATATGGCGCTTCACAGGAGGAGGCCCGGGCGCTGCACAGAGAGGCTATCATTATGCAGCCTTCAGTCCTGGAAACTAAAAGCTCAATAGGAGCCGAATAAAAAAAAAAAACAAAAAAAAACGGGATAGGGAATTATGAGACAAAACAACCCACAAGTAATCAACAGAAGGGGATTGTGGGTTATGTAGTGCAGAACTTTTGACCTGTTGATTCTGAGCTGCAAAAAAGGTACAAATGAAACCTTCTGCCTCTCCTTAGCTCTTATTTCTTTCCCTCTCAGTTTTACAGGACGATTCCAGGTTAACGGGAATATTTTGTTCCCTGTCAGGGCGCTGTGGCTCTGAATCCGCAATCTTCACTTGTCACGTGTGATAAGAGTATCAGCTAAATGCCAAAAATGCCCAAAAAGTTGATGAAAATTCCTCTAGAGTACTAATAGACGGTTTCTTTCATTACCAGGATCATTTGGGTCCATGCACTCTGATCTGACAACAAAGAAGAACATACTTGTTAGTAGATAGGATTCAGCCTAGTACACAACTGTGGTTTTTTATTTTACTGTACATGAGGTGGGCAGAGAGAAACCAGACACAATGACCACTAGGGTAGCTTACTCAACCTGCACTTGGTTGGACGTGACACTTAGTGAACTTCAGGTGATCGTTTTAGTGAAAGGAGAATACTGGGGTCATTTAGGGTCGCAGCCCATTTACTGCTGCCTACGGTCTTAGTTTACATTTCCCCCAATCATTTTTTCATTGCATGTAATTCGATTTTTTAATGTTTACTCGTTTTAAAAGTACAAACGGTGTCAAACCTAGCTTGGTATTACCTGCTGTCCCGCTAACAGAGAGAGACTCCCCAGATAAGAAGACATGGAGGTGACGATGAGGTTTTTAAGGTGATGTGTTTTTGAGGGATTGTTTCATGGCGGGTCTATAGAAGTTGTTTTTCATACTGTACTAAAATAATGGCAGCAAAGGTCTTCTTCTGAAGGCAGGAAAACGAGCCCTGATATCTCCAACTACGCTGACTGTGTGCAGACTCCACCAGGAATACCAGAGATTGTGTATATCATAATAGTAATAATAATAATAATAATGTCATTTATTGATCCCCAAAGAGAAATTCTCTTTCTCTTGCCCCCTTCAGGGAGGTCGGAGGTCAGGGTCAGCTACAGACCAGCTTCCCAGCAGCAGGTAGGGAGTCAGTGTCTTGCTCAAGGACACTGGACACACTGAGTATTTACTTCAACGTGTTTGTTCCTTTGTTTTATTTTGTCAAAATAAGTATAAAAACCAAAGAATAAGGAGCAGATCAATTCAACAGGACGACAGCTCAAGGAGGGTTTGTAGCTTGGCTGTTTGACTGGGTTTGTACCTTAGATTAATCTGTTATTTTTTGGTAAGGGGGGGGGGGGGAACAATTCTGGCAACAACAGAGGAGTTTCTGGACCCAATTGGGCCCCATGGAAAGATGCTCTGGACATGTTCTGACATGCTTCAGGTCCGACCACTGTTGGGAAGAGGTATGAACAACAGTCTGCCCTCTGGTGGACAATAAGAGCTTAGCAGATTCTGGCAAATGTAAAATCAGCAGGTCGTCTCACATTCACAATCCCAACCCTTTTTATTTATCATTACATCACTTTTTTAGGACTGATGACTGGAAGGATTTGTTCTTACAAACTGCACCTCCACATGTCCAGAAACACAGAGTGTAAAAAATGTTTCGAAAAACTGGGTCTGGACCACTGATTTATATTAAAGTATGACATATATTTTTCTATCTAATAAAGAACAAATTTTCTAAGTTCAAAATTTCACTAAGATCAAAAAGCATAAGAAACAAGATGGAGCCTGCAGGTCATGAAAAAGTCTTAAAAATGGCTTCAGTTGTATTATCTAAACCTCAGGGCCTTAAAAGTAATTTTGTTTGAGAAACATCATGTGACACTTTTTTTTTTTCATAAATGATGAAACATAGGAGTTCTTGGAAGTGGACTCAGACTCAGACACCCTGAAACGTGTAACCGCATCGCTGGTCGCTACCTGCCACTCCAACTTGGTGAGTTGCAAACCCTGGCAACCTGCTTTCCCCTTCTCCCAACCAGAGGGCCAAGACGGAGCGGTCCTGTGTGGCGTGGTGGAAGGTGAAGCCGTGGGTGGCGGCGGCAGCGGCACACCGGCTCAGCGAGATGGGAATGTGAAGCCACACCGCCACCTTCCCCTCTGCTTTCCACTGGGCCAAAGAATCTGTGGGGCAACAAGGACCAGCTTTTTATAAAGACTTTCTTTAAAAACCTTCTTAGATAAAGACTTCCTTATTAGATAATAAACAGCAGAGACAGACAGGAAATATGGGGAAGATAAAGACAGAATATAGAGGAAATTCTTTTAAATGACATGCTTTATTAGATAGTGGAGAGATGGGGAAGACAGGGGAGATAAGGAAGAGGATGTAACAGAGCTTGTGAGGTAATCAGTTTAGAAGTTAGAGAAGCCGCCTTGTGACTGGAAGGCTGCTGGTTTGAATCCTGGATCCTGCTGAAAGCTGAAATAATGTGGAAAAGGAAAGTAGATAAGACATGCTTTCCCCTCGTTATATAACTACCACCAAGGTGCCCCTGAGCAAGGCACCAAGCCATAAGTGCCCGAGTGGAGCTGCATGCTCAGTGGCCACCAAGTGGTTGTACTGGGGGGCTGCCAGGTATGAAAGAGTGTAACTGTATAACTGTAACTAAGTGTAACTGGCGTTTCCTGAAAATGATCATCACTGGATACATTTTGTTGATTTTGTTTCAGAAAGGTGAGGCAAGCGAGTGAAAATAATTTAAAAAAAATAGGTGGACCCGTGGAAGAGTTAATTAAATTACCATGGCCTACAGGTAAAATAAATGTATTAAAAAGGGGTCATTAAGGTCATCACTTATTGATTCCCTCCAGGGATCAATTAAATTATATCTATCTATCTATCTATCTATCTATCTATCTATCTATCTGTCTATCTATCTATCTATCTATCAAACTTGTGCTTTTAATTTTGTGCAAAGAAATTACAGAAATTCATCCAGTCAGTTTGCAGCATTTGACCTAGAAAGCCTCCAATCAGCAGGTTTACCTGATTTGAACCAGGAGAGCCAACATGGGACCCCAAACCCTGAGACACATGCATTTATTAACCTGCATCTCCTATGGTCCTATTAGTCTGAACAACTTCATCATGTAAGGAATGTCTCTAATGCACTCATGCAGTTGCAGCCCACTGTCCTGGATCCTGATCAATACTGTAGGTAGGTTAATGATTCATGAGTTAGTGAGAAGATAGGACATGTGCCTTGTTATTAATCCACCTTTCTATTAACCCTTGTCCTCCCAATTTCTCTCCTCGAGCTAGGGCTAATATCCCGAGGATTTAAGAAATTGTTTTGATAATATATAATAATATCTGCAAACATTATATAAAATCACATGCTAAATAATCAAATTGATGTTAAAACTCAAATATTATTCCCTAATTTGTTTCAGATCTAATTGTGTTAAAGATTTGAATTGTATTTGTATTGTGTATCACAACAACTCCATATCCTTCTTCCATTATGATACGATTCTATTGTTAGACGATAAACGATAATATTGAATTATCTCGTCTCGTGCAGAAGACCGGTGCACAAACCTTGCAGTATGTTGCTGAATGCACTCTCGCTGATGTCCGCCGGTAAACCGGTATCACGCAGGTTGACGGTCACTCCACCGAACCGGTCCACTTTCCCTGTCAAAGCGTTAGTCCCCTCTACTCTGTGTAGTTGTGAAAACCTACGGACTGTCCGTGCTGTAGTGCGTGCAGGACAAGACGTTATGCTGCAGAGCCTGCTCCTGACCAAGGGTAAAAGTTTGAAGCCAAAGGCAGCCATGTTACCACACCACCCGCCCCGTATGAAAACCAGTTTAAAGGTAAAATATTGCCAGTGTCCAGCCGGCATCGACATGCATCGGGGTTACGTCGACGTCTGCCCTGACTGTTGCATAATTGCCGTAATACCTTGGTAAAATGGCCGACTTCCAGCTCCCGATACTTTCCGTTCTCTCTTGTATTGAGACTAACTCGATTTAAAATCTCGCAACGCAATGAGTCCTTGCTTATTGGCCAACGATACATACGTTACAGAATATCACTTAAGATGTTTTGAGAATCGCTAGTGTCTGCTGGTTATTTCGGCATATACGTTATCTACAAATGAGCCCTATATTCAATAAAATCTCAACTTTTACAATTGCTCCATACTGCCATCCACGGTGTATCTTGGTGGAAGATGATTGTGGGAGTAACCGGCAGACCGATTGTAAAAGTTTAAATTGTATTGGAAAATTTACGCTTTGGAGTGTCAAATGCACACCGAATGTAAGAATGAACCTGACTGGTTTGTAAAATGTGTTAAATTATCTTCTATGAGGTGTGCGTGTTTGCCGATAAGCAAGGCAACTAAACCTTGTCATGTTTTTAAATGGAGTTCCGCGTGCACATGTCTCGTATTGAACGTTAGGGGGGCTAGACCGGCCTAAAGCTTGTGTGGTTCATATTTTACATTCAAGATGCCTATAATGTCGATTATTAGTCATAATTTTCACCCTTAAATAAGTATAGATAGTTTTCGACTCCTCAACCACAGAGGCGTCAACGAGTTCTTAAACTTTAACTGACAACAACAGCATTTACGGTAACGGGGGCGGGGCTAAACTTTAACCAGGAAGTTTACCACACCGCTGCGTGTTTACACCACGCTTGCACTTTCACGTGCTGGCAACGTTTACTCTTAAAATGTCCTCAAAGAAAAATAAAAGCAAGTCGAAAAGAGTCACCGAAGGGGAAAGTTCACCGGCACTGAATGATGGTTCAAATGAGTCTTCCAACCTGCAAACTTCCGGCCAAGATGGGGGAAGCGGCAAAAGTCTAAACAGCAACGCATTTACTGTCATCGATTTCATTGAGAAAGGCAAGTCAGAACATACACATAACTGTTTAATAGACGTGAACATGCCACAAACCCATAGTGCAGATTAGCCCAGCTGCAGGTTGTTGTTACTTGACGTGAAGGATCTACATCTGCTGTCAGTGATGCTGACGCAGAGGGATGTGGGAGGACGTAGCGGGCTGTGGTACCCACACGACAGTATTACCTTGTCCATCCTCTAGCTCAGTGGTCCTCAAATCCGGGCCTGGGGGTCCAGAGTACTGCTGGTTTTCTATTCTGCCAGGTAGTTTCCATTCTAGCTGTCTAATCAGGGATTGATTAAGACCTGGGATGCCAGGTGAATGCAGTTAACCTCCTGGTAGGAGAGAAAACCAGCAGCACTCTGGACCCCGAGGTCCGGATTTGAGGAACTCTGCTCTAGCTGATTCATGTTATGGGTCTGCTTGGCTATTACAGTTGCACTTATTGATGTCACTTTGCACAACAATTTATGCCATATATATATATTAAGATATATATATTGATTATCTTTTTTTTTCCAACCAGTGAAGTGTTGAATGTTTCAGCTTGGCTGCTTGTTGATCCACTGTCCTGATAGTATCGGTCCAGAGAGATAGATAGAGCCAGAAATAAGACCTGCGACGTTCAGATCACATATTCAACAGAAAAAATGTGACATCTGAAACAGAGATGCTGACAAATATTGGTCATGGAAATTGTGCTATATGTCACGGAATAGTTTTGCACAAGTCATGGAATTTGATTTGCAACAACGTGTAGGAACACTGCACTGGTGGACAGAAAAGTTGGTTTCCTGCTCTCGTCACGCCCGTGGAAAAAGTCAAAGAACTTTTGCGTCCATAATCTTAACTGTCATATTTTTTGCTTTCCATTTACAGCAGATGACAAAACTCCCAAAAGATGCAGGTCATCTCTGGCCCAAGTGAGCCTCAATTCAATGAAGGCAGCCAACATCTGCATAGGGCGACCAGTCCTGTTGACAAGCACCGCAGGACAACAAGAGGTAAGTGAGCAATTGTTTTTTTAGCTTGTTCTATTCTATTCTATTCTATTCTATTCTATTCTATTCTGTTCTGGTGACACATCATTTACTAAGAAGATTGTATTTTTATGGTGATGCTCAACCAACAGTTTTGTCCCACCGACTACCAGAGGAGAACTACTACAGGGAGGTCAGAGGTCAGGGTCAGCTACAGAGCAGCACCCTGAAGCTGCTAGGGATTCAGTGTCTTGCTCAAGGACACTTTGGCAGGGTGGATGCTTGCTAACATGGCGGCTTCGTCTTTGGTTGTCCAGTTGAAAGACGGACTGGTGCTCCTGTTCAGAGGTTTCTTCATGTGTTCTTAACTGGTATGAACACCAGAGAACAGACAAGTCCATCATGGTAGATTAAGTTACAGAATGGAACCAGGTTGGTTTGGACTCTCTAACCTGGTGGGATGACAGGTTACCAAAACTCTGTCCAATAAACAAGCTACATGTGACTTTTGTTTCCAGGTGTGTTTAGGCTGGCCTGTTGCCTCTTTCCCCGGTGGGAAAGTGGGTCTTCAGAAATGTGTCCAGAACAACCTGAGAGTGAAGCCGGGGGTCGGGGTGATGCTGCACCCGCTGACGGGCCCTGTGCTCCAGGCTGATGAGGTGGTTCTCTCTGCCAGGTAAGACAGTCAGTCTGGGGCTTGGTGACGAAGAAGCAACAGTCACAAGAGCAGATGTATGATACTAATGAGTATAATCCATAAAAATGACAATAATTTCAGATTGACTCTGCTGTTTTGAAATATTGCTAATGGTGCTATCCACAATTATTCCAAAGCTTTGAAAGACCTTTATCACAGTATTCCAGGTCCAGGGAAGGACGTCCTTTTTAGTAGGGTTTTATTTTTTATTTCTGGTAAAGGCTGCCATCTGCTGGCAAGATACGTGCAACTGCAATTCAACTGCCAACACCAACTACCTAAAGATATTTCCAAGATTAAGGAAACCATAACCATAATCACTGAATCTCAACTATATATTTTTCCCATTTAGGCAAAAAGATGAAACACTAGAAACAGAAGAGTTCAAGAACTTCTTTCTGCGGTCTTGCAGTAAGTCAGTTTGTTTGTGTGTTATTTACAGTCACGCCTTTGTTGAATTATCTGAAGTTATTGTGAGTAATATGTACAGTCTCCTGTATTACCAGTATTATGCCGATTATGTCTCGGCACCTTTGTCACCAAGACAAATGCCCGTACATTTATTGGATTGTGTGTGTAAGTAATTCTGATTCTGAGTTGGTATATATATATACAATTTACTTGCTGTTCTGCTATTGGATTTGCCACAATAAACAGCACTGAATTATCTTTTGGAGGAGTAACTCAAATGTTTTCCCTCTGCCAGTTGGGACCGTCCTCCTCCCGGGAAACGTCATCTCCCTGTCGTACTTCGGCCGGGCCTGCAGTCTGCGCGTCGAGGCCGTGAGAGGAGAAGACGGCGTCACTCTCCAGAGACCAGCTCCCCCACCGGGCCTGGGCCCTGATGCGGAGGAGTCCTCCTTGACGAGCTCCTTGTTGGGCTCCACGTCGGCCGACCTGTCCCTGCAGCTGAGCCTGCTCACCGTGGACGACAACAACGGCGACGATGACGGCGGGGTGCCAGGCACGCCCGGAGAGCCCGGTCCTGCCTCCAGCACCCCACGCCGACCGGCCCACCTCCCTTCTTCTTCTACACCCTCTGCTCCCCTCACTCCTTCCTACAACTCCCAGAATCCTCCCACAGAATCGGGGGAGAATTCTGTCAGTCTAGGGAGTGCACTCAGCCCAGAGCAGGCAGGGAGAATCCCCACGGCTCCCCCTGCTGGTGCGTTGAGTACTGACACCTTCTACTGCCTCTCCTGCTCCACTAAAGTCAGTTTCAGGGACAGGCACAGAGGAGGGCAAGAGGATCCGGAGGACGCAGAGGCCAAAAGGTCAAAGGTGACTTATAAAATGATTGGCGGGCTCAGCAGCCAGTTGGACGTCATCAGAGAGACGATCGAGCTTCCTCTCAAACACCCCGAGCTGTTCTCCAACTATGGTATGTTTTATATAACTGATCTGAAGGATGCTGAAGATTGAGATGTGCATCGTGATACAAACACACTCAGCCTGTTTTTCTACATTTCTTATTCTACATAATTCCTAAAAAAAAAAAGAAATATTAAAGCTTATGATTGGTTTGAACATGTTGATGCCGTTAGAAGTTCTCCTTGGAAGTTGAATGAGTTAATATTATGATTTTCGTAATTGATTGATGAATTGATTGCACAGCCGTCATGTGGCGGCGGCAGTGTAATATTTTGTGTTTACCGTTGCATTTTATAGGTTCAATTCCTTTGGGAAAATGCTTCACAATTCTTTTGATCTAAATTATTTAAATGGTCAATTTGTCTGGCATACAGTACTGTGCAAAAGTCTGAGACACATGTAAAAAAAAAAAAGGCTTTCAAAAACAATTAAATGAAAAGTTTCTAAATATAAAAGAATACTATAAAGAGCAGTGATGTAAAAAAAATAAATTTATATTATAAGAAATAAAATTTAAAAAAGCACAGTACTGCAGGTGTACTAAGGAGGTATAAAACATGAATTTGTCATCTTTTCATGCACTAGTGCAGAGACACTTAGAGACACACATTCTGACACTCAACATGCTTGGGGCCAATCAGAAGATGAAGCTTATATACGATAGAAACGAGGTCTCCACATGCCACCAAGTAAAAGATCTCTTTTCTGTCCAGGGATCCCGCCCCCCAGAGGAATACTTCTGTATGGTCCCCCAGGCACAGGGAAGACTATGATTGGACGAGCCATAGCCAATGAGGTCGGAGCTCACATGACCGTGATCAACGGCCCTGAGATCATGAGCAAGTATGGTCATATTTGGAAATGAGCGATTTCAGCCTTGCTGGGGCCCTTCAGCCTAGTTCTGTCTGTCGGCCCAGCAGGAAGTCTGCATGGTCATATTATATTCATTCCCCTCAAAACTCACCTTTTTAAAAATGCTTTTAATGTCTGAAACTTTTGTACCTTGTTTTTAAATATCTCCTAAAGTGTTTGTTTTCTTTTTCTCTCTATTTTAATAATCTTGGTTGTGTTTTTATCCGCTGTGATTTTATTATTTATTATTATACCTTTATTTAACCAGGAAGTCCCTTGAGATTGAAATCTCTTTTCCGAGAGTGA
The DNA here is from genome assembly GCA_034670385.1 of Hoplostethus mediterraneus. NCBI lineage: Eukaryota > Metazoa > Chordata > Actinopteri > Trachichthyiformes > Trachichthyidae > Hoplostethus > Hoplostethus mediterraneus. The sequence continues at coordinate 2,589,342 of JAXDDW010000023.1, forward strand.
CCTGGCCAAGACAGTTTTCCAGTTACAGTTTAAAATGAAAATTAATAAAAACGCAGACAGGGAATACAAACAGCAAAATACAAAAATAAAAACACAACAGACAAGGAATACACACATCAAGCACACAAGGAAAAGACTAAATCCAGCTCAATTAAAGCAGGTGCAATTCTCTTACATGGACCTTTAACATGGCTTTAAATTTTTCCAATTAGACTAAATTAGTCAGATGTAGTATACTCTGCAGATTATTCCAAGTCCAGGGAGCACAGTAGGAGAAGGCGTTTTTCCCCCACTCAGTACGGACCCTTGGAACCTGGTAAGAAAGCCACCTGGTGGAACGAAGCTGAATAGTGCTGGAGGTCTGTGCCAGGAGATTACATACATATGAGGGGAGTTTGCCCAGCATGGCCTTGTACACAAAAATATACAAATGAAATTTTCTACGTAGACATAGTGACGGCCAGTTGACCAAACTATAAAGCGTACAATGATGAGTACGAGGACCAGAATTAGTAATGAATCACAGAGCCCTGTGGTATACAGAATCTAAGAGGTGAAGTGTACAAGATGCAGCATGCATGTAGACAACATCCCCATAGTCCAAAACACTTAAAAAGGTTGCCTGTACAAGTTTTTTCTGGCTAACATGTTAAAACAAGCCTTATTTCGAAATAAAATCCTATCCTTGGTTTCAGCTTTTTCACAAGATATTCAATATGTACTTTGTAAGAAAGCTTCTCATCCAACCAAAAACCTAAATACTTATATGATGACACTTCCCCATTTTGAGTGTAAATGATTTGTGCTACCTGAGAGTTGGGAATACGTCCTAGAACATGTCATGAATTTGGTTTTCTTAGTATTGAGAACTAATTTGAGGCCATGTAATGAGACTTGAATCTGTTGAAATGCTATCTGAAGCTCCTTAATGGCTTGGCTCAAAGAAGGGGCTATACATTTTAATGTATAGCGTCTTGGAGTACCTACATTTTCTTTTATTATTATTATTAATATTATTATATTCACTTCATCCTTTAGGTCAGCGTCTTTATTGGATTGTTCATCTTCTGCTTGTTTTTAATCTTTTGCTATATTTTATTCCTGAGTTATTACTGTGTTATCATATTGCTCATGACATTGCTCCAGACCCCTGACCCCTCCCCTCCCTTCTGTCCATGTTTCATCCACATTAAAAGTTGCGTTGTTTAATATTTTTCAGGTTCTATGGTGAGACGGAAGCGAGGCTGAGGCAGATCTTCGCCGACGCAGCTCAAAGGTAAACGGTTCCTTCAGCTGCTTCTGCCTGTTGAAGCATCAATCTCAATATACCATTCATCCATTTGTCCCATATATGTTACAAACTGTATGTTTACATTTTTCACTTTGGGATTTTTCATTTATCTTCAATTATAAATGTATCATTTATCTATCCAGGTGAAGTCTCATTGAGCTTTTTAGTGATATGAACATGTGACCCAAAGCATTCACATTATACATGTGCAAACAGAACAACACACTAGTAAATAAAAAGATTTATCAGCACTTCAGTTTGTATAATCCAACCCTCAAACACACATAAGGACCAATGAGATTTAAACTTTAGACGTTCTTTCTGTTTGATAATGAATTGAAAACCTGTCGGTGTATGGAGGATTCCTCTACACGTCGCCACGACCGCCACCGGTCACGCGAGTGGATTTGTCCGTGCTGTAAACATGGTGAAGCGTTACCGTACAGTGACGTCTTATATTTGGTTCGACAGGCGGCCTGCGATAATCTTCATCGACGAGCTGGACGCCCTGTGCCCTAAACGCGACGGGGCGCAAAATGAGGTGGAGAAACGAGTCGTCGCCTCCCTGCTGACTCTCATGGACGGGATTGGCTCAGTAAGTATTGGAGGCGGCCCGGCACACCTTTTTAACTTGTTATAACAGCGAGTCGATTTTGTAAAGCACTTTTACTAACAAAACGACATTTGGTTGTAAAATAAAAAGCAACAGCAGAACAAACAGAACAAGACTTTAACATTTTCATCATAACAATATGAATTAACAATATTAACAAAGGTATTTATCATAACCTCCTTCACTGCACCACATCTGTTTTGGTAATTTGTGATTGTAAAATAGGAGAAACTTGCAATCAAACTCTATTTTAAGATCATCAAAGTCCAATCACACAATAAAAAAAATCATCTTAGTTGGGTTTCTTGTACCCAGACAAGTTACTTGAATGAGTGGGCGGGGTTTGCCTGGTCCATGCTGTCCAGTAACAAAGGTGTGAACTGGACAGCTATACTATATAGCAGCTTTTCAGAACCTTTATTGCAAGGGATCCTGGGTCATGTTGACTAACAATTTAATAAAGCGTCTTTCCACCACAGACGTTGTCTCTCGTCTGAATATATTGTCATTGGAAAGGCAGATAGAGTCATGTAGAAACCATCTCTCACGCTGGACGCCCTTCAGACGCTCGCTGCTTGTATCTCTGGGGTGTCGTCCGTCCGCCGAGCGCTCTGTCAGTGCCTGATGAGAAAAAGAGGACTCGCTGAACCCGGATTGCTCCACAGCATTCCCCCTTCCTCCCCCCCCCCCCCCTCCTCCTCCCCCCCAGTGGGAGCCTGGGAAACAAATCACTGTGGATCACCATGACCTGCCAATTTGGCATGATTTCATCAGCAAAGCACATCTCCATCTCCCCCGTCAGAAAACAACCCTCAGCTGGATCGGTGATAATGCACAGATACAGCAACTGCCTGCCCGTTCCTCTTTCCAGGCCGGCATGTGATCCAAGGTCACCAGCTCTGATTGGCTGGCCTCCGTGGAATGTGGGGAAACCACTTCCTGCTCCTCAGCATTCTTGCTTGCACTGTAATTTATTTGTGTTTCTCTTCTCCCTGCGGTATTGGATATGGGTGGAAAGAGCAGGCAGACCACCCCCAGTAACACAGCACCGACTCAAGGCAGCGGTGAAGGATGTGCTGTTGCACCAGAGCTGGGTCAGATAGTAATTCCTAGCGTTTGTTCTGACCTGCACAGCAAAATCATCATCTTCATTTAATACTTTTGATAGTTTTGACCAGCCGCCCCAGAGCCACATCAGCTCTGAGTGGATCAACAATCAACAAGTCAGATTCATTGTCACTAAAAATCAACTCTTAGTAGCACTGGAAAACTTGTGGTGTGCCTGGATTACCACCAGGACAAGTCTTGCCAACATCTTGGTGGCATGTAAAGAGACAAATTGATGACTTATGACCCCATTACATTCTGACTGATGGTTCGAGGACAACAGTGTAGTGCAAGACAAATAGGGTATACATGTTACACTTTATACCGTATATACATTCAGTATTGATGTGCATTGAAGCAGCAGAATAACATACTACTACACCAAACCAGATTTTTCTGGACGGCGCTGATCTTCCCTCTCCTTACTGTCCCTTCCAGGAAGGTCACTCGGGTCAGCTGTTGGTCCTGGGGGCCACAAACCGGCCCCATGCCCTGGATCCCCGCCCTGCGCCGGCCTGGACGCTTTGACAAGGAGCTGGAGGTGGGTACCGGCCGTTTAGCGGATGGAAGTGGTAAGATGGGCTAATGCTTAGAGAGAAGCTGTCCCGTAACAAAAAGGTCACAGGTTCCCCACTACAGCCAATGTTGGGCCATCAGCTTTGGAAAGCCAGAAGGGTCGCTTTCTTCAATCGCCGTGTTAAAAAGGCCGTTGTCAATCTGCTAGTACAAAAGCTGCCATAAGATGAACGCCCACCAGCGGGTGACGTTCTGATGCCCTTACTACACAAACAACAACAAACAACCCTCACCAACCAAAGGGGGATCAAATCCTAGCTTGCCAACCGTTCATGCAAACAATAGTAAGGAGTGCAAGGGTCAAAGACAGGATGCAACAGATCCAACAGGCACCTTTAGAGTTTGCTACTAGAAAGACATGTCACTGAAAAGTTCTCTGAAGAAGTTTTAGGGAACCTTCCGGGTTCACGAGCTCTTCACGAAGGGATTCTGCAAGGACCTTTCTCCTATGCTTCAGTCTGTAGAACCCCTCAAGGTTCTCTCAAGGCCCTTTAGCTTCTAGATCGTAGAATGATCATGCACCGTAGAGATTCAGATGAAAATGCTCTTTCTGTGGATCTCGGCGTTCCAGGTCGGCGTGCCCAGCGCAGCAGAGCGGGCCGATATCCTGCAGAAGCAGCTGAGCTCAGTGCCGTGCAGCGCCGCCGCCGAGGAGCTGACCCAGCTGGCGGACGCCGCCCACGGATACGTCGGAGCCGACCTCGCCGCTGTTTGCAAAGAGGCAGGCAAGTACACGGGGTTGTGTTTTCCAGTTTTTTTGGGGGGGGGGGGGGGGGGGGGGTGTCCTGGTTGGGGTGTTTCAATCTCTTGCTCCCATCTGTCCATCTGTCCTCAATCACACAATCACAGTGTTTTTTTTGGGAAAGTAGTAAGAGGGTCCACAGATCCTTGTGAAACATCATTGATCTGGTACAGAGAGAAAATGGATGACACAGTAGAATTCAACAACTGACATTTGAAAACCGAAACAAAGTCCCACATGGCGGCTGCTGGCCCCTCAACGCTTACTCGTCTTTTAGTAGTTTGTCTTTTCGAAATAGTGGTATTCACACTTCCTGGTCTCAGACGACCTACTGACAGAGGTTCAGGTATCCCATCAGGCCCCCTTCCCTCCCCTCGCCTCGCCTCTTTCCAAATGATTTTTTAACAGTTTGTTGTGATGTTTTGTTGGAGAGTATCGCATGTCCGCAGTGCCTTTGAACACACAAGGTCAACCGTTCTTTGATATGCACCCAAGAGGAAGTTGGGATTTTCGCCGGTGTTCAGAAACCGCCGAAACCACCACTTGTGAAATCCCTCTGCCTCCTCAACCAAACCAGTCCACCTCGCAGGAAAATGCATCCAGAGAACAAGGATACTGGCTTGTGTGTGTGTTTGTGTGTGTGTGTGTGTGTGTGTGTGTGTGTGTGCGCGACCCCATATGCCTCCTGGGTGGTCCTAGTGCCTGGGGTACGTGGCGTATTGCATTTCCAGCTGAGGAGGGATCTGGGGCTGCTGTGCGGAAGCGCTCCGGCAAGGAGCGTGATTTACTGTCCACAGAGGGCCAGACGTGACTGGCAGTGTTTTCAGAGAAACCTCCTCGCTGCCCGGAGGGAGCGCACATTCACCCCCCCCCCCCCCCCCCCACCACCACCACCACCACCACCCCCCCCCCACTCCTCCTCGGCTCTTCTCGCTCCCCCAAAATCTCCAAACCCAAATCACTAGACAAACACAGGCCCTCGCAAGTACGCCACAGGAACACTAACAGTCTCCAGAATACATTTAATTACTCTTTCTTTCTGTTTCTTTCTTTCTGTTTCTTTCATGGGTGTCCCTGGGTCCTTAAAGTCTTGAAATAAATTATCTAAATTTAAGTCTTAAATACAGTTATACAGGCTTTGCAGTTTTGCCACAAATCTCCCAGCAGCCACAGCCGGCTCCATCATGGAGAACTGGCTCTCAACGTTGTCAGTGAAAGTGATCAGTGTGATCAGGTAGATTTGTCTCCAAATGTAGGTTACTGTGACTCAGTAAACTGTCTTGTCTTTAGCCCTAGTCTCTACTCCAAAACACTCTGAGTTGGAGCTGGA